>BLSH010436298.1:286781-299309 GCA_018402905.1 Glandirana rugosa
CCCGTCGGGACGAACCATGGGGATCTGTTGCTCTTTCTAGGGCTGTCTGGGCTGTCGGGATCTTTCTCGTTGTCTAGGGGTACCAAGCAGGGCTGCCCTCTCTCTCCGGCACTCTTTGCCATCGCCATGGAGCCGGTGGCAGAGGCCCTGCGCAACTTTCCACATATCCGCGGTTTGTGGATCAGGGTGCTGGAGGAAAGGGTGGCTCTGTATGCTGACGGCCTCCTTTTATTTCTCGACGCCGACTCGTCCCTTAAGGGAGCTCTCCAGCTTCTAAACTCTTTCGCCACCATCATGGGCTTCTGGGTAAATTGGGCCAAATCTCTTCTCTTCCCCATTGACCCCACTGCCCGCTCCATGACCCCTCCAGTGGCTTGAAACCTTCAGATATTTAGGGGTAGTGGTCTCTGGGTGGGCCTCTGACTACATATCCCTCAACCTACTACCCGTTATGCAGGAGGTCAAGCTCAAGGCGTGGGAGTCCTTACATTTGTCCCTTATGGGGCGCATAGCCTTGCTGAAAATGAAAATATTGTCGACATTCACCTACTTGTTTCGCCATTCACTGCAGTGGATCCCCAAGTCCTTTTTCACACAACTCCAACAACTATTCTCTTCCTTCCTATGGGGATCCAAAAATCCCAAATATAGGTGGTCCACGCTGCTGCACCTGACCTCCAGGGGGGTCTGGCGCTCCCGGACCTTTACAAATATTACCTGGCCACTCAACTGGTCACTGCGGCCTGGTGGCTTAACCCGAACGGCAGCAATTCCTCCACAATGCTGGAGGCTGTGGTGATTGGCTCCCTGGAGGCTTGATGCTTCGGGGTCCCCGCGCTCTGTACAAATTAACACCATTAATGCTCACCAGACTCCAAGCTTGGGGTGCAGAGCTTTGGATTGAGGGGCACCCCGGTGAGGCAGTCTCCCAGAATGCCCCTTTATGGCTGAACCTCAACCTCCCTCATTTATATCAGTTGCCAGAGCCCCCCGCTTGGACAAAATACCATGTTAAGACTATGTTCCAAGTAACAATGGCCCTCTCCTTGAAGTCCTTTGCCCAGTTGAGGAAAGAGTTCAACATTCCCCCGGCCCATTTCTTCCATTACATGCAGCTCTCCCACTCCTTCTGCTGCCAGTTTGCCCATCGGGCCCCGCAGATACTAGAATCGGCTCTGGAGAGCCTCCTCAGATCCGATTGCACCGACAAACCCACATCCAGACTGTATACGGTTCTTCTCATGACTTCTCTCCCTAGCCTAGATAATCTTAGAAGCAGATGGGAGCGGGACATCCCCGACTTTGACAATGATGACTGGGATGACATTTGGGATTTTCCCTTTAGGTCCCTAGTGTTGGCTAGAGATAAGATGGTTCAGTTCAAGATAGCACACAGGGCGTACTTTACCCCTTACAGGCTGCACAAGATGAACTCAAACTCTTCCCCAGATTGCTGGCGGTGTGGGGAGTCACCCTCAGACTTCTCACACATATTCTGGAAATGCCCACGTGTAGTTGGGTTCTGGGATGAGATACTAGCCATCATTAATCAGCTTACCTCCATACAAGTTCCAGCTTCCATGTCCACCTGCATACTGGGTTTAGTGGAACACCTTATTCCAACAGTGGCTGGCCGCACCTTGGCCGGCCCGCTCCTCTTTTACGCCCGCAAAACCATAACAATGCACTGGAGCAAGCCTAACCCCCTGCCACTCACATTTTGGAAAAAGTTAGTTAATGATAGCCTACCCCTGTATAGGGATACCTATGCTAATAGGGGCTGCCCTGCTAAATCTCACTGTCCAGTGGAAAAGGCACAATCTGATTGCCCTCAGCTCCAGAACGTTGATGAGGAGGCGGGCTTCCTGTGCCGACCAACGACCCTGGGCAGATAGATGCCCCAGGATCCCTCCCCAGCCCAAAAGGCTGGCATCCGTGGTGATGATAACCCACTGAAGAGGCAGGAACGTCTTCCCCTGAGTTAGGGCCGAGTCCCGAAGCCACCAGGTCAGAGACAACCTGGTCTGGGAGCTCAGACATTTCAGAAGGTCCAACGACCGAGGAGACCTGTCCCACCAAGCCAGAATCGATCGCTGAAGGAGACGAGTGTGACTCTGGGCGAAAGGTATCGCCTCGAACGATGAGACCATGAGTCCCAGCACCCGCATACAGAACCGTAATGAAGATTGACTGTGCGATAAAAGGGTGCGCACTGCTGACTGCAGACACAGCAACTTGGCAGGAGGGAGGAAAACCTTCGCCTGCTCTGTGTCCAGAATTAGACCCAGATACTCCAGGCGACAGGATGGAGACACCGATGACTTCTGTAGGTTCAGTAACCAGCCGAAGTCCAGCAGTGAGGTCATTGTGATACCCACATTCTCCTCCAGAGCCGAGGCAGACTCCGCCCGCAGGAGCAGATCGTCCAGGTATGCCACTACCGCAATGCCTCTCTGTCGTAGCAACGCCAACACCGGGGTTAGCAATTTTGTGAAGACTCGAGGTGCTGAGGCCAGGCTGAAGGGGAGTGCCACAAATTGAAAATGTAGGTCTCCCACCGCAAAGCGCAGGAAGCGCTGATGGCGTGGATGAATGGGTATATGGAGGTACGCATCCCTGATGTCCAGGGATGCCAAAAATTCTCCCTGATGAAGGGCGGCAACGACCGAGCGGACAGATTCCATCCAGAATTTCCGCGCCCTGACATACCGGTTCAGGGTCTTCAGGTCCAGTAGGGGCCAACCCCCCCCCCTTTCTTGGGAACCACGAAAAGATTCGAGTAGAACCCTCGAAACCTCTCTTCTGGGGGCACTGGTACAACCACCCCCTGGTCAGAGTGCCTGTACAGCTCCAAGAAGGGCCTCCCGGCGTTCCTGCGGCAGCCCTAAATTTGATGGGAAGAACTTGTCTGGGGGTAGAGAGGTGAACTCTATCCTGTACCCAGTGGACACCACTTCCCGGACCCAGCGGTCGGAAATGTGAGCCAGCCACCGGTCTACGAACCCCAGAAGACGTCCCCCCACCCGAAAACCGGGTGGGGGCAACCCAACAGGCTGAGGAGGACTTGTCCTCCGCCTTTTCGGTTTTGCGCTGCCACTGCCGTCTTCCGGCCCCTGCAGCGACCTTACCGGAGCGGGTCCCTTTACCTGTTGCGCCTGGGGCGCAAAAAAACTTCTTCTGTCCCGAAGGAGGGGGCCCCTGTCTACGGCGAGACTCACGCCTGCGGGGCTCTGGAAGGAAGGTACTCTTACATCCCGTGAAGTCCTTAATAATCTCATTCAAACGTGGGCCAAATAGACGTCCACCTTGAAAAGGGAGGTCAGCCAGACCTTTCTTGGAAGCGTGGTCACCGGACCAAGAACGCAACCAAAGTATCCGTCTAAGTATGACGGCAAATATCGTTATTCTGGACAACATTGGCAGTAAATCAACGGCCGCATCACAAAGGTACTTGAACCCTTGGAGTAAAAACTCAGCCTTCTGCAGCGCACCCATCAGGCGACCGTCTTTCAGGTCCTTCAGGAGCTCTTCCATACACTCGTATAAATGTTGTGCCGCCATGGCGGCCGCCAAGGCTGGTCGCACAGCGGAACCTGCCACGAGGAACAGCGACTTTAAAAGCGCCTCTGTTTTTCTATCAGCAGAATCCTTAAAAGAAGGAGTCCCTTCCAGAGGAATGGTCGTCGCCTTACTAAGGCGTGCTATCGGTGGGTCCGCCACAGGCGAATCCCATTTTTTTTAAAAAAGCTTTCCTCAAAGGGATAGCGAGCAGCGAACCATTTTGACAGCGAAGAAGAGTGCTGTGGACGCTGCCATTCACGTTAAAGAAAATGATCAAAAAAGTAATTGTAGGGATAAGCCTTGGGGGCCCTAGGGGGCCTAGAGGACCTACACACATACGCAGCAGACCGCGATTCGCCATCCTGATCCAGCTGCAGCTTAGTGCGAATGCCAGCGATAATGGTAGCCACCAACGCTTTTTCGCGCGCAGCCGCCACTCCCTGATCCCCCTCGCTGTCCGATGGACCCAGTTCCCCATCGGATAAGTCCGCTGGGGTCCCTGAGACCCCTGAGGCCACTTCAGGCTCAGAATCCTCCCCTGATGAATAATAAAGAGGAGGGGAACGCTTCTTGGGGACCTGTTGGGCGACCTCCGCCCGGGGGAGAAATTCGCTAAAGACCGCCCGCAGCTGGTCCAAAAATTCTCCTTGCGCAGATTGCGCTTCCTCAGCAGGTTCAGCAGAGTAATCTGCCATTGCTTTCTTCCCAGAAAAGGCTCTTAGTGACACATAGGGAGACTAAGGAGAATGAGGCACCCCCACACTGCCGCACACCAACACCTCACAGCGCACCAGGGAACCCAGGAGGACTGCACCCACCAGCACCTACAGGGAGCCCAGCTATACTTGCTGTTCTGCTGCCTGTTTTTGGATGGATCTTCAGAGGTGCTGCGCCGTCAGATCTCCACCGTTCCACAGAGAAGGGAGATGCTGCAGACACGTGTATTTGCAGAGCGTAGAGTCAAAATGGCCGCCGTTAAACACTAGAGGCCAAAACACACCTTCAGGGAACGTGCAGTACCGCAAATGGGCGCTCTGAGTGCTAGAGGGAAAGCCCCATACGCCCAAAATGTCTGCGGCTACGGCAAAATGGCGGCGGTCCACCGCAAAATGGCGGATACGAACGCCCAGATGATCGGTGCAGTGCGGGGGAGGACAGGGGGGGAGCGGGGGGTGAACGGGAGCTCCACGCATCCCACCAGCGGCTATCCAGCAAGAAAAAAAATTTATTTTTTTTTTTTTTTGTTTTGCGGCCGTCGATCCCCCTTTCAACCCCTAAAAAGGGGGGAAAGGCAGGAACTCTCACTCATCACTCCGACGAACGCCGTGGGTAGCCACCCAGTCGCAGACCTTCCGCCACCTCTTAGGTGGTATGCTGCGGGCCAGAAAATCGCCCTTCCCGAATCGCATCCGGGAGTGGGCGCAAGGAACGGGCACGATGCGGCGGGTCCCCATACGTCGGGACTGGCTCGCATCGGTTGGCCAGGTCGACGAAGGTACAGATCCCAAGGACTCTCTATGCCCCGACCGGCTTCTTGATAGCAGATCAATTGCTTGATAGAAGACAAAAAAGTTAAATAAATTAAAATAAAAAATGGTCACAAACAGGACCGCAATTCCCCTGAAGGGAAGCCAGGTCAACTCCTTGCAAACTAGGTATTGAAACTGAAGAGCTATACTATGAGGGGGTTTATGTAGGAAGATAGGACGGCCCCCATGGGAGGGGCCAGCTGTTTCTTTTCCCTGCCTAGTTAACTCCTAGTGGGACGAGCATAAACCCCACACGTTATGATGAGCTGCGTCTGTCAGTGAACGATAGGAGAAATATTTTTTGCCCAAACGTGAACCAAACATCTTTTTTTGTACAATTTCTAACAAAGCTGAAGGAGTTTGCTCTAGAGCTAACCATTCTGGCAGGGGACATAAACCTCCCACTGGACCCCCTGCTCGACACCTCGTTGGGGAAATCAGGAATATCATGTAAACGTATTGCTCAGGTTAGGAGTCTACACACTGCCCATATGATAGATACTTGGTGAACCATAAACCCTAAGGAGCAGGATTACTCATACTCTTCTAGCATTCACGATTCTTATACAAGGATTGCCAATATATTCATTGATCACTTCCACCTTCCAATGTTACTTTCCGCCTCCATAGAAATAAGGACTTTCTACGACCATGCACCTGTTCTTGCACGCCTGTCTATTCCTGCGTACGTAACACAACAAAGTAATTGGAAACTTAATGAAGTTTTGCTTTCAGATCCAGAGGATCTGGCTAGCTTATCTTCCTCCTTGACTCAATACTTTCTCGATAACGCGTCGCCTGAGCTATCTGCGGGAGTCCTGTGGGAAGCACATAAGGCGTACATGAGGGGAAGACTAATTGAGCTAGGAGCCAGGAAAAAGAAAATGCAGAACAGGGTCTGGACGGCTTGCTCAAACAGGTTGCTGTTCTTGAGAGAGCACATAAAATATCACGGTGTAAGTCTGCACAGTCACAACTGATACAAAAAAGAGAGGAGGTTATAGCAGCTCTAAACTTAGAAAATAAAAAAGGAATGCAATCTTCCTCCCAAAAAATTTACGAATGGGGTGATAAACCAAGTAAAATGCTGGCAAAGGAAAAAAAAAATCATCTACCTTTATTGCAAAGGTTAGGACTAAGTCCAAGGGGATAGCATACTCATCTCCACATATTGCACAGGTATTCCGCAAATTTTATGCAGATCTTTATAATGTAAAAAGGGGGATTGGCAGACTTATCATCGGAGGAAAAGCGAATTAGAATTACAAAATACTTAAAACAATCAACTAGGCTATCAGAAGAGGCTCTATCTGCCCTTGAGAGAGAATTCAAAGAAGAGTTCTATAAAGCTTTATCTTCTACACCACTAGGGAAATCGCCCGGTACTGATGGGTATACCACCCTGTATTATAAAAAACTCAGACAGGAGACCCTTAAAGCTTATATAGCGGTATTGCCCAAGCCAGGAAAAGACTGAACGCTTTGTGGGAATTATCGCCCGATTTCTTTGTTAAACACGGATATCAAACTATATGCAAAGGTATTAGCTGAAAGACTCTACCCACTGTTACCAAAGTTGATAGACTCTGATCAAATTGAGCTTTGTCCCAGGTTGTGAGGCCAGAGATAATTCGCTCTGTACCCTTTCGATCATTTCAAATGTCAGGCATTGTTCCCAGCCCACCCTGCTATTATCCTTAGATGCCGAAAAAGCATTTGATAGGGTGGACTGAGAATTTTTAATGTTGACCCGGGATTCAATGGGAATCAGTCCCAAAATGCTTAGTGGAATAACTTTCCCACAGCACAGATAATGATAAATGGAGTACTAAGCAACCCATTTACATTACACAATGGGACTCGCCAAGGGGTGCCCCCTATCCCCATCACTTTTTATTATGTTTCTAGAACCCTTTCTTCAAACAATCAGATCCACATCTGATATCCATGGAGTAAATGTTAAGGGGAAAGAACACAAAATAAGCCGCTTATGCAGATGATATTCTGTTTTTCGTACAGCAACCCAGAATCTCCTTACCCAATTTGATGGCCGCTTTACAATCTTGCCAAGAGCTATCAAAATCAACATGTCTAAGTCCAAAATTTTAAACATCACAATCTGGCTCGGAGCCACGCACACATGCCCACTACGTTACTGCGCATGTGCGGCCCATCGCGGCCATTTTGGTTTCTGGTGGAGCGCCATACACGCTTGATGTTTGTGGATACCATGTGAGTGTACTATTTTTTATCATAATAAAGCAGTTGTTTTAGCAATATCACGCTATGTGAGGCTTCTTTTATCTTCTTATGGTGGACTATTTGATGCATATGCCTGCCTAGAAAAACGTACATGGAGAACATTGACCCATACAGTGATGCAGTGGTGAATGGCGGATTCCACAGTTCCTGAGTAGGGAGACACTTTCCATCGGTTCCACTTGTTGTTCATTGTTTAAATGTGTCTGACCGCTCTTATCCAGGGGGTCACACACTTTGGGGTAAGAGCGGTGTGCAGATGGTGTTGTGTGACACACAAACCCTTCCATTTCATGCACGGAGGCTGGGATCTTCCTTTTCTTCTGCCATTTTCTCATCTATGGACTTTTGAATACTTTAACTTTTAGCGCTGTACTTTATGTTTTTATAAACAAAAATATTCTGTTGTAGAGGGGTCTGCAAGAGTACACTGAGGGTCGACGCCTGTACCTTTAGGGTACTTACTGAGAGTCCTTTGACTGCCCCCTCCTGGAAGAACTCCAATATAGCAGGAATATCTGGGGAAGTTTGGCCCCTGTCTGACATCCAAGAATTGCATTTTTTTCAAGTCTTGGCATATATAGCCCTAGTGACTGGTTTGCGACAGCTCACCAGGGTCTTAATCAATTCTTTAGAGAAACCTTGAGAACTTAAGATCTGTTCTTCAGAAACGAGGCTGACAGTTTTAGCATCTTTATCTGGGGGTGAGGCACTGGTCTCTGCGTCACCAGATCCTCCCTCTCGGGGAGGAGTAAGGGTGGACCTGTCGAGAGGCTTTTTAGAATGGGGAACCATGACCTCTTCGGCCAGATGGGAGCTACCAGGATGAGGCTGGTTCTCTCTGCCATAAATTTCCGGAGAACTAGAGGAATTAATCTCATCGTGGAAAAGCATAACCCAGGCTGAATGTCCAGGGAGTGGTTAAGTCGTCTATGCCTATTGAATGATCCTCTGGATCCAGAGAGCAGAATCTTCCGATCTTCCTGTTCTTTTGGGAGGCGAAAAGGTCCATCTCCGGCATCCCCCATCTCTGGGTGATGGCTGCAAACCCCTCCTGGCTGAAAGCCCACTCTTGATTCAGTTTCTGATGGCTGAGGCAATCTGCCAAGGAGTTCTGCGACTCTCTTAGGTGAAAGGCAATTTTTTGGAGCCACTGACTTCTATGATCACCAGGAGATTGTCCAAATATGGACTGACCGTTATCTCTTTCAATCGCAATGGCGCTAAAGCTTCCACTAGAACCTTTGTAAAGATTCTTGGAGCCGAAGCCAGACTAAAAGGAAGAGCCCGACATTGAAGGTGGCACACTCCTGCCGCCATCCTGACTGCAAACCTGACATAATTCTGGCATGCTGGATGTATTGGCACGTGGAGATATGCATCTCGGAGATCCAGTGTGGCCATGAAACACTTTGGGAACACTATGTTCCTTACCAAAAAGATGGACTCTCCTGATTTTTGGAAGGGCTTGCTATAAGTAATTTTGCAGGGGGAACTGACTCGAACTCCAATTTGTAACCGTTGTGGATCAGATCTAGAATGTACTCATTGGAGGAGATTGCTGCCCATTGTGGGAAGAAGCTCCCCAGCCTTCCTCCCACTGGGAGACAGGAGTCATTGACTCTTTGCGGGCCTTTGAGGAGGATTGAAGAGTATTCCTCCTCTACCCCTGCCCTTTTGCCACGTCCAGTGCTTTTTTTAAAGCATTTTTGTGATTCTGTGGCGCTTGTTGTCTTTGGCCACGAAAGGACCTCTGGTTAACCGTTTTCCTTTTAGATTCTGGAAAGGCCTTCTTTTTATCAGCAGTGTGTTCCAGCACTTCTTTCAGACCTGCACCATACACATGGTCTCCTGAAAAGGGAATACTGCAAAGGCACAGCCTGGATGCTGAGTCCCCTGTCCAGGTCTTTAGCCAGAGTGCTCGTGTGGCTGAGTTGACTAGGGCAGCTGATCTGGCAGCCAGCTTCACTAATTCTGTTAATGCATCGGCTAAATACCCTATGGCTTTGGACAGCAGCGGGAATAATTTTAAAATCTGCTGCCTAGAGGTTCCAGCCGATAGGTGCGTCTGAAGCGGTGTAAGCCAACTATCTACACATGTTGCAGCTAAGGCTGGTATTAGACTTAATGAGGTAGACTCCCACACTCTGCGTAATAGGACATCTCCTCTTTTATCCATCGTGTCCTTTAAATTGGTTGTCAACTCATGACAACCACTTTATTCTACAGGTAAGCCTATGATGAGGCTTACATGTAGGTGCCCTGCATATCTCCCAAACCTGTACGGCTCAGGAGATATGCAGTGTATGTGTTGTGCTGACGTCATTTCGACATATGCGCAGTGAAGAAATGGCCTCCGTGCCGTTCCTCCACTGCGACCGTGCCGTGACTGGTGGCTCCCGTGCAGTGACATCATGCGACTCCGGCCAGTCACAGCGCAGGAGTCGCGGCCCCGGAAGGAAAAGGGGCTGAAGATGGACACGGACAGCGCTGGACATCGCAGGCTTCGTTTGCAGGTAAGTGGAACATAATGGGCTACTATGCGATGCATAACAGCCCATTATGCTTCTACATTACAGGGGTATATTGAGGAAGTAAACCCAATCTGGGTTTACTTCCTCTGTAATGTTCCCATATCATCAAAAGCAAGGTCTGAATTTTTGGAAACTTTAGAGAGGGGAGCATCCAATTTAGGAACCTTGCTCCATTGTTTGGATGCATCCTCCTCAAAAGGAAATTTTCTTTTCAGACCCCCTGAAAAAAACGGCTTCCTCTCTGGATCCTGCCATTCTAAATTAATTGCATCTACCAGGGATTTGTGGACCAGAAACACTCTTGACTTCTTTGTCTGTGACCCCGTGACATCAGGTCATGTTTGGACAATAGTACCTTTTCTTCCTCTATCTCAAGAGTGTAATAGATAGCTTTTAACAGGTCTACATCCTCTAGCGACAATTTATATCTTGAGCCCCTTGAGGATTCCACGTCCCTTCTCTCCTCTTCTGAGCCTAAATCAGCTTCTGAAGAGCCCTGGGATCTTGGATCCTCCTCAGGACTATCCCCCCTCCATCCTGGTGGGAATAGGCCTGACAGGGATTGCAGGGACCTGCATTTTTTCAATCAAACCCCTAAAGGATTTGGAGGTTGAAGGTTTCCTGTCCGGAGGGAGGAGCCCAAGGTCTCAGAGGCTGTCCAGGAAGATGACTAGAGAAATAAACATTAAGATGGATATTCTTCCCCACATTTTGTTTCTTTTTCAGATGATTCCTATGGGGGTTCCCATAGGTTTTTTTTGCTAACTTACAATCACTTATCTCGCATTACATATGGAAGGGCAAGCGGCCAAGAATCTCGAGATATCTATCTATAGACCTAAACGATCGGGAGGACTAGCACTGCCTAACTTTAAGCTATATTACTAGGCAGCAATATTAAAGAGAATTGAAGAATGGAAACAGGTGGGAGATAAAAAAAAATATGAGTACAGAAAGAATCAGCTCTGGCAGATAAGGACCTGTCTGTAGTCCCTTGGCTACCACGTAAATACAGGGAGTTGGCATTGTCTACGTCTCCTTTGACAAGGTCCACACTATCTATATGGGACTCGCTACATTTCCGACTTGGCTGGAAGTATAACTCTCCATTAATGCCTCTCCTGGGTCATTGTTATTTCCTGCCAGGACTGTTAGATAAGGGATTTAAGCGCTGGGTCAGTAAGAGCCAGCCTTTGCTACAGCAAATTGTCAATGAAAATAGATTAAAAGCTTTCCGAAGTCTTTCCGGTAACACCAGGGCTAATAAGATGGATCAGTGGAGATATACACAACTCTCTCATTTTGTGCATAACCTCCCACATCCGATTCGTTCACTGACTGAGGTAAATCAGATTGAAAGGGTTCTAAGCCTGGAAGCTCATCCCACACACGGTATATGTTTATTTTATAAAGCCCTTTTGGCCCTTCAGAATCACGAATACCCAGGATATTTAGCTAAATGGGAAAAAGATCTGCTTACAAGTAAACTGACGAACAAAAGGATAAAATCTTGCAGTTAGCACATGTCTCCTCCATTTCCTAGAAGACAACGGAAATAAACTATAAACTCCTTATCCGCTGGTATTATACCCCAAATAAATTACATACAATTTCACACGCGGTGTCACCTCTGTGTTGGAGGAAATGTGGCAGCATAGCAACACACGGACACATTTGGTGGGATTGCCCTTTCATACAGGAGTATTGGAAAGTAGTAGTTAAAATAATCTCAAAAATACAGAAAGAGGAAATTAAGCTGTACCCCTGGGCTATATTATTTCACAGCACAACGGCGTCGGTGAATAAATATAGGAACTCAATAACTCCACACTTACTGAATGTGGCAAAATCCTTGATCCCGTTGTTATGGAGACAGCATATTGTTCCATCTATAGCTCAAGAAATATTCTTATTGGAGAAATTAACCAGCATAGCCAATGACTGTGCAACAAAACCTTTAAATATTTGGGCATGCTGGCGTGAGTTTAAACTAAAAGATACGTACACCAACATAAGAGGAACTCTGACAGTCATCTAATAAAAGTTATAAATGCCTGACCCAATAAAAAAAAAAAACAATTGTCACACAGTACCGGAAAATTCATAAACGCTAGACTTAGACATAAAACATTGCACAGGTCCGCTCCTTTTTCTTTTGCTATCAACCCCCCCCCCCCCCTCACGCCCCTTTTTTTTTTCCTCCCCCCCATATTTTCTTTCCATATAAATATATATATATATATAGAGTATATCTCTGAAGAGGTTATTAGAAGGTATTTCCATACATGAAATGTGATTTGTAAGAGCGGATGTTCTTTCAAGATGTACAATAAAAACTTACTAAAAAAAAAATGACATTCTGACCAAACATGAGCGATTGTTCCTTGTCCCTGCTGTACTGAGGATACCCGTCATATACCTTCTCCCAAAAATCCATAAGGATCCAGTGAAACCGCCAGGGAGACCTATTTTTATAGCAGCTTGGAATCGCTGATATCAAGGATTGGGAGGTATACAGATGGGTATCTTCAACCATTGGTTACTTGTACTCCGTCTTCTCTTAAAGACTCTACCCAAGCTATTCGCATGTTGGGTGATGTCGTGTGGAGGGATGGCTATCTATTAGCTACTGCTGATGTTGCCTC
>BLSH010436298.1:299319-337470 GCA_018402905.1 Glandirana rugosa
ATATATATATATATATATATATATATAGAGAGAGAGAGAGTATATCTCTGAAGAGGTTATTAGAAGGCATTTCCATACATGAAATGTGATTTCTAAGAGCGGATGTTCTTTCAAGATGTACAATAAAAACTTACTAAAAAAAAATGACATTCTGACCAAACATGAGCGATTGTTCCTTGTCCCTGCTGCACTGAGGATACCGTCATATACCTTCTCCCAAAAATCCATAAGGATCCAGTGAAACCGCCAGGGAGACCTATTATTAGCAGCTTGGATTCGCTGATATCAAGGATTGGGAGGTATACAGACGGGTATCTTCAACCATTGGTTACTTGTACTCCGTCTGCTCTTAAAGACTCTACCCAAGCTATTCGCATGTTGGGTGATGTCGTGTGGAGGGATGGCTATCTATTAGCTACTGCTGATGTTGCCTCCCTCTACATGATTTTCTCTCATGAACAGGGACATTTGGCTATTGAAACCTTCTTTAATTAGGGATGATTCTCTATCCCAAAAACAGATAGTTTTACTCCATTTGCTCACTTTTGCCATGTCCCACAATTACTTCTGTTTTAGCGGTTCCTTATATTGCCAAAACCGAAGGGTGGCTATGGGTGCCAAGTTCGCCCCAAGCATGGCAAACTTGTTCATGGCCAAGTGGGAGGAGGACGTCTTCTATGATGCCAAAAGACCCAGATTGGTCTTCTGGAGGAGGTATATTGACGACGTCCTCATCTGGAATGGGGACCTCTTGTCTCTGGACTCTTTTTTTTTGCTGACTTTAATGATGCCAACTTGGAGATCTCTTTGCAACATGAAGCAAGTTTGACTAAGATCCATTTCTTAGATATAAACATAGAGGTGAGGGGCGGTGCCTTGATTAATTCCACTTATTTCAAGGCAACGGACAGAAATAGCTACATTGGTAGAGGTAGTTTCCATCATCCCTCTTGGCTTAGAGGGGTCCCCAAGAACCAATTCATCCACTCGAGGCGGAACAGTATGGCTTATGAGGACTATATAAGGCAAGCCATGTTTCTCAAAACCAGGTTTGTGGATAAGGGCTATGTCACGGAAGAGATAAACCAGGTAATTTTGAGTGTGGGCAACTTGAACAGGTCTCTCATTCTTGCAGGCAGTTTTGTTAGACATGAAATTTTGAGATTAGAAACCCGTTGGATACATGAAATGAAGAGTTACGTGCCCTTCGGCCCTAACGTTAATTGGGACGTTAACTGTTTCATTAACAATAGTCTATTTACTGTGTGTTCCATGCTGATTGATACTGAGCCATTTCCTATCATTAGAGACATATTAGTTGTACATGTTTTTATATATCTTTTATTTATATGAAATTGCAAACAAATAAGTGTCAAAATAAGCCAACCACACTTACTACCCATGTGCCTGGAAAAAAGGTGAATAATATATTAAATTATATTAAAAACACTGTGAAGGCATCAGCTGCTGCCTATAAAATGTAAATCAAACTATGAATCCAAATCACTTCAAAAAGTTTTACGAGTCAAAAAGCAGCGCTAAACATGCACATGAATACATGAAGGAGAAAAGTTCATTGATTAAAAAGTCCATAAAAGATCCCAAAGCAATGAAGATGATGCTGAGACGTAATAAAGCAATCCACCAAAGGGTGATAAAGTCTTCACACAACACCAACAGTGTCCAGGAAAGCACCTCTCCCCATAGGTAATGAACTCACCAAAAACACTGGCCTTACACTTGATTGTTTGGCAGTCAAGCAGTAACAATTAAAGGGTTAACTCTTCAAAACATCGCTCAGTCACAGCTTATTCACATGCAGGTAAGATTAAAAAAGGACACTCCAATAGTGCAATATTGTCTACACCATAACCTATTTATTGACTAAAAGTCTTCTACCATTGCACTTACACATAGCATAAAAATTCACACATAGAATGTATAGTCTATCGGTGAGGCAGCACGATGCACATAAACAGCCAGGATATCTCACCACGGTCAACCTGCAGCCCGAGCGTCTCTCATGATACTGTAGAACATCTGATGGTTGCCGTACAACCACGCCCCCAACATGTTTCATCATACAGACTTAGTCATGGGATTGGCTGCAGGGCGCGACAACCTCTGATATAGAGAAAGGTATGCAAATGATTTACCACACACAAACCTCTCTTCACATTCCAAGTGCCGTAATTACCCACATAGAGCGGCCGTTCTACCGTCCAGCTTCTAAATGAGCGGCACCAGTGGCACCATACACAGATTTAAAATGGAAGCACTTCCCGTGACCACATATCACAAATTAAAAACCTATCACAGCATTAGGGATGGGTTGAACGGACCCATTTGGTTCGCACCGGAACTTCTGAACACCGCGAAAGTTCGGACCTGAATAACGAACACCATTAAAGTCAATAGGACCCGAACGTCAAAAATCAAAAGTGTCCTTTTTGAAGGCTTATATGCAAGTAATTGGGCATGCAATGGTTATAGGGGTCCGGGCCCCTGTCCTGGGGATATGTATCAATGAAAAAAAAGTTTGTAAAAATGTAATTTGTAGATGAGCAGTGATTTTTTTTTTTATTTTAAAGTGAAAGCATAAAAATTAAAAATTCCTTCCAATATAGTACCTGGGGGTCACCTTAGTCTACCTGTAAAGTGGCAGATCTGTACCATGTCTAGAATCTGCTGCAGCAATAATTGCATTTATAAAGCCCAAAGAAATTACCTTTTCCCGGCAAGCTGCCTTTATTTTGCTCAGCAATAGCTGGGGAGCCAGTGTGTATGATGAAGCCACAATGTAGCGCAATGGGAACAAGATTAGATATTTTTTGGATAAATTCTGGTGGCACTTTGACTTTGGATAGAAGTAACGGGTGTGGAAAAATTGGGCTTTGGGTGTCGGTGGTGCCTTCAAACCATAACCCTATAGAGGTACTCTTGATGAAAGCAAGAATTGGCCTTGCTGTAAAAAATTGGCTCATGTTCCTGTCATCCTCAACCTCAAAACAAACGTCTGAATCCAGTGGACTCCTCCATGGCTGATGTTGGGGCTATGGCAGGAATAGATGTGGACAAGGAGGCAGGTTTATCCACTCTGGCAACTGCAGGGGACTGCACACTTGTCTCTTCTTGCGTGACAGAGGATGAGGAGAATGAGGAAAGTTTAGTAAGCCAGTCCACCACCTCCTCTGCATGCTGTGGCTGGATAGCATGGGCAAACTCATTAAAGAGAGGAAATGATGCCCTGCCTGAGGACTGACCACCACGTCCACCTTTGCCTGTGGACACATTTGTTGCTGGCCCCCTTAAAGTGCCAAGGGAACGTCTGCATCTCCTTGTTGTCCTAGCAGACATTATTGGGACGGGGCGATGCTTATTAGCAAATGTAAAGAAGAAGTGGAAATCTGTACGTAGATGCACTTTAATCAATGTAAAGTGGTGTTTGGTGCACTTTAATTTGCGTACTCACACTACACAGGCACACTCCACGGATACACTATTATATACTGCAATATAATGCGTCAAAACGTACAGTGACGCACAGAACTATATGGCGTTAAACTTGCAGTAACGCACAAAACTATATGGCATTAAACTGGCAGTAACGCACACAGAAGTAAATGGCGTTAAACTTGCAGTAATGCAATCAAATAGATGGTGTTCAAACGTCACTACACTGACGCAATCTGAACTGTCCCTACTCTAGCTATACACTAATGTAAAGATTAGTGACACGGTCTCACTACACTACACTGAAACTATCTGAGCTGTCCCTACTCTACATATATACTAATGTATATATGAATGACACGGTCTCACTACACTATACTGAAACTATCTGAGCTGTCCCTAATCTACTATTCTACACTGACAATTGAAGCACAATAGCACAGTATAGCACACTAACTAACTAACAGGACTGAACAGAGCCCTGTTCTATCTCTCTCCAACCAAAATCACACTGAAAATGGTGGGGCGGGAATGAGCCATGATTGGATAAAGTCATGATGACAGTGTCCAATCATGACTCTGACAGTACTTTGTGCCCCGATTGGCTGAAGCTTTCACTGCTTCAGCCAATCAGGGCTTGCAATGCACTGTTCAGCGCCGCAATGCATTGTGGTCGGTTCGGGGGGGAAGAACAAACGGTTGAACGACCCGTTTGTCCGGCTGTTCGCCGAACGACCAAACAATGATAGTTCGGCCCAACTGTTCGCCCATTCCTATACAGCATGCTAAAATTATTATTAAAGTTTACAATAAGTAATCAGCGTCATAAATATGAACTTTTGATGATAAATACATTTAATTATTCAATAAATAGATTATTGGTTTAGACAATATTGCACTATTGGAGTGTCCTTTTTACTTCCCTGCATGTGAATGAGCTGTGACTGAGCGCTGTTTCAAGGAGTTAACCCTGTAATTGATACTGCTTGACTGCCAAACATGCGAGTGAGTGTGAGGCCAGTGCTTTTGGCAAATTTATTACCTATGGGGAGAGTTGCTTTCCTGGACACTGTTGGTGGTGTGTGAAGACTTTATCACCCTTTGGAGGATTGCTTTATTACATATCAGCATCTTCTTCATTGCTTTGGGATCTTTGGAACTTTTCTCTTTCATGTATTCGTGTGCATATTTAGCACTGC
The DNA here is from genome assembly GCA_018402905.1 of Glandirana rugosa. Taxonomy (NCBI): domain Eukaryota; kingdom Metazoa; phylum Chordata; class Amphibia; order Anura; family Ranidae; genus Glandirana; species Glandirana rugosa. Next base: position 303,972 of record BLSH010436298.1, read on the forward strand.
TTTTTCACTCATAGAACTTTTTGAAGGGATTTGGATTCATATTTATATGAAATGCCTGTAATTTTTTGATATTGTGATTTTTTTTAAAGCTACTAGCTTTATATCCAGCAGAGGGTGCTATTACTTGTGCACAATGATTAATTTTATATTGTATGCACATTTTCATGATTTTTATTAGTATAATATGTTTGTGTTACTCATTTAGTCTCTGCTGCTAAAAATGTCTGTTTTAAAACATATTTGTGATTATGAAATTATTTGTATAATGTATGCCCCCTAGTTCGGTGGTGTGATGTTTTGTGAACAACACAGAAGTTGGTGTGCAGGCTTCATCTTCTTTTTTTTTGGTTCAGCATCTCGTCTGCCTCCTACTACTTCTGATAGCACTGCACTTGGACTTTATTTTATTGTGATCAACAATATGTGTGCTGGCTGCTTTATGGGGGACCCCTCCCTTCTACAGAGAGACTCTGCCCAGTGGCCGGTCCCTGTAGCCGATTTAAAGGCCTGAAGGGTAGACAGCATTTCGGATTGTAAGACAAGGCAACCCTTCATGACCGTGGTCTCTGCCTGCTAACTTGTGGATGCGCTTAAAGCAAAAAACAGCTTTGTGTGCTCTTGTGGGAGTTTATCATTGCATTAAACGCAACGCTTAGAGCGGGAAGGGGACTTAGATTTAGATCTAGCGGCTGACCCCTGGGCTGGGCGTTCTGTTCCTGCAAAGAAGCACATACAGCAACGTACATTAGCCCCTACAATACAGGACATCCCCCTATTGCAGCACCCGCTATCCATGAGGGGGGTAAGGAATAGGGCTCCCCCCGCCCAGCCTTCCCACCTCCTTCAGCCGGGTAGACTCACCCCCTGTGGTCTCCTCGAGTGCTGAGGGCCCTTCTGGCCCGCTTTCCCTCTCCATCCTCCCGGGCTCCTCCCCGCCGAGCGGGAGTTTTTGGCAGCTTCTTCTGGCACAGGGAAAGCCTGGACCTCCTCTCCGTGTTGTCCCGCATGTACACACGCCGATGGTCGTCGCCATTTTTTCGGGGGTCGACACGGAAATGGCCTCTAGCGGCGGACGTGACGTCAGATGCGCATACGTGCTCCTCCTTCTGGCACCCAGAAGCTCAGCACCGCATTCCGGCCACCTGGAGAGCTCCATGTCGCCAGCTACAGATTTCCCGGTGCCCAAGCTCTCCGTCTGCCTCCAGCCCGCCGATGCTGTGCGCCCCCACACTGTCCTGCTCCTCCTGAGCAGCAGTGATCCGGATGACACACAGAGACTCAGCCTGCCTGCATGGAGGTCCCCTCTGGCTGGTCATTCTGACAGCCTCCTCCATCCCATCCACAACTTTCAGGTAGGAGGAGGGAGTGGGAAAGTGGTCCCTGGGGTTCTGGGTGATCCCACTGTCCCCAGAATTCCCCAGCTGTCGGGGGGGCTCTCTACCACTTTCAGGCTGCCCCCCCGAGGTATACTTACTTACTTACTTCCCTCCTGGACTGGGCAGGCTTTGCCCCTGACCGGCATCCACCCCTGGTCTGCCGCAGGGCCAGTATATAAAAAAGCTGCTGTTACACATTGGTTGAATTCCCAAAGAACAGATATATATATATATTATAAAAAGGTGCAGCACTAATGAAAAATCCACTCAATCAAAAGTCCTTTAACAGATTACACGGTGATAATAATCCACAGCTTGTCTGAAACGTGAAAGATATACCACCACTGTCACCCGCACACACTGCCGCTTACCAGATCTTCAGGACCCTTATTACAGGGGTCATATAAGCCTCTCAAATCTTTCTTCTGTATACACAGCACAGGATCACCAGTAAGCCAGACCAGATAGAGCACAAGCAGATATAGGTGATGATCTCCAACGAATAACAGACAGACTGCTCCTCACCATTAAATTAGTCATGTAGATAAAAAGAAAAACAACCATGGTGCAGTAAATCTAATCATTTTAATAGATAAAAAGCGATATTGCACTCACATGCTGGTAAATATAAACACACACTTTTGGGAAGCAGCGCAGGAGTGTGAATTGGATGCGGTGGCTATCTTGGAGACTGGAATGCTATCTGTCTGCTTTTAAAACCACACATGTGTTTATCTCTACCAGCATGCGAGTGCAATATCGATTTACAATAGATTTACTGCACCATGGGTGTTATTCTTTTTATCTACATGATTAATTTAATGGTGAGGAGCAGTCTGTCTGTTATTCGTTGGAGATCATCCCCTATATCTGCTTGTGCTTTATCTGGTCTGGCTTACTGGTGATCCTGTGCTGTATATACAGAAGAAAGATTTGAGAGGCTTATATGACCCCTGTAATAAGGGTCCTGAAGATCTGGTAAGCGGCAGTGTGTGCGGGTGGTGGTATATCTTTCACTTATCAGACAAGCTGTGTGACAGCAGCTTTTTTTATATCATCTGAAAGGATCTTGTGTACATCACATTTATGGAGATCCTAGGTGTTTTAATAGCTTCCTGGACCTTGCACTATTAGCGCTGTTTGGTGTCTAACTAATTGGCATTTTCCCATACATTAGTGTAGCCACTTTCTATTAAGACAACTCCATTACCGCCAGAGTTATGGAATATGAACCAGGGTTGAGAGCCGAAGATATCAGTCTAGTTTCAGTTCAAGAGTCAGACACGTTATTTACACCATGACTTCAATATGAGTCTTTTGAAGAGATTGATATAGGAGGTTTTATATTTTAACGGTTGCTGCTTTGAGTCAAATTGTGTAAGCCCCCTACAGACATGATTTTTAAATATGACCATTATTGTTGCAGACTTGCAAATCTTGGAGAAATGAGAGTGATGCTTTGTTCAATATTCCTTCCACAAAGTGTGGTAATGGCAAGACTTCACTATCATCACACTCTCTTTACCAAAGGCTTAGGTTAGCAACGTATACAAATGGCAGGTGCCTAGTTACACAAAAGGCAGCTGAGCTTTTTCTGACTACACTATTTCCATGGCATCCAGGAACTGTACTAAAAAGCTTGGTACACAGACTAGCATAAGCATTTAAAGAACTACTTTATGGAGAAACATTTTTTATTGGCCCTGGGCATAGTACTGAACATTTGTAGTTTGTTTCAGAATCTAGACACTTGCAATATATAAACAAACAGCAGCAATGTAAAAAGATGAAACGTAACTTAATATTACATCAAAACAGATCAGTCCCCAAAATAACTGAACTACTGGTGGACGGCGCTAAAATGCTTCTTCTTTATTGTCTATTGTGGGAAATGAGAAGATAGTATTATTCAAAGAGTAAGGATATATGCAGCTGCCTTCAGAAGCTACATACTACCCAACTGTCTTAGAATTACTGTCTTCGTGTGTCCCTCAATAAAACTTCAAGAAGAAGATTATACGTTACGTACAAAAATCGTATTTTTGCACATAAAGTAATGGTAATCTAGATTTTGCATACAGGTGGAGATGGGTGGGGACAAGGCAGCGTAATACACACACTAGGACTGTAAAGACCACAGTGCAGACAGAGCACAGCAAACAACCAGCTCTCAGCTGCCAGCCTACCTTTAGCTGGTCCATGTATGGCCGCTGTATCTGTTAAAATGAGACAGTTAGGGTGCACGCCGAAAATTGAAGCTTCAAAATTGATGCAAAATGAAGGCCCTGTAAAATGTGTTATATGCTGTCCTATATGCTCATCAAGTTAATCATTTAAAGAGGATCTTCAACCGAAAAATAACAAAAAATTTAAAAAGTCAGCAGCTACAAATACTGTAGCTGCTGACTTTTAATAAAAGGACACTTACCTGTCCAAAGATCAAGCGCTGTCCTCACCCGAGCCAGTTCTTCACTGGTTTTCAGGTCCCCAGCAGTTGCCTCCTATAATTTGGATGCCATCTGTGACTCCTTGTGGCTTCTCACCAGGCTTCCCACTGAGCTTTGTGAATGGTCCTGCAGCCTTCTGGGACCTGTGATGTATCCCAGAAGGCGGCAGGCAAAGCGGGGCGAACTTCTGCTCAGATCACCCAGGTGATCAGAGCGCAAGTGGAAGCAGGTATCCCCCCCCCCCCCCCAAAAAAGTGTCTAATGGAGAGAAAGGAGGGAGGGGGGCAGAAAAGCAGAACTTCCCCTTTTGGGTGAAGTTATGCTTTAAGGAAAGGGTATTATTACTGACCTCTTCTTCCAAAAATGTTAATTATGCCTGTTAATCTAAGCCAATAGTTAAAATATCCAGAATAAGCATGCGGATCAGTAGGTCCTACTTCACTCAAAGCACACAAACCAGATAAGGCCAGGCAATTAGCATTTAAAGGAAGTCAGCAATAACAGCCTCAATATTTCTCTCAGCACAGGTCTTTGTTAACCCTTTCAAGAGAGGAGGTTGTTGATATCTAAATGGCAGGCCAAATTTATCAGGTGTCAGCATGTGTCAATTAACTTATATACTTATACATGGTTAGTTTTGTTTTATTCTCAGCCAGCCACAAACAACTAGGATGAAGGAATCTCCTCCCGCTGGGATACTGTATTGTGACAGTGGGACTGGCTTCTGTTGGAATACACTGATCAGTGGCTGCAACCACCTGGCTGCAGCTGCTGATCAACAAACATTTTCCAGCATATCCCTTTGACAGATGTAGATCAAACAATCAACTTCTGTCAGGTGGGGACAGCCACACACCGATCAGAATTTGGCCATTCCCTGCTAAACCAGCCCAATCTCCATCAGTGCATGGCCAGCGGTAATATAAGCTTTGCAGACAGCATATTTTAATCTCATGGAGGTGGCATGTAGAAATAGCACACTGTATCCAGCAGTTTGCTGGGATACTAAAGGTTGTGCCAGCTTCACCAGTGCCATAAAAATTGAAATATTTAAAACAAATGTGGCCAACAGATGTAAATCTAACCTTGAAAAGATTATGGTTACTGTAAATGAAATGGAGAAATAAAGAATCTGAAGACAGAGAAAAGGTATTAGAAGAGTAAATTACCACTAGGTAGAGTTGGCTTGGACTTTTTAGCTGGAGTGATGTCCTCTTGTCTGGATTCAGAGAATGATGCCGTTCTGCTGGGTGCAGGAGTCTACAAGACAAAACTTATCTTTCAGAAAAATACCTAGACAATATCAACAGCTGCTTAAGGAGAGTCCAGACAAATACTTTTTTCAGAGACAAGGAGGTTGATTTACTAAAGGCAAATATGCTGTGCACTTCAAGTGCAGTTGCTCTAGATCTGAGGAGAAGCTCTGGTGATTTATATTTTCCAATCACATTCAAGCAATAATGCTGTTTTTTTATTATCCCTGCAAGGGATTGGGTGATCTTAGCAAAGTGAAGCTTTATCTCAATTACTAAGCTCTGGAGCAAGTGCACCTGCAGTGCACAGTATATTTAGTAAATCAACCTCAATATCTACCGAAGCATGATACAAAGCACCTTAACTGTAAATCATACTATTCACATAACAAAAACATAATTTGAATTGGTGTAAGACACAAGTATATTGCAGAGTGCTCAAGTATAAGCCCTGGTTCAGATATGTGCGATGCGGGAACCAGTGCGATTACAGAGCCTGTTTCCGCATCGCATCACTCCCGAAGGCAGTTCACACTGCCTTCTACAAACCGTTGGCGGGTGTCATTACAAAGTTAATGACACCCCCAGTTTTGTTCACAGATCGCAGTGCGAACTGTGAACTGGCACATGAATTGGATCGCATGGATGAGGACACCCATGCAATGTGATCCTAGTGCGGGAAAAAAAAAAAAGGTACATGTACCTTTTTTTTTTGCGAATCTAGTGTGAGAATTCGCACTGCACAGAGATCGCATGTGATCGCTACCTGCAGTGCAGGTGGGAATCGCATGCGATCTCTGAGATCGCACATATCTGAACCAGGGCTAAATCATTTATAAGAGAAGAAACATAACTTTTCTGGGCTACAAAAACATTTTAGTCTTGACACTTGTAAATGCACTTTTAAACAATTAAGAAACGTCCAGTTTAGTTCTATTGAAATGTGCGACAACTTATGTCAGTTTTCAACCATCTAATTTTACATCTGAACAAAAAAAATCTAAGCTGACCAAAGTAAAGTAATATTAAAGGTTAATATTCTTATGGGAGTACTCGTGCAGAATCGATCCTTGATCCTGTTTTTTTTTTTTTTTTTTAAAAAGGAACAACTTCAAATATATTGGCCACCCAGCCGAACCCTGCTGCACATAGTGGCAGTGATGTTCTGTGCTGCCGGGTATAGCAGTCCATTTGCTATACACTGCAGTACAACCCTCCAGAGAGCATCCATCATAATGCTCTCAATGGCAAGCGTTCATTAGTTAGTGCAACCACATAACCAATGAGAAGCACTTCTTTTTTCTGATACACCTTACTGGAAGAAAAAGCATCAGGCGCGGAGGCGTGGCTTGGCACACAGCGCAGATGGCGGCTTAGAGAAGGAGCTCCTCTCTACCCACGGCCTTTCAGCCCAACACTGACCGACAACAGGCGACTATGGGCAAACCAAATCAGCCCCAACCAGGACAGACACCACGGAACACATCCACGGTGCTGAGATCCTGCAGTATCCCCGATCTTTTCAGATCACAGCAACGGCCTCCTCACAGCACGGAACAGTCAAAGATGGTGGCAGCAGAGCACAAGGAGGACTACAGCGAGGAGTCGCAGATGGCCCTGGACAATATGGTGAGACACCATTCCTCCCATGATCATCCGCTATCATTCACGGACATGTCCCTATTTGTGGCAGACATAAAGAACACTTTCTCCACAGCGATTACTGAACTGAAAGCAGACATGCTTCACAACGAGCACACAGGCCGCAAGAGGGATAAGGCTATTGCACATTTAATACAGTCTCAGATGCACACACTGCACAATTAATAGCAGTTAATCGCCATCGTGAAGATTTAGATAACAAGGGCAGGAGACATAATATCAGGGTGCGGGGAGTCCCTGAGTCCATAAACCCTGACCAAATTACCACCGCACTCTCATCCATCTTTAATAACCACTTTAGCCCCGGAAGGATTTCCCACATTAGGACCAGAGTACTTTTTGCAATTCGGCACTGCGTCGCTTTAACTGACAATTGCGCAGTCGTGCGACGGTGTACCCAAACAAAATTTGTGTCCTTTTTTTTCCATCAAATAGCGCTTTCCTTTGGTGGTATTTGATCCCCTCTGCGTCATTTCTGATGACTGCTATAAAGAAAAGAAGAGCGACAATTTTGCAAAAAAACAAAAAAAAAAAACAAACACAATTTCTTACTTTTTGCTATAACACATATCCACAAAAAAAAAAAAAAAAAAATGAAAAAACTATTTTTTTTTTCATCGGTTTTGGCCAGTTTATATCCTTCCTCATATAAAGTTGCCCCGTTTACGAATGATGAGGATTCATTTATGGGTTTTTTTTTTTGTTAGTAATGGCGGCGATCTGCGATTTTTTATCGGGACTGTCAGACCATTTTGACACTTTTTTTGGGACCATTGGCATTTATACAGTGATCAAAGCTATGAAAATGCATTGATTACTGTGTAAATGTCACTGGCTGTGAAGGGGTTAACCTGCAAGGGCGCTCTAAGGGGTTAACGGTGTTCCCTCAGTGTGTTGTAACTGTATGGGGGCTGGGCTGAGTGGGGCAGGAGAGTCATCACGACTCCCATATACAGGGAGCCTGTGATCACATCCCTTGTTCTGTCAGAACGGAGATCCGTGTTTACATACACAGACCTCCGTTCTCTCACTGTGGGGGAACCATCGCGGGTAGGCGGCGGAAATCAAATATGCCCTACTCCCCCGGGAACACAGTGAGCATGCGCGCCTCCAGTATACGCGATAACGAACAAATTTGCCACCGTCAAGCCACGGCGGCCGGTCCGCAACTGGATAATCAACTCGAGAGGCCGGCTGACTCTGCAATCGAGTTTGAAAGAGCCCACAGGGCCCTTAGAGCTTGCCCGCATGAATCTGCCCCCCCCCAGGAATCTGCTGCCTCCCAGGCTACAAACCAAAGGAGGAAGTACTGGCTCATGTGAGGCAAAATGAGGCCATTATCTTTAACGATCACAATATCTTCCTTTTCCAAGACCTGTCTCCGATTACCCCGGGCAACTGTAGAGTACTATGCCCTCTGCTGGAAGCACTAAGGGAGCGCAGTCTTGCCTACAGGTGGAAATTCCCATTTGCGCTTTCAGGTACTCGCAATGGAAACCAGTATATTCTCAAAACGCCAGATGACCTTCCAGCGTTCTGTGAAGCTCTCCAGATGCCTCTCATCGGCCTTCCAGAGTGGTACAAAGAATTTCGTTTTCTGGATTTGTCCCATAGATCACTGACTACACCACACTCTACACCCACCATACATGCAGAAGAAAGGAAAGTTCCACAAACAGCAAGGAGCAGGGCCCTCACAACCCACTCAAGTCACCAGGAGCACCAGATTCAAGGAATACACTTGAAATGATCATACACCACACAGTGTGTCGTGGTAAAATATACTTGGTATACTGGACCGAATTGTTTCCTTAAAATTCCTGGTTTTCGCAGTTGTTCAGTCAAAGTTGTTTATGCACCTGAACGTTGCACCCGGTTCTTGATTTTGATACCAATGGCACATTCTACCTTTTGAACCAAAATATGGTTTAACATTTCTCTGTTTGACAATTGAACTCCTGGAAACCCCCCTTTTGTTTTTTGCTACTCTGTTACTAGTTTATATGTGACCCCTAGTTTATAAACTACAGGCATGCCAGCCCCACTCTGTGTTTACTTTGTCTCCCTTATTTGTGGTCCTGTGCTCATTGTACATTAGGCACCTAGTGCAGCAAGACCTATCCTTTAGCTAGCAGTACTTCATTCGGCCACTGGGGCTGCTCTGTCTTCTCACTGTGTGAGATCAGAGCAGAGCAGCGCTCTATGGTGTCCGGGAGCCTGCAGTGTAATGCGGGCTTCCGGCAGCAATGAGGGGGGGGCGGGTTTTTTTTTTTAGGTATTCGCACCATAAGACGCAGAGAGACTTTCCCCCACTTTTTGGGGGAAAAAAAAAGTCTGTCTTATGGTGCGAAAAATAAGGTAATTTAATTACTCAGTCCTATAACCTCCTGTTTTACCTCCCACGTACCCTCTATTGTGTCAGGGTTGGCAGCGCAGAATGTGTGTCTTCGCGACTAACATACACACTATCCAAAGAGCCCCCTCTAGAGTACATAGAGGAGTGTCCATCGCAAAATTGTATATTGCCTACCCTTCTACTGTAAGGGGATTTTTTCTTTCTTTTTTCTATCCCCCCTCCTTTTGAATTACGCTTTCACGCAGACTCCTCTCCAGTGCTTTTCCCACCTCCTTTCCACTACTACCTACTAATGTTCCTTCACCCCTTCCCCACACTTTCTACCCTTTTTGCTTTCCTCTTATTGATAGATTTAAGGCCCAACTGCCTTAATCTCTTTTGCCTTCACCAAAATGGCTTACTCGTCACTATGCAAAAAACCCACACTGATTTCTCACAACCTTAGAGGTTTAAATGTACCAGAAAAACGGGTGAGCCTCATGAGTGAGTTAAGAAAGGTTAAACTCATTTTCATATTTTTTGAAAGAGATTTTCCAATCTCGCTCTTGGCCGAAAATGTCTGATAAATTTTTTCCTGGGGTGTACCACACGCCAAATCCATCTAATAAATCCAAAGGAGTATCTATACTGTTCCACAAACATGCCAACTTTGAGGTAACCCAACAATATGCTGATCCTCAGGGTAGATTCCTATTCCTAAAAGGCAAGTGGCGCAACCAGCTAAGTGACGTTGGCTAAAGTCTATTTCCCTAACTCAAAGGCTTTGCAGAAGGCTGTATCCTATTAGGGGGGCGATTTCAATATCCCCTTACGACCATTGTTGGATTCCTCCAATGGTAAGTCCAGTATTACTTGCCCTACCCTAAAGAGAATCAAAACTGCCCTAAACTCCTTGTCTTTGGTGGACACTTGGCGCCTGTCTCGTATAGATTACGTGTTTATGCCCCAACGTGACCTACCCTCTCTACACTCTGCCTCTATAGGCATCCAATCCTTGTCAGACCATTGCCCAGATTTTTATGAAACTGTCTGTAGCTGGCGGTTGAACCCAAATTTACTGACTGACATCAACATATCCAAACAGATTGCAAATGCAGCTTCACCGTACTTTCAAATCAATACCACAGAAGGGATGTCTCCCATGACGGTATAGGAGGCCCACAAGTGCATTATACGTGACAAATTTATTCGCTGTGGAGCACAAAAGAAAAAATAAATTATATATATATATATATATATATATATATATGTATATATATATATATACATACATATATTTTCATGTCCCTGGCAGATAAAATTGCAAAACTAGAAGTCCAACATAAACAATCACAAGCAGAAGCAGTTTCTGCAGACCTACTTATAGCTCGAGAACAATTATAATCCCTGTTACAACTGAACGCGAAACGCACCCTGTTCTTTAGAAGAGGCTTTTTCTATGAACATGGGGATAAGATATTGTGGCAAATTTCTTGCAAGGGCCCTTAAATCTTTAACACAGGCTAGAAACATCTTGACCATTAAAGATAATGAAGGCAGACTCTTATAAAATCAGACCAAATTGCATCACACCTTTTACACTAACTTATATAACTTGCATTTACCCCATAAACCCAAAGAACTCAAGGGTGACAAAACTGAAATCATACAGGACTGTCTTACAGAAAGCAGCTTACCCAAATTAACTGAAGCAGAATCACACACACTAGAGTCACCTATCTCAGAAGAGGAACTTTTGTTTGCCATCAAGTTCCTAAAATCAGGCAAGAGTCCAGGCCCAGATGGGTTTACAGCCCAGTATTATAAGACCTTTACGGCACAACTAAAAACACCCCTCCTTAATGCACTCAACTCACTAAAAACACCCCAATTCATGCCTGAACCCTTTACCTTGGCACACATAACCCCCCTGTCCAAACCTGCCAAAGATCCCATGGAATGCACAAGCTACAGGCCTATCTCTCTCTTAAATCTGGATTTAAAAATCCTGGCTAAAATACTCGCCAGTAGATTTAACCACCTTTCTGCCCAAACTCATGGGCCTGGACCAAGTAGGCTTCATGCCAGGGAGAGAGGCGCATGATAATGTGATAAAAATCATCAATCAAATTTATAAAGTGCAGGTGGGAAGAATCAGGGGCCTTCTCTTGTCTACCGATGTAGAGAAGGCCTTTGATCGAGTGGAATGGGACTACCTATTTGCAGCGTGTAGACATGTAGGCCTAAATAAGTATATGATGTCCTGGATTACCTCCCTCTATCATAAACCCAAAGCCCAACTTAAAATAAATGGCACACTATCAGACCCAGTGCAAATAAACAATGGTACGCGGCAGAGCTGCCCTCTATCCCCTCTCTTGTTTACATTAACTTTGGAGCCTTTTATTAGTGGAATCAATGCCAACCCAGATATAAAAGGTTTTCAAATTGGCCCGAAAGAATACAAAACAGTGGCCTATGCCGATGACCTCCTTTTCTCATTCACACAGCCACACACTTCCATCCCCAATCTGATTAAAGCATTTCAACTTTTTGGATACATTTCTAACATGAAAATAAATTACTCTGAATCAGAGGCCCTAAATCCTACTGTCACCCCAAATAACTTAGCCAGAGCAAAGGCGTCTTGCTCCTTTAAGTGGGACCCCTCTGCTCTCACCTATTTGGGAGTTAAACTTACGGCCAACCTAGCTGATATTTACAATGCCAACTTCCTACCCTTACTGAATATCATCCAGCGTGACCTAAAAAACTGGACCGTTAAGCCCTTTTCATGGTTTGGTAGAGCAGCCATACTTAAAATGGTCATACCCAGAATTATACATCATTTTCACACTCTGCCTATTAAACGCCCAAATACATTTTTTAAACGACTCCACGCCATAATCTGCACCTTCATTTGGATGGGAAGAAAACCGCGTATCGGCCTAAACATCCTCTCTAAACCCAAAGATCAGGGGGGAATTGGTCTTCCCAACTTTAAATTCTATCACGGGGTCCCATTTAGCAAGAATATTAGATTGGAACTGTAATGGAGCGCAAAAGGATTGGGTTACTCTATAAAAAAACCCGACAGGCTTACACTTGAAACACCTACCCTGGATCACCTGGAAAAAACTCCCCTACCGTATCCAACAATATCCATTGATAGGAGTAACTCTGGGCATGTTTCATGCAGTAAATCGGTCCCATGGGATGTCCTCTTCCTCTAGCCCGCTGACACCAGTCACCCAAAATCCTGATTTCCCACTTGGTGAGAATTTGCACCTCACCTCACCAATTGACAAAGACTAAGGATGGGCTCGGGCATGTTTGCAAGTGCACGTGCCCGAGCCCGCCAGGAAGTAAACCCTGCACTGTGCAAATAACAGGCAGGGAGACACTTCTCCAATGCGCGGCTGCAGCGATCAGGGGATGTCTCCGTGCCTGTGATTAGTGCAGTGCAGGGTTCACTTCCCGGGGGGCTCGGGTACGTGCACTTGCGAACATGCCCGAGCCCATCCTTAACATAGACTCACCACTTTCGTTAAAACATTGCATAGCTAATAAAAAACTCAAATCTTTTTAATCACTGAACCAAAGCCTGGACCCAAAAAAACTCCCATCGTATTAGGCTTACCGCCAACTGCATAGTTATATGCATTCCTCTATAGAGAAAAGTAAAGTGTTTAGATCTAAGACACCCTTTGAGAACCTCTGTTTGTCAGGAGATCCGATTACCAAAACTACTTCACTCATGTACTCCTGGCTACAACAGCCTTGAGATGAGGAACCTCAACGTGACGGAGCACAGTGGGAATCAGCACTTCAAACCACTTTCACTGATGAACAGTGGAAACATGCTCTAATCTTCACACACAAATGCTCGATAGGCACAAGGGTTCGGGAAACATCCTACAAACTTTTGACTCATTGGTAGGCTACTCCTGACAAACTTAAGAAATGGCACCCAGCTACCTCGGACATCTGCTGGAGATGTGAACAGACACAAGGCAACTTGTTCCACATTTGGTGGGATTGTCCCATACTGGCGCCATTTTGGAGAAAAGTGTGTGAATTGATAAAACACATCACAGCCACTAAAATCTCGCTGACTGCATCCTGTTGCATCCTTCACATTGCTGACTGCTCAGTGAAATTTTATAAGAAATCACTATGAAGACACCTACTCAATGCGGCAAAAATTTTGATTCCCAGACACTGGAAATCTAATCAAGCCCCATCCATTCGAGAATGGCTGCGCTCAGTGGAGGAAATTTACAATATGGAGAAAATTGTGGCCATGGCCAGAGAATCCTCAGAGAAATTCCATAAGCTCTGGACCCCATGGTTGATCTTTAAATATTCGGATGCGTTTGGACAATTCGACACTGTGTGAAGCCTCTTTTTCTCATAAAGACTAACTCTTTCTCTCATATTGGGATCCCTTATGGGTGCCCCGCTGTTGTAATCCATATTTTATGGACCCATAGACTACTGTTTATTAAGGCAAAAGGATCACTGCATCTTATTACAAACCTATACCTATTTTTCCCTCCACCTCTTTAAATTCTTCTAATCTCTCCTATCACCTATATACTTATAAATATGTACAATTGAACTACTGCTTTTTTGAACCATGAATAACATTATGGCTAATAGGGCTATGTTGGCCCTGTTTATAATAACCTGTCTTTATTATTGTTTTCATAAGTGCAAAAAGCATTGTAAAAGGAAAATGTTATTCATTTTCTTGTACTCTTCAATAAAAATTTTAATGACAAAAAAAAAAGCATCAGATGCACTTCTCAGCGGTCAGCATGGTCACATGATTGCACTGGCCAATGAAAGCTTGCCATTGCAAGTTTTATGATGGATACTCACTCTGCGCAGTGAATTTTGGTGTATGGACTGCTACATAAAAAACTCAGAACATCATCGTCGCTATGTGCAGCGGGGTTCAGAGGGGAGGCCAGGATATTTGGAGTTAGTTCATATTTCATGACATTAACCTACCTTTTAATGGAACCTTAGATGTAAGGCAGTGGTCAGAGTCCAAAATAGATCTGATTTCCAAAATATTTAAGCAGATATATGCATCTAATATGTAAAACACTGGTTTCATATGTGTACTGGTGCATAGAAACAAACTTTTAAGCCTCTTGCACACTACTGCCTGAGAAAACTGCTGTTTTCAGGCATACCATTTTTTTTTTACTGATTTAAAATGCGGCCTATAGTTTACAATGTGCCTGTACACACAGGCGTGTAAATAAGCGTTGTTCAGATCAGTTAAAATAAAATAAAATTTAAAAAGAAATCTGAGTTCACAGTCAGTATTTTGTGCCAATCTGAGTAAATATAAAACCGCAAAAACGCCTAACAAATGCTAGAAAATATATTTAAAAATGCCGATACTCAAACATCAGTACCACATGCAAGAGGCCTTAGGGCATGTTCATACTTTGTGCATGGGAAAACATTGCATTTTAGAGAGCATTTTGGCTGGCGTTTTGGTCAGCGATGCCTTGCCATTGTAAAGTGCGGCGTACAGTTTACTTTTTTTCTTGATCATAACTGAAATGTCACAAGTGAATGTCAAATCATTTCTATGCACGTAGCTCGACAGTGGTGCGTAGAAATGCAGGGAGAAATGGAGCTGTGGGTGAGCTGCAGTGTGGGATGGAAAAATGCTCACCAGTTGCAATTTCTGCACTGCAGCTTACTCGAAGGCTGCGCTCAAGTGTGAACAGTGTACATATTTGGTAGCACACCATGGATCTTCAAATACTGTCCAAAAGATTTTATTGGATGAAGATCGTATCACAGTATAGGAATGCAACATTTCAGAGCCACACAGGACCCCCTTCGTCAGGCAAGTGTGAACAGGTCACAACTGTTTTCTGTATTTCTACTGCAGAAAACCGCAGGTCCGCACACAAATGTGAACAAGTCCTTAAGCCGGCCATAGCCTATCTATCTATGGGCAGGCTGGTTTTACTAAAATTGATCTATCTATCTATTACGATTACTGAAGCTGGCTATAAGACCCATGGTTATAGGAAAGAAAATTGCTTGATATACAGAATGGCCATATTTTTCACAAATAAAGAGGACAAAAAGGAATGGCGCTGTCTCTTGAAATAAACTGATAGACCCAAAAAAACTAATATGCAAGTGAATAATACCATTAAGTGCAATGTGCACACCAGGAATTGATTACTATGTACCAGTATTTAAAACGTTGTCCATAAAAAAAACATGTATTCAGTTCCATATAAAAGTTCCACCATGAATTTGAATGATAAAAATGTCGTAAAGTCTATATGAAAAATGTGCAGTGAAAAAAGAAAAAGAGGAAAAAATAAAAATTAAAAATAAAAATTAAAAATACAAAGATGTGTAAAGTGACTTCAGTGCTTCATCTGTCTTAAACGGCAATAAGGTGACTTCCATACGTGCTCCCCCTCTTAGGTCCCCACTTACCACATCTCCGTACCCCCCCCCCAGGGGTAATGCGCTTGAGGTAAAATGGGGTCTTGTTATCCTATGATTCGCTCCTCAGCTTGTGCCTCCAGATATCACTCCACAGCTTACACGGTCCGCATCTCTGCTCGCCCACAGGTGTCACACATAAGACAAAAGAGATCTTCGGATCCTATGCTCCACTCCCCATGACAATCCTCCACTCATATGATCGGCTCCAAATAATATATAAGGAGAACAAGGAGTCCAGAATAGTGTGATATCGTAATAAAACTGGTGATTATTATTTAAAACTGCATGCAGGTAAAGGAATTATAAAAGAATATAAAACTGTCCAGGCTTAGTGCACAAAGCGGGCTGTATCAGCTCCTGCTTGAGGAATGTAGGAACTCCTTCCTCTCGCGTCGTTTTGCGCTCCACTGTTCGGATCTACGGGTCCCGGACGTGACGTGCGGCGTACTGTACAGCCCCGACTTACGCGTTTTGTCATAAGACGTCGTCCGCTTCAGATGATGTCTTATGACAAACGCGTAAGGCGGGGCCGTACAGTACGCCACACATCTCGTCCGGGACCCGTGGATCCGAACGGTGGAGCGCAAAACGACGCAAGAGGAAGGAGTTCCTACCTTCCTCAAGCAGGAGCCGATATAGCCTGCTTTGTGCACTAAGCTCGGACAGTTTTATATTCTTTTATAATTGCTTTACCTGCATGCAGTTTTAAAAAACACCAGTTTTATTATGATATCACACTATTCTGGACTCCTTGTTCTCCTTATAGATTATTTGGAGCCGATCGTATGAGTGGAGGATTGTCATGGGGAGCGAATCATAGGATAACAAGACCCCATTTTACCTCAAGCACATTACCCCTGGGGGGGTACGGAGATGTGGTAAGTGGGGACCTAAGAGGGGGAGCACGTGTGGAAGTCACCTTATTGCCATTTGGGACAGATGAAGCACTGAAGTCACTTTACACCTCTTTGTATTTTTCATTTTTATTTTTAATTTTTATTTTTTCCTCTTTTTCTTTTTTCACTGCACATTTTTCATATAGACTTTACGACATTTTTATCATTCAAATTCATGGTGGAACTTTTATATGGAACTGAATACATGTTTTTTTATGGACAACGTTTTAAATACTGGTACATAGTAATCAATTCCTGGTGTGCACATTGCACTTAATGGTATTATTCACTTGTATATTAGTTTTTTTGGGTCTATCAGTTTATTTCAAGAGACAGCGCCATTCCTTTTGTCCTCTAAGGAGGGAATCCCTGGAAGGCAGCAGTCTCACGTCATAATTTTCAATTCATTATCCTAAGCGCGGAAAATATAATTTATCTATATTTTTCACAAAGCCACCAGCCCTCTGCAGGTGTATCAAACTGTATTTGTAGCAGCAGTTTATCTCTCACTTACTGAAGAGCTGCCACTGGCATTCAGCAGAAAGTTTGCAGTATGTGCCGCAGTGGGAGGCTGATTTGGTATTGGTCGGTGGCCCAGTGCCATGCCCACAATGGCTGTCATGTGGGTCTCTGTGCCAAACACATGGATGGGAATTCCTGTAGTTTTTCCTGTGGGAGACAAAAAGGAAAAATAGATCAGCAAAAGGAGAAATTAAGCCAAATTTCTATCAGTGTATGGCCAAGCTTTATATACTTTTTACTGAGGAGATGACTTGTACTTGGTTCCATTACACTGAAAAGAAAACAAGCACGTAACTGTGTAGAATCTAAGGGTACTGGTGGTATTCTAGTTAAAATTTTACCCACTTACCTACTTCACCCATGACACGAAGTCCCTCCTGATAGTTTGGTCCTCCTCGCCTCACAAATATTGTAACTTCATGTTCCTTCAATGGTCCCTGGAAATCCTTAATAGCTCTTACAATACCCTGAGGTCCAAAAAAAGAGATCAATATTGGTTTAAGTCAAACTTTGTCTCATTTTTTAAGTAACTCTCACCTCCCACACCTCACCTTAAAGGTTGCAGCAACATTAGTGAAATTCGCAATACTGCCCCCTATAATCAGAATTTTACCTAGAGAGAAAAAGCAACACAATTACAAGAATGAATCAATATGAGGAAGCAGACACATTTGCTAAATTAGTTCACCAAGTCCTGAATTTGCATGAATCATCAACAGAAAATCAAACTCAAAACAGGTTTTAATTGCAAGTTAAAACAATGAAAAGGAAAAAGGACAAAATTGGTGACAATTTGCAACATACAAATTTTAATCTGCTCCAAATTCATGGATTTGGTTAGTCTATTTACATGCAAAACTATACATGGCTAAGGCTGGGCATAGATAGCTCGAATTTCAGCACCTGTGGCTGCCTGAATACAATTGCATTGTCGAACAGAAGACTGCATCTGTTCGGCTGATAAATTTTCCGCTCCACTCCTTAAACTTTTGTCAAGTCGGGTGGTGCTTGCAGGGCCATGTTCGGCTCGAATTTTGTACAATTAGGCAGGAATCAACCATAATCTGAGCCCTCTATGTCCACCTTAAGAAGTCTATTTAAGTCAAGATGCCTATAATGTGAACAGTTAGAAAGTTTAAAGGTCAACTCCATCTTTAGTAACATGTCACACCTATATTTGGGGTGTAACATGTTGCTAAGCACCAACGACTCAGAGCATGTGGGGGTTAATCTACCCTGCAGCCACTATCACCTTTAAAATTGGTGCAGCTGTGCCAGGCTCCACTCACAGAGATGCATCATTCATTCACAGCGATCTGTGAATAAACTGTACGTCCCCTCTGCCACTGTGGCAGGCAGACTTGTAGTTATTATAGGAACACTAGACTTGTAGTTCACTGACACTTTTTCTAGCTCTCTAACTGTAAGTTGAACTGGAGTACGAGCAGAGAGCTGGCAGAAAGGTTTGCCGGTGCCTGGCATTGCACCCGTGATCCATAGATCGTGGGTGCAATTCTTTGCAGGCGTGTGCAAAAAAAAAAAAAATCAACTGCGCATTTTTTTCCTGCAAAAATGTGTGCATTTACATTTTTTCTTCCTTGCCTTCCTTTCTTCTTCCTTTACAATATGCTTCAGATAAACATAGGTCTCTTAAACAATGTAAGAAAAAACACACACACACAAAGAAAAAAAAAAAAAAGAAAAAAAAAGGAGGGCAGAATCAATTGGTATTTTTGCCACTTGTCGTCTATGTTTAAAGAGTTTTTACCATCAAGATGCTTTTCCCGTGTCATAAGGGACAGGATTGTCTTTGCGTAGTCATAGGTCTGCTGCTCACTGGGTGCTCCAGAATACTCTCCATAGTTGGCAAGCTCGTCTACTCCGCCCAGGTCACAAATGGTGTCACTAGGAAAAACGAATAACCTTCTAGTCACTGATAAAAAGAAAACTGCATAAAAATACCAGTGCGATGCGGAAAATATCCTGGATCATGACTCGACAAGATAACAAGCATCCTTTTGGATTCAACTGAGAGGTTTGAGGACATCTGGGGACCTTGGGCGGCCCACATAGGCATTTCTTTCATACCGGGTCTATCAAGACCCATAGACGAAGCAGTAGCGGGTGGACCTTAGGTGATTTCTCGTTCCTTTTCACTCTTGTTGTTCTACTTTTTTTTTTTCTCCTGTCCCTCTTCTCCCTATTCCCTTTCTCTACTGCTTTATCTACTCTCCTACGATTAGTTAGCATTGTTATCGCTGTGTGTTTGATATCACCGAACGCCAGTTGACACAAAATCTGCAGATTATCGATAGGTTTTTAAATGCTTATTTACCTCTTTTTTACCTAATCTTTTACCCTAAAGAGCTGATTGCAGGTTGACCTCGATGTATCAAGAGGTTGGGCAGGCCCCCCTCCTCCAGGCACAGCTTATTCCCATCTTGGGGTGACGGGAGACTGGGGATACATGCCTACCAAGATGGCCCTTCTATTGAGTATTTTCAAAGAAATGTTGTTCATAAGTTAGCCTGGTGTGGATGACATGGAAAGTCAGGGAATCTAAAAGGTCTCATGCTGAACTGATACAAGTTTCTGTTTACTTCTTTGTATTTCTTTGTGTGAATATCAACATTTGGTTCTGCTAGACATATGGTATCATTCTTTGTACTGTCTGATTTTGAAAATAAAAAAAAACTTTGAAAGAAAAAAATACCAGTGCGGTGACTAAAGAGTTCACCTGAAGAGAAAATAGTGCAATACGTAGACCGGTATTTCAAGGTTAGAATTTTGGCTGGGATAGCTGAGATTTGAACCATTAATGGGCAGGCTGAATGTACCAAGTTGATCAGTACAACCAGCCTTTCCGGATTTTCATGGGATGATCGCTAGCAGCTGCTAGAGCCCCTAGCTATAACCACTGTCTTCTCCCGAAGGGGACAGCTTTCCACGCTCAGAGAAGACAATTGCTGACTCCCCTGTCAGCACTGTCTGCGGTGATAGGGGAATTGTGTGAATTTCTTTCCTGCAACCCGTGGTTGCAGGAAAGATATTTTCACAGTGTATGGCCTGCCTAATGCTTGTATAAATCCTGTGCTACTTCAGCCTGTATATTACTTTCTGCCTTGCTAATCACATACAAGCAATAAACAATTCAGAATTGAGACTTAACTGCCTTTATAGTTCCTGACCACAGGCTTACAAAATGCCCAATGTATCGATAACATCAACTGCAAATCATTTCTTTACAAAAAAAAAAAAATGAGCTTTTGCAAGTCTGTGATGTAACCCAATAAGTGGATCATTCTGTAAAGTTTATTTATTATAAGCATTTATACAGCACCATTATTTTGCGCAGCATTTCACATAATGTACATTCACTTCAATCCCTGCATGCATACACAAACACACAGACATACTAGGGCCAATTTAGACAGGAGCCAATTAACCTATAAGCATGTTTTTGCAGTGTGGAATGCAGAGTACTTAGAGGGAACCCATGAAAGCACAGAGAGAACATGCAAACTCCATGCAAAGAGTGCTGGCTGGGACTGAGGACCCTAGTGTTGCAAGGCTGACGTGCTAACTACTAAGCCTTTGGTGTTGCCCACATTACTGACAAATGGTGATGCTGGCTGTGAACCCCAGCATACCTGGTTGGCTCCTGCAGGAATTTAGTTACAATGTTCTTGGCTGCACAGGAACTTATTATATTACTGATTTAAGACCGCAAATTGGGTAATTCCAAACAAAACAGATCTTTTCAGTTTGGAAGGAGTGTGATAGTTTGGTGTCTCACTTAGGCTGGGTACACATGATCCGAATACTCAGCTGTGTACACCTGCCTGTCCGACAGAAGCTGATCTCACACCCGGCTTCTGTCAAAAAATCAGCATCCAACCAGCAGCACTAATCAATGAATTCTGGCAGGGGCAGTCCCCCTGTCAGAACACAATAGCACAGCAGTGGTCATCGCTGTACTAACATCACTTAGCCAGTGCAGTGACCTCAGTTTTTTTTTTGTTCAGCCCGCTGGGTTGAACGAAAAAAAAAAAAAAACAACCTAAAGTGGATGTAGTGAAGTGAACATTCTTAGATGATACACAGATGAAACAAATCTCCCTACATAAGTTTCACATGTATATCTGCCGTCTTCAGCTTTATATACTGTTTAGAAAGTGCACATCCTGTTAGAATTTTCACTTCCTCATTCAGCAGTAGCAGTGTAGTCTTGGATTACGAGACAGCTGATTGCAAAAAAAAAAAAGGCACACACATCCCACCACATAGGCAGAGACTTGCAGAGCTGTGCTATGAATAGACCAGCTCTCTGCTATCTGTGTCGGAGAACTTGTCAGAGGTTATCATGCTGATAAGAGAAGAACGGAGCAGGAGAAAGCAACGGGACTTAGGGCTTTGAAGAGAGATTAGAAAACACTGCAAATATATGTGCTCAGCCAAATTTCATGAATCGAGTTTACAGCCACTTTAACATGTGTACCTAGCCTTAGCCTATACACTTCCCAAGCTTCACAGACAAGCTTGTTAGGTCACTTGCTGCAGTGAATTTCCCATTATAGCAGCCTGCTAGAATGTGAATGACAAAGCGTTTCTGCAGTCTCTAGTGGCTTCCACAAATAAATCGGGACTACTTCCCAGTCAGCAAAATGAGAAGCTTGAGCTTTACCTGTCATATGCAAAGCAAGGGTAAGGACAGAACTCCCCTCTGGGGACTCAGAGAGAGGGAGCTGGAACAGAAACTTCCCTTATCCACCCCAAAAATTCGGACAGAATTCTTATAAATTTTTTTAACAGCTCACATGAACATCTAAAAAGGTTTCCTATTTAGAAAAGATAAGTGTATATATATATATATATATATATATATATATAATACTTGTCTGCAAACCTGTAAACAACAGATGCTCCTCCACCAGCAACCATAGTCCAGATCCTGCCACGTGGGTTTAGGATGGTAAGTTTTAAACTTGCACCACTCTTGGCATCCAAGTCTGCAATATAGGCCTCCTGCAATAGCAAGGAATAGATGTTTAAGTGAGATAAATCCCAACCCTAACCTGAACTAACAAGCGGTAACAACAGCTTAGAAAAATGAAACATTTTCAAATAAGGCTCATACTGTCATAGCAATTATAGTGTGTTCTTAAAGTGGAACTAAACTGAATCCGAGCACCACAAACCAAAAACGCGATTTAATTAAATTTTTAATATTGCAAGCAAACTCCCCCATACATCCATGGCTTCATTTTGCTGAGAAATCACTTTGAATAACAACCCTCTAGCATTTATGGCCATGGTCATCTTGGGTAAGAGCAAATGATTCATGTAGCATTTACTGTAAAACCTTGTATTGCGAGTAACTCGGTTAATGAGCGTTTCAAAATACGAGCAGTTTTCTTTTAAAAAATCCTGACTCGGTCTGCGAGCGCTGTCTCGCTGAATGAGCCGGATTAAGACTCAGTGCATGCAATACCGCATGTGGCCAGAGGTGCGGGGGGCGCTGGTGAAGCTCTGAGACGCTCAGAAGCATTCGGAATACCGAAAGTGTAAACAGTTTCTGAATATCTCCAAGCCTCACCAGCATTCCCACACCTCTGGCCACATATGATATTGCATACACCAGTGCCCCCAGACCTCTGGTCACATATAGTACTGCATAGACAAGCAGTCACTGTGGAACAAATTATCTGAGTTTCCATTGTTTCCTATGGGGGAACTTGCTTTGAATTACGAGTGATCTGCATTACAAACATTCTCCTGGAACAGATTATGCTCGTAATCAAAAGGTTCCACTGTACTTCCTGGAATCCATTTGCCCTTAGCACACAGGAGGGTGTGCTTTGTTGAGAACCCCCCACCCTTCCTGAAGACTAATGGGATGTATTACTGTAGTTGCCTAGCCTTGGAAACCAGGAAGTAGCTGGAGAAATGTTAAAAAAAAAAAAAAAACAAGCAACTAGTATATATTTTCCATATCTAATCTATTTACTAATACTAGCAGCATAAAGATTAAACATAGTCAGTTTTAATTGAGAGAGTGAAGTACTGCTTTAATATGGTAAGCATTTAGTTAAAAGGAGAAGGATAAGAAATGGTAAGAAAAAAAAAAAAACACCCTATTGTGTTGCACTGTCAGCCATAAGAGCTTCATACAGTATATTAAATCAACAGATGTGCTGGCATTGGACTATAGGCCTGTAACCTTAGGAAGATCTGTCTGCTTGGGACAACTACAAGAATGACCGCAAGTGACCAGCTTCTTCAGTTTCCAATCAGATAACACATAGGGCCTGAAACTTTTAGGCTGCTTTCACACGGGTGGATCATTCGGGTCCGCCTGAAAAACTGACGCTCCATTGTCCTCTATGGAGCGACGGATGTCACCGGTGACATGTCCGCTGACACCCGATCCGCCCAAAAACAGATGGATTCTCCATAGAGGAGAATGGAGCTGTGACAGGACAGTCTCTGCACAGAGCGTAGAGACTGTCCTGTCATCCGCCAGCTCAGCGGGGATAAAAGGACGGATCCCCACTGAGCAGCGGAGCCCATCAAAAACGGGCTCCGATGGTGTGAAAGGACCCTTAGTGAGAAAATGAAACAGGAAAATGTTAAATTGCAAAATTGGCCCAAAAAAGTTGCAAAATCCTGTGCCACCTACTGCTTTGATGCACTAATGTACTAATTCTATGTGTCCCAAATATATGCAATTTTTTTCATGTACGCATCGCACTAATTGCAACATTTCTGTGTAATGTTGCAAAGAGGAATTTTCCTATTCCTGAAACACATCACATTCAACAGGAATATGCATCACAGTCTTTTTTTTTTTTATTAGTAAAAAAGTTGCAATATTTTAATGTTGCACCGCTGACACATATTCAGACT
Source organism: Glandirana rugosa (assembly GCA_018402905.1). Lineage (NCBI taxonomy): Eukaryota > Metazoa > Chordata > Amphibia > Anura > Ranidae > Glandirana > Glandirana rugosa. The sequence continues at coordinate 327,867 of BLSH010436298.1, forward strand.
TCAATTCCAACTACTACGATTCTGACTCTCTTCCCGCCTGTCCAGTTTAGTTTGTTCCCAACCACCATGTGCTTCAGCATCTCCTGTTGCACTCTCCACAATAAATATATAAAAAAATAAATGTAAGAAGTGGCATGGAAAGCCCTCCCAATGGTTTTAGACATACGTAATTGTGAAATAGTTTAACTCTCCCGCATCCATCAAAAACTGAAATGTTAGTTGTTGGTGGACAAATACCAACTCATGTCCTTTAAAGCTGTCATGTTTGTTGCCTGATACGTATTCTGCAGCTGCACATTGGTATTGATCTGCAGTCAAGGCAAAGCTGCAACACACCCATGACTGTGAAAAATGCTTTCAGGTGAATATACACACAGCCTTCAGCTCCAACTATAAATCATATCTAGAAGACACATTTCACAGATTTTGAAATTTGGTGTCATTTGATTTACGTATGGGCTGCAAATGACTTGTACATGGACTTCACATTATAAACAACTTATAGAAGCGTTCATTCTTCTACATTCTACTCATAAATCACCTTGAGGCGACCTTGAAGAGTTCTGATCTCGAAGGAAAATCTTCTTAGGGTGATTTATTAAAACAAGGAAATTGAATTACAGCAGTGAGATGGGGGTTGGAGATACAAGCTTCTACAGAATCTCTGAGCTAATGGAATGACTGCAGTATACCAAGAACGCTTTATGAATGCATGAAGACAAGAAATGCTTAGGCTTCATGTACACGGGATGCTTTTTCAACCTCCCCTGAATGATTGTTTTGACAGCTAGAAACCGACGCTTAAAACTGCCATTTAGCCACGTTTTACCTGCCGTGTTCGCGTCTAGAAGCGTGTTTTTTTTAAATGACAAACGCCTCTAAACGAAATGCTGCTAAATGTGTTAGGTGTTTTGGTGCGTTTACAAGGTGTTACGGGCATCTGGCATTTCAAATGCCTCTGAACTTCCGCCTGAACGAATTTTTTTGCTTTCCAAAAAAGCCTCTAAACTCAAAACGACCTTAAAGGACCCTGTGTACATGTACTGATAAGATAACATTAGAGTTCAGGGGCAGCTGGAAAAAATACCCAAATGCCTCTAAATGTCCGTTTAGGCTCCATGCACATGGGACGCTGTAAATGGGCGTTTATTTCAACTGCCCCGAACTCAAATAATGTTATCTTATGTGTACATGTACACAGGCTCGTTTACAGTAGTTTTTAGGCAGTTGCATTTAGATGCTGTTCTTTGAACCCCCTAAAATGGGTTCAGACACCGAGTTTACCGGCGTTTCAGACGCCGAACGCGGCAAAAAAAACACAGCAAAACTGACGTTTTAGACACCGGTTTCTAGCTGTCAAGATAAAACGTTCAGGGGAGGTTGAAAAGCGTCCCATGTGCATGGAGCCTTAGAGGCAGCAGTGTGCATGAGGCCTTACATTTACCCGTTCAATACCAAGCACTTTCACTCACTTCCTGCCCAGGCCAATTTTTAGCTTTCAGCACTGCCACTCTTTGAATGACAATTTCACAGTCATGCAACGCTGTAACCACATTACATTTTTGTCTTTTTTTTCCCCTTTCTTTTGGTAGCATGTAACCACCACTGGGTTTGTTTGTTGCTTAACAAATGAAAAAATACCTAAAATTAAAAAAAATAAAATTAAAAATGATAAAAATAAAAAGGTTTTTCTTAGTTTAGTTTATAAAACTTTGCAAATAAGTACTTTTTCTTCTTCACTAATGTGCACTGATGAGACTGTTTACACTGATAATCAGGGTACTGATCATCAGTGCAAACAATGTACTAACAGCTTTGTCTGTTATCAGCTCTCACAGACAACTGAGAAGTCTGATAACATGCGATTGGACACAGCTCATAACATAGTAAAGGGCTGCTGTTATTGGCCCTGTACAGCGATCTGTGATTAGCGGTGTCCAAAGGACACAATGGCCACAGAGCGCACCTGATCAGTGCCACAGCAGGCGCACGAAAGGTAGAGTTCTGGGAGGACATTAATGGACACCCTCCGAGAACTGGAGAACCGGTCGGTAGCAGTCAGTTGGCTATAGCGCGGTCAGGAAGTGGTTTATGTGGTAGTAAATCCTTACACAGAGATGAAACTCCTCCTCTCACATAAGTTATATCTGGCTATCTGCAGTCTTCTCTTCTCTACAATCGTTCAAAGTGCTGAATTTATAAGCTTGTCTGAAAGTTCCAAAAAAAGGTGGAACAGGAATAGAGCTGAGGCTGCCAATCTGCAGGACGTCTCTCCTCGTCACCATTTTGACCACATTTGTCTTGCCAAAAGTGATTCATGCTGATAGCAGATGAACAAGGAAGCAGACAGAAATTACACTTAGTGCCCTGGATTGACACATTTGTAGACCAGGATAGAAATTGCAATGGAAATGCTAATGACTATGAAGGCTTACCTGGACCATACCAATAAATGATATTGCCAGTAATATGCTGTTTATACCCACATAGGTATTACCCTTTAGACTGTAAGCTCCATGAGCAGGGCCCTCCTATTCCTCTTGTACTGAACTGTATTGTAATCATACTGTCTCCCTTTATATTGTACAGCGCTGCACAAACTGTTGGTGCCATACAAATCCTGTATAATAATAATATACAGTGTATGTCAATGAAACCTTCATGATGGTGAAAAGTGTATGTTCAGAAAAACAACATATACAAAGGAGAACATTTTGAACCAGGAGTGGGTTCAACTTGCTTCAATTATAAGAACAGGCAGTTCTCTGATAATAACCAGAAACATAAATATAATGAATCTCAGGGTCTATATCTATAGTATCCTTTTCAATATATAATCTGTAAAGATCATTAGTAGCTTTTTTAAGGAAAGCCTCTAGAAATGGACATTAAACCATTTCCTTAATGTCTACTATAAAGTAATGTAGATCCATCTGGAAAAAAACGATAAAGTCATTCATAAAAGTGGATCCTATGTTTTAGTCAATCATTGCTTCTATCACCAAAGGACATGACACATATGAAAAAAGAAAATTCATAAAGTTTCAGATGTTCTGAGAGACACAGTTCCACACATTTGGCTACTGTATTTGCATTGTGCAGGAAACATATGACTGAAGCATGGCTTCAGGTATATGTGTGTATCAACAGGTGCCTTATGTAGCAAAAGTCCAGGCCACAAGTAGTGGTGCACTGAATGGAAATTTTGGTACCGAAAATGCCAGTTTTTAAAAAATATTAATATTTTTATATACAATTGTTATATGCAGCCTACCTGTGCCTGGGCACTGACAGGCGGCACTGCTTGGTGCTCATAGGTGGCACTGATTGGAAGCACTGATAGGCGGCACTGATTGGCACTGACAGGTGGCACTGGTTGGCACTGACAGGTGGCACTGGTTGGCACAGACAAGTGGCACTGGGTTGTACTGGCAGGTGGCACTGACAGGTGGCACTGGATGGCACTGGCAGGTGGAACTGACAGGTGGCACTGGATGGCACTGGCAGGTGGCACTGACAGGTGGCCCTGGATGGTACTGGCAGGTGGCACTGGCATGTGGCACTGACAGGTGGCACTGGATGGTCCTGGCAGGTGGCACTGGTAGGCAGCAGTGGATGGTACTGGCAGGTGGCACTGATTGGTACAGACAGGCAGCACTGGATGGTGCTGGCTGGCACTGGCAGAAGAGATCAGTAGATACACAAAGCACAGAGCACGCTGCTTGGCTGCATGTATGAGCCGATCTGTGCATGAAACTGCAACCTAATTACACTGGAATGCTGAGAATGCAGAGAGAGAGCTGCCAGATTTTCACTGAGATCAGAGGTGGGTGGGACTGAACAGCTAACACCAGGGCCCACCCACCTCCCCAACATCAAGTTGAAAATCTGACACCTCTCTCAGCATTCTTTGCATTCCAATGTAATTAGGTCACAGTTTCATGCACAGAGTGGCTTGTACAAGCAGCCTGCTTTGTGAATCTTTTCATCTCCCACACATACCCTGCAATGAACGGTACCCGCCCCTTTTTCGGTATCGGCCGGTTCTTTTGTTTCGGCTGATACCGAAAACACAGATTTTGGCCAAAAATGCAGATAATTTTCGGCTTCGGAAATTTCGGTTCTAGTCACAAGCACTTTGTTACATCAGACATGCCAACAGTAATAGGATAATATGACTGGAAGCCAATCAATTCTATTCTTAAGCAGACAATATTAAAAATGTAGACCTGGACTCAGAAGGGGCCCCAAAGAAATCCCAGTGACTGATCCTGCTATTATTATTTCATAGGTTCCAGTTTTAAAAATATTTTTGTCTTTTTCCAAAGCTTTGGAAGTGTAAGTGAAGGACTGCAGGGCTAAAGTTGGGTACAAACTATGAGAAAATCTGAAAAAAAGGGGCAAAAAAACTTCAAAATGTTATCAGAACGAACGATTTCCGTTTAATGTGTACGGTTTTTGTATGGTTTTTATACGAGAAAAATCAGATATGAAAGACTGCGCACGATCAGATACGAAAAAAAAAAAAAAAGCCTTTGTCGTCCGAGAATTTTTGTACATCATTTCCTTCCTTGGTTTTGACTTGCTGTGAAACATCATGGAAAACCAGGCAATCATTTTCTTATAGCGTGTACCCATCTTAAGAATTCCTGCGAAACGGACTTGTGGGAAAATATAGTTAATTTAGTATTGACTACCAGTGACAGCTTCCACAATAATGAAGTATGGTAAAAGAGCTTTTATGGAATTGTATTTGTACAAGACACTGGAGATTGGGAGAGAAGAACTAGATACTGGCAATGAAGCTGGGTGGAAAATAGGGTAATTTTAATAAAAATAAAAATTATGTCATTGACACTACAACATATGGAACATTGAATTATGTCCACCCTTTCCTCTGAGTTCATTTACTAAAGTGCTGCAGAAAGCCATTCTGATGTGCACTGCAAAGCTGGCCTAGGGAAACCAATCTGGAGTAATTTTTATTGATCCAACTACAGTAAATCAAACTCTAATTGGATTCTGTGCATTACTGCACTTATCAAGCACCCCTATTTGCTCTGCCACACTGCATGTTGTATACATTCTCTGGACCAGCTCTCACCTCTGGATAAGCTTCTCTTCCAAAAGGAGGTGGGAAGTCCACATCACCCCATTTAGCTTTGCATATGTAGTCAGCAGTCACATCTATCTTAGCTGCCATATCCAAAACATACACGCCATCCTTGGTCACAACTAGAGAGGGGAACAAAACATAAAATCACATTTACTTGTTATTTTTTTTATATGTTTAGAAAACAATGTATTAGCTCAGTGTTTGTTCAAGTATCTATACAAACGCAGAGTTCAGGCTGCCCTCAATGCAGCTTGGTATTAAGGATGCACGCTGACTTATTAAAATATACCCATTTATGCTATATCTTTCTGCCAGGAGCTAGCAAAAAATCCAGTGTTACAAAAAGCTCAGTATGGTGCATATTTACACGAGTTGATGTGGGTATGTACACGTAATCGTGCCTAAGGTTTATACGCATATTTTCATTTTATTAGCTAGCTGCTAGAACATTCATTTGCTCGAACATTAGCCTAAAATGACGTGTTTATGTGCATTTATGCGCACATATGCATTAATTACGCTAGTACATTTGCCTCTGAATTAAAAAAAAAAAAAAGATTCTAAAAGCAATATTTTCCTGCCTATGTGCATGTAGCCTAAAAAGGAACCCAAGATATCACAATATACAAATTTAGCTGGCATGCATATTTTAATGGCTGTCACCTACTACTTGACAGAGCACTGCTCTGTGGAAGAGTACGCTTACATTTCTGGAGACTGTCAGGCCACTAGAGGGAGCACAGAGATAAACTGCAGACCTTAATCTGTGCCCAAATCATGCACACTATTAACAGATTTGGAACAGGCAGTAAAAGCACTGTAAACCCCCCTCATTCATCTCTGTATGAATTAACATTGTGGAAAAATACATTTTCAAAGTTCACAAAAAAATTTAATTAATTTACAAATATGAGGATATACCTAAACTATTTATACAGGCAGGATCTTTCACTACATATTAGTTGGTAGATATAAAAAAGATTATACAATCAGATTGTAATGTCTGGTAAGCTTCAGAAACAAACTGAAGCCCCACTTCAGTCTTTGTTGTGATCTTTAAGGATCTTGGAAAATGAATAACTTGACATTACCATCAGCTAGAGCGGTGAGTAATGACTTGTTGTAAAGCGGTTTTACTGCTTAGTTTAATGTCCATAGTCTGGTGCAGGCAAACCCATACTTTGTCTATAACTGTAAACTAAAAAGCCCCTTTCTGCTAATAGTGGCTAGAAACAGAATACCAGGTACCTCCTGGTATAGGGGAATATGCAATATTCTCCTCCATCTCCTAGAAAGTAGGGTTTGGTGCCTGGGCAGGTAATCAACAGGCCAAAGTACTGTCATTCGGACTGAGGAAAGTGCTCTCAGTCCCCTAGTCAGACAGACTTTCAACTTACATGGGACTTTTTCTTTGGCTCAAGTTGGTAAAACCATAGAGCACATAAAAGGCAGTTTTGGCAATGTACAGGTTCACTTTAAGGGCTAAATCTAACAGGCAGAAAAGAACATTTCTTGAGGACGCCGGGTGAGCGAAACATGTAGAGGTGGAATCTTCAGCCATCACTTCCGGTTGCAAGGACCTCACATCTTGGCTGCTATATCTGGTAATTGGAACACACGCTAGCTCCGCTGAGAGCGAAGCGGTGGCGTTTCCTCGTGTTACACCCAGGCTGTCTGTGTTGGTGCCCACTATAGGTACTTTTAAAAGGTCAGTGCTATTTCTATTTATTGTGCAATTTGGTAATAAAATAAATACTACACTATATAATTTTTTTTCTTTGGCTCATGTCTATTTGGCGTTAGGACATGGGGGACAGTTACAAGTGAACTTTAAGACCCTTTTGATGTTCCTGGGGAACAGACAGGAGCAGGAGAGGAGAGCCCTAACCCAAAGCTCAAATAATTCTGGTGAGTGAGCACTTAAACCATGGGATCAATTATTTTGACTGGGTGGTGAGCAAGAGGACCCAATCATGTCTGGGCACTATAGTTGGTTTTCATCATTTGATGGTCACGTGAACATTTCTTTCAATACTGAACATTTTTTCTAACATATGAAATTATTGATAATGTGGACTTTTTGGGCTGATTTATTTAATTAGCTACACATTGGATTTAATTTTATGAACACATGGTGTAAGTGAAACTTTTAATGTTATTTTTAAGAAAAAACACTGTATTTAGATAAGCACAACATATAGTTTTGTGTGCATATAAACATGGCACTATAGTAATAAATATGTCCATACATACAACTGGGTCTATATGCAAAAATCTGCACAGCGTTTAGCCGCGCACAAAAAAAGCAGTTGTGTACAGGGCCTCAGAGACCTGTAGATGTTTTGTGCGTATGCGTATAAACCTATATGTGCATACATATGTAGTCATTCACTGGAATGAAAGAAGAATTGTATGTATGTATCTAAAGGCACCTAAACGTGAGTACTTTAGGCCCATATTTTACACAGCATCCTCTGCTAGCACTGCCAGCAAGAACGTGTGAATGAGCCCTTAATGTCGGAGATCGATGCTGAAAAGACATGATGTATATCTGACAATCCATTTATCCATTTACACCAGACTGAGAGATTGGCTACCCCTTCTTTATGCAGTGAATGGAGAGACTATCCTCCATTATCTGAACAGATGTTGCTCAAACAAAGCGCATGGATGGTGGTGTGAAAACTGGGAAAGTTTGGAACTTATCTGGCACCCATCAGCTACCAAGTTCCTGTAATTAAAGCACATACCCAATGGGTTGATCTCCAGGTAGGTGAAGAACAGGTCCTCATACAGGTTGAAGAGTCCAATTATGAAGCTGGCAAGGACACTGCAAACATTAATACAAATTGGTCAGAAATAAGTTACACAATACAGAATTTATTCTAACACATTTCCAAAAGTAGAAATTATTAAATAAAACTACAGTAACAAAAAGCAAATAAAAGCAAAAGCTCAAGCCATTCTATTACTACTTGCTTTCAAAGTACTTCTGAAAGATTACCAATAATCCACACCTAACTTTTAAAAAATAGCAGTGGCCAGGCTTTGGACATCCAAGTAGTTAGTCAATTATTCTTAGCAAACAGTAAATGAGCTTTAAAGCAAGTATGCAATAACCACTGTAACTGCAGGCACTGTGGATCAATTCATCCTCAAAGTTCACAGCAAAAGCACTGAAGTCTGTCACGGCCTGCTCTCAAGAGCTCTGCTTACCCTGCTCCCCCTCTCAGCAGTGACAGATAAGCTTTCTAATTTCCAACGTAAAAGCAGAGCATTTTTATAAAATAACAAACACTTTATACTTACCTGCTCTGTGCAATGGTTTGCACAGAGCAGCCCGAACCTCCTGTTCTGGGATCCCCCGAAAACTGTACCGCGTGCTAAGCAGGGTATTCGTGCAGGCTTGTTCATGAGCCCCAGCTGACACAGACAGCAGGGCTTTGCTTTGCCTCACCATAGGATTTGATTGGCAGCAGCAGAAGCCCATGGCTGCTGCTATCAATCTGCCCTGTGAGGAGGGGGGAGAGTGGAGAGCTGCGGCTCTCAGGCACAGTGCTGGACTGAGATTGGACTCAGGTAAATATAAAGGGGGTTCCTGCAGCACAGAAGGTGCAGAGATTGGATTAAGAAAAAAAAACCTTAAGGCTTTAGAACCACTGTAGGGTGGAACTGTGCCTGTACTGCAAGTTATAACTGCTCATTTTTGTCTAGGAGAGAAATTAAGGGAGATATACTTAGCTGATTCACCCCATACAAGACCGGACCCCACAGGTCCTGTACCCCCACGCTCTAGTGGTCTTGCCATCATCAAACCCACAGCAGGCTCCATAAACCTGCTCTGGATGTAAGGATGCCAGGAACAGTCCATTGCTGTTTCATGGGGGAGCGCTGTTTGCAGGTGGTGCGGAGGATCAGGTGAGTATAAGGCTTCCTCCTCTCCCCTGAACAAAATAAGCATTTAACTCTTGCAGTGCAGACACAGCTCCACTGCAAGGGAAAACTATTTATTTGCCCCAGAGTGGCTTTAGAGTGGAACTTTACTCACTTTTTTCTGTTGCAATAATTGTTTTTTCATACAAGCCTAATAAAAAATAAAGTTTTACAGCCTTTCTTAATACTCTACAAGTAGTGACATAGTTGGACAAGATAGTTTAAGAAGGAAATTACAAAGAAACTCTGATGATAAATGATGTCACCGTACAGATAAAGGCTAGTGGTAAAGATTGCTTGCATGTTTCCCAAGTTAATTTAGGATATTGCTAAACAATCATTTACAAACATTTGTGCCATGCAAAGAACATGGTGACTATACATTGTCAGAGGGGAAATCTTCCATCACCCAGCCACCCAGTAATGAACAACAAATGGGATCCATCACTACAAAGGAAACAGTACAGCTACAGACTAAAAGCAATGCACATTACTGCATTACTAAAGCTTGGCCTAACCTCCAGCCAAAGCAAAACTAGTGTATCCATGGTCAAT
>BLSH010436298.1:351754-375714 GCA_018402905.1 Glandirana rugosa
ACAAACACGTGGACACATTTACAGAGGTAACTTTAGTCACGTCGACGTAAACCTAGACATTTGAAAAAAATGTCGGAACACTTACTCCGGGTATTTTCCAACGGCAGTCCCGATTAACATTCTTTTCGTTACTAAAGCAATTAACTGTCAATATGGGGACAAATCGTCGTCCTGTCTTACAACCGATAATCGGGACTCGGGTCCGTCTCCTCTCTGCGTTCGACAACACTTACGGAATGTCGAACCGTGGAGAAAACACTATACCTCTCTTACGTCGATTTATTGGCACGTGTGCTACTCAAATCAAGTAATAATTCTAATAACACAGGCCCTGCTGGGCTTGTACGATTTCCGGGAGCCGCGCTGTCAGGATTCCCAGGAGCTCAGGGCTGGAGCCGCCACGCACACGTCCGCTCACCCGGACATCCGGTCACGCCCCCGGACACAATAATCTTAATAATGAACTAAACTCATCGTGTGCACGGTTATTTAGCTGCATTCTCTCCATATCACAAAAGAGGTGCCAAGCTGTAAGGCATTCACAACAGCTTGCGTCTCTCCTCTGCCTGGGCTCAGGGCTAATAGCCAACATTCTGTCCTGCTGCTAAACAGGGGTATAACTGTCAATTAACGAAATCATTGCTTTTCTTACAATTAGCCCTGACGGCAACCTTTTATGGGCCTCATTCACAAGGCTGTAAAAAAAGTTTACAGATCCAAATGCAGCTGCACTGATTTCAATGGAGACATTTACACAGGTGCACAAACATGCAATGCATTCAGATCCCTAACACGAAACCCAGAAATCTGCTGTGGAATACATGCATATACACGTACTAAAGAAGAACGGCACAAATTTTACATATTAAAAAAATGATCGATTGAATGATCATTTATGTAGGAGCTTTTGTTCCTTGCCTTCAGTACATTTTTTTACGATGGTTACGGCCATGTGAGTGTAGGCTTATATGGCAGATTTTTTTGAGTATGTATTATCAGCGCTAAGCTCAGGCAGAGGAGAGAAGTGAGATGGAGTTACAGTCAGCTTGACAGGAAAAATGTTAAAATGATTTTAAAAATTAAGTAATTGCTGGAGAGGTAAGGCTTTGCTATTATAAAGATAAAGAGTGAGCCCAGAAACACAAACAACATGTCTTGTCTGAACCAGGTTGAGGGACTCAAACTAATACTCTATGCAAGTCAAATCTGTGCATTTTTTTTCCACATGTTTTTATGCGCATATGGGGTGAATGAGAGGCTAGATAACAGACAAATCAAGGTCATGCATTTGTCCATTTGTAAAACGAATCATTAAGTCATAAAAATGCACACTAAAAAAAATAAATCTAAGCCTCAGGCTCTATATGCCAAACTGTATTCCTTAATGCAGGGGTAGGCAACCTGTGGCCCTCCAGCTGTTGCAAAACTACAAGTCCCATCATGCCTCTGGGAGTAATTGTACCCATCAGCCTTGCAATGCCTCATGGGAAATGTAGTTCTACAACAGCTGGAGGGCCGCAGTTTGCCTACCCCTGCCTTAATGCCTTGTTCACATGGGCAGTAAAAAAAGATGGTTGAGCCACCGTTTTACTGCCCATGACCACCCACCTAAAAGAAAACATGCAGCCACTCAGAGATGTACACATGCTGCAGCTTTGCTCCCTGCCAACAGCAAAAAATATACCCCCTGCGGCATTCGGCAGGCAGTACCACCACCATACGCAACCCTTGCAGCATGGTGTTTGAATATAAAATGTCTAGTCAGCTGCTGCTCTAATTCGAGATTGTGTGTTTCTTGTGATTGCTGAAAGGGACCCTAATGATGTTATGGGCATATGAATAGAATATCTAGTATACCAGCTGTTATACTGTATGGACCAGTTGTGAACCTGTTCTTTAGGATTATTACTATAACACTGCTATTACAACCTCTGATCTAAAAGGGGAAGACCATATGCAGGAGTTGATAAATATATTGGTTTGACTTTGCAATTGAGAGCTGAAGGTTATCCTATGAGATCTAGATTTTGTGGTGTGCAGACCCTCCATTGGGATCCCTCTTGGGTCACAGGTCCAAGCGCCACACCTGCAAAAGAAGGATCCCAGGAGATTTATGTACAGTGCAAGGACCAGAATGAAGAGAGGTCACCTACACCCCACATAAGGTCCAGGCCTCCTTATAAATGACCTAAACGCCTGCAAGACTCCTTTTGTCGTACGGCACAGGAGTCCAACCTATCTGGTGAGTGCGGGCTGATGGCATGTGGATCACATAAGTCACAGTTTGAAGAAGCACTGAAGCACTTTATTGGGACTTTCTATACATCTTATCATATTCAATTGATACTATATTGCATTGTTAGTTTTTCATATTTCCAATTGTGTTTTTGGCACTTTTGCACAAAATGTGGGTAATTTTTATATTGCATCATTGATTTTTCAGATATTTTTAATTGTTGGCACCTTTGCGCACAATTGATTGATTTCTGTATTTTTTCATTTAATAGTAACATTGTTACTTCCACTACAACAAAGTGAAATATTTGGAACACGTATTGTTAATTGTACAATATAGGGAGGAGGAGCGATGTAATCCATCTAAACATATTTTTCTTGCCCCCAGATAGGGGGTAATCTTATATAGCTGCACCCCTAGTCAACTCCCTAGCTCACACTCCGAGGTGCGAGTGACATACCATACGCAGCTGCTGCTCTACAGCTCTCTAAAAGAGAGATCCATCATTTCTGAGGTCCAACAAGTGCTGCCACAGATGTGAACTAGCCCTTAAAGTGGTTGTCAAGTCATGGCAACCACTTTAAACTAAATGTAAGCCTATATTCAGGCTTACCTGTATGTCCCGGGAATATCTCCTGAACTTGCACCATTTAAGAGATATAATCCCTGTATTTACATGTCCCGCCGCAGTGAAGAAACGGCACGACTGGGCCGTTTCTTCACTAAGTGTGCCGTAAATGACAGCTCCCATGCGCATACGTGGGAGTAACGTCAGTGCGGCTCGTGCCAATCACAGCGCTGGAGTTCCGTGCTGTGATTGGTTGGTGCCCGGGATCCCGGAAGACGACGGACACAGCATGTTGCCGGTCACAGCGGTGCTCGGGGACCGCTGCTACATCATGAACCTAAGGTAAGCATTTCATAATGAGCTCGTATCCGATGCATACTAGCTCATTATGCCTTTGTCTTGCAGGTGTTTTGTTTGTTTTTTTTTAAACAGACTTGAAAACCACTTTAATGTGCAGATAGGTGTAGAATTTTTAACTGCTATAAATTCAGCATAAGTTGTAAAGAACAGAAAAATTCCAATGAGCTGCAGGTAAGAAACTTTGCAGCACACTGAAAATGCATACAGTGAGGCATGATGGTAGATATACTGAAAATTAGCTTGTGGGTTTACATACACTTCAACAATGGGATTACTGTGTAGGATGTCCTCACACACCCACTCATTAGCCTAAAGCCGATCATACATGGCTCAAATGTTGGCTAATTCCTGCTAAAATTCCCTGTTGGAACCACCCAACGTGACAAAAGCCAAATGAAAAATCAGCTTGGCTGGGTAGCAAATTATGGGCAAATAGTGACAGCATCCTGTCAGTTGCTGTTGCTGCTTGGGTATTCTAAAAACTCTGGGTGTCTGAATACAGTAGTTAGAGGAGATTCCTCCATCCTGTTAAGCATGGATGGTGGAATCTGTTGATTTTCTTTTGTTCAGTCCCCAGGCTAAACAGAAATCTATGCATATGACCCAAAGGAATGAAGAGGAAGAAGAATGTGGCTTTCAAATGCCCAAACCTCTGCACTGGCTGCGTGGGCACTGACAGCTAATCAGCGAATTTACACTTTGAATATGTAGGGTGTCACTTACCAACAAATTAGTATTTATTTTTAGACTATGTACATACATACATACCAAATACATGCCTCATGCAAATTATCTCATAGCTAGCAAACCTGTACAGACATTTAGACACTTACTGTAGTTTCATGTCCCAAACGCTGCTTTAGCCAACTCTTTACTTGGTCCAAATTTAAGTTAACTCCTACAAGTCCCAGCTTTCCACGACGTTTGATAAGTTGGTCAGGTTTCACCACCAGAGGCTGAAAAAGAAGAATTATAAGGTAATAAGCAAATAAGATTTACCTTAGATCTAGCACGGCAATGAAACACTGAGAACCTGACCTACCTACAGGCACTAAAGGGTTAGTCCATTAAAGTGGATGTAAACCCAATTCATGACATTTGAGCTGGGCACATATATTTGTGGTGTTTTCTTATTTCTCTTAAAAACATTGTGTCCCATAGCTTTATTCTTTTTTATTTAAATCAGATTTTTTTTTAATGTTTATTAAGTTTATTTTCATAAAATGATTTTAGAGTAAAAATATATCTAAAGATAGTTTTCTATTTAAGATACAACCCTGGACAACCACTTTAACCTACAGGTAAGCCTATGATAAGGCTTACCTGAAGGTTCCCTGCATATCTCCTAAACCTGCATGGTTTAGGAGATATACAGTGTAGTTTAATGTGCCAACGTCATCGGGCACATGCGCAGTGAAGAAATGGCCTCCGTGCCGTTCCTTCACTGAGATCGTGCCGCGATTGGTGGCTCCTGCGTGCATGTGCACTCACAGAGCCGGAGTCTGTGGCCCCGGAAGGAAGAGGGGCGGAAGATGGACGCGGCCTGCGGAGACATCGCGAGCTTCCAATGCAGGCAAGTGCCACATAATGGGCTAATATGCGATGCATACTAGCCCATTATGTTTTTACATTGCAGGGTAATAAAGAGGACGTAAAACCCATCAGGGTTTACTTCCGCTTTAATAATTGAGTTTATTCAGCATGAAATGGAGCTTAGTTATGTAGCATGAGGCTCTATATTCTGCAACATTTACATTTTTGGTAAACTCATTCAATGAATCCAAGCTGAGATAACACGCACTGCATTGATGCATTCACACAATTTCACAGTAACCATGAGATAAAACAAAGTTCAGGAATATTCCTTTATCCCAATTTTTTGTTTTGCAATTTCATGCACACTACAAACTGTATGATTGAATTGGTTCTGATATCGCCGTTTTACTAACCTGACAGCTTATTATTCGAATTAGGAAACCTTAATTTTGTTTGCAAATATTAAAGATTCTAACTACCAGCAAGATTAAGTCCTTACATTTAAAGAGCACCTGTAATTTCTGAGCCATCATGGCAGCGTCTGTTAGTGGGCATCCACTCACCTGCTGCCACCACGTCCCTCACCTTGTTGTGTCACTGCTGCATCACCAGCCGTCCCATTAAAGTGAATGGGACTGTCGGTGAGTCAACAGCGGGTCAGAGGAGGAGCCACTATGGGACAGAGATGACAGCTACTCTTTAAAAATTATGATTTAAATCAAGCCTTTTTACTAGTGATTTAAATCCAATCCACCCTGCTGAAAACTTCTGACAAGTTCTCTGAGACTGAAGTTTGTGTTGTGGGGGGTTGCTATAAATAGATTAGCAGTCAGCTTGCTGTCTCACAACACAGCTCTGCACATTCCTTTCTTCCTTTGCCAATGTGGAGAGGGGGTGTGTGCCTTTCCTCCAATCAGCTGTCTTGACTGTATGCCAATAATCTACTCCCAGTGGAAAATCTGTAACACAAAGCACTTTCTAAAGGATATATACAGCTGAAGACAGCAGTTATACATGTAAAACTTATGTAGGGAGATTAGTTTCATCCCTGTGTATCATCTGAGGCTGTTCACTTCACTGGGTGTATGTGAGGGTTTACATCCACTTTAAAATATTTCAGGTTTGGGCAAATGCTACAGCAGACTGAAATCATACAATGATTTCTTCTACTAGCTTATACTGCAATATTTCCTAGGTCCAATAACCTGTCTTCACTATCACAAGTGACTCTCATTCACTGTTGGATTTCCCCTGGAGAATTTCAAGGGCTAAAACAAGTCAAAGGTAAAGTGTCATGGCCAGAGACTCCGAGAGAGAAATCTTGTAACATAAGTGCTCAAGAGACACAAGAGCCCAGTGTGTGATTTAGACCACGGATTCCCACCCTCACATCTAATAACGGTTTCTGTGGACCTACCCCTTGGTCTTCCTCATGGAATAACTTTTCCTCTTATTACAGACCAGAACAAATGTGTAATTAATTATGATAAATTAGTATTAGACACATAAGCTGCAGTGGAGGCTCGTCCATAAGGGCTGTAGGGGCAGAGCCCCACCAAAAAAATAAGTAAGAAATAAAAATAAAAATTAACTATAATTATTAACCAACAGCAGCACAGCTAGAGAGAAACTCCAAAGAAAAAAAAATGTTTGGAATTTCTCCCTAGCTAGGCTTCTGTTGCTGATTGCTGGAATAGACAGATTAGATAAGAAAGAGAAGTGTAATCTACCTAGCAACAGGGCAAATGTCCCAAATCTCATTAAAAAACCCTATCTAGAACACAGTAAAATTAATTCTCCACCCTCATTGGCTGCTTTCCAACATTCCATTCTGAGAATAGGAGCTTTTTAGGATTGTTCATCTAGGAATGCTCGGACCTGACACCCATAATGTGGTGGTCCATAAGGTGTGTTTTGACAAAGATCAGTCCTGACAGCGTGTGGCCTTTCTTGAGGAGTGGCCTTTTTGCTACCCTCCCATACAAGCCACATTTGTGGAGAATTTATGATAATGTTGTCACATGCAGACCACTCTTTGTCATAAATTCCTGTGGTGCACCACCACATTATGGGTGTCAGGTCCGAGCATTGCCAGATGAACAGTTTCCTGGAAAGTGGATTGGTCATCGTGGGCCAGTTGAATGGCCCCCAAGGTCTCCCGATCTGACCCCCTTAGACTTTTATCTTTGGGGTCATCTGAAGGCAATTGTTCATGCTGTGAAGATACGAGATGTGCAGTACCTGAAACTACGGATACTGGAAGCCTGTGCTAGCATTTCTCATGCGGTGTTGCTATCAGTGTGTGAAGAGTGGGAGAAGAGGGTTGCATTGACAATCCAACACAATGGGCAGCACATTGAACACATTTTATAAGTGGTCAGAAACTTGTAAATAACTCATGAAAGAATAAAGTTATGTTAAAACCAAGCACATCATTGTTTTTCTTGTGAAATTCCCAATAAGTTTGATGTGTCACATGACCCTCTTCCTATTGAAAAAACAAAAGTTGGATTCAAAATGGCCGACTTCAAAATTGCCGCCATGGTCACCACCCATCTTGAAAAGTTTCCCCCCTCACATATACTAATGTGCCACAAACAGGAAGTTCATATCAGCAACCATTCCCATTTTATTAAGGTGTATCCATATAAATGGCCCACCCTGTATTTAAAATAGACCTATAGGCAAAGCTGTTTTTTTTCATTATGGATAGTTAGGCCCTTTTCACGTGGGGTGGAATCTGCTTTGCTCAGCAGGGGCTCTGTTCACTGACCCCATGTTAAGCAGGGCAGAGCAGGCAGATGGCAGGTTTGCGTCCACTCTGTTTATGCAGAGCAGACACGGACACAGCCTGCACTGCTCTATAGGTGGTCTGCTGTAAACGGACCGGCTGCCAGTTTACACCGGACTTGCCCTTTGATCTGATCCGCCTAGATGGAGGGGAATGGATTTTTTTTTATTGGGAAGGACCAGATCCGATTGGAGGTAGGCGGGTGTAAACCCAACGTTCCATACAAAGAATACATGGACCATCCTCTCAGGCCTGATCAGACCTTCCTATACCATAGCCAAAACAGGAAATGAAAGGAAATCCCTGCAAATTCCTTGGGGCACCCTCAGATCACCAGAACTATTGTTCTCATTTGAAGATTTTTCCTTCTATTACTTTTCTGGGGATAACCAAAATTTGTGACATTTTTCACTTTCACTGATAATGGTAAACAGGGCAAATAGGGCGAGTCTCCCTAACAAGGGCACAGACAGCTACAATAACCTAATAGGCGTTTTAATCTCGCTTCAATCTGAAAAGCTAAAAAAAAATAAAAATGGTCTTTAGTTATGCTTTAAACCTATTTTTAAAAATGGCATAAATATACAGAATTGAAGTAATACTGTAAATGTGTTCCCTTTTTGAACGGTCATATTTAAGCAAACGAAAGGTCTGAATTCAGGGAGGTATGTATGTCCTCAGACCAGGGCAGAACAGCCCGAAAAAATGCATCTCTCATGATAGGAAGATATCAGAAAGCTCAGAGAGTCCGGCCCCCCCATACAAATACATTATAGATAGGAAACCAAAAGTCAATTAGTGACCAGCTCCTTCTGGATTACTCAAGAACAAATTAAAACGCAGAGTTCTCCAGGCAATGGTTCTCCTGCAGCCCCAGGTCTGTGACACTGGTTAATATATTAAGGCAGCCGCAACACCCATAGCTGCCTGAATGCAATGGTGCTGCCATACAGTGACTACATCTGATGTAAAATCTAAAGGAAAATTGGACAAGAAATTTGTATAATGTATGGTCAGCCTTATCAGTTCTTTAATCATCTTTTTTCAAGCCAGCTTGTAAGGCCACCCAGGGCTCAAATTTTGCCAGAATCAGCAGGAATCAACCGAAATTCGAGCAGCCTAGCTAGAGATGTGGCTGCTCTGCAGAGGGTAAAGCTGGCCATACATTATGCAATTGTTCAATTTCCTTTAGATTTACCTTCAACTAAGTAGTGTCAGGGCCTGCCTGACAGCATACAAATGTAAAGTTGGACTTCACCATCTGGCTTCCCGCAGTACTTACCTCAGGGGTTGCCGAGCTGTCAGCACCCTCACAGCCAGTAATGCGGTCTGGGGATATGAAATACCCGCTCTTCTCCCTTGTCACCATGTTCCACTTGTATGGACAAGATCAATTCTGATTGGCCAGCACCATCAAATGGAATTCATCTGGTCCATCCCAGTAGCACAGCATGGGGAAAAGGGAGAAGAGAGGGCGTTTCAGATCCTGACATTGCTGGACCATGCAAGGCGCCGACCGCTCAGCAAACACTTAGGCAAATACAGCAAGGACCAGGAGCTATGGAAGGTGTCCAGTGTTTTTTTTTTACCTTCACATATTTTCTGCAAAGGTAAACAAACACTTTAAGGCCCTTTTCACACATATGGACCATTTGTGCGTTTTTCATCCATCCGTTGATGGATGAAAAACGGATGACAATGGATGATCATTCATTTGCATCCATGTTCATCCGCTTCCGTCAGCATCAGTTTGTTTGAATGGATGAAAGCCCTATTTTTAATCCGTCAAAAAAACAGATCGGACGAAAAACGGATGTAAATTGACGAATGGTCAGTTTTTCATCCGTTTTTGTATTGGTAGTGGATGTAAAAAAAAACTGATGACCACAGATGAAAAAAAAAACTGATGAAAAAAACGGAAGAATACGGTTTTGATGTGACGGAACTGATGAACTGATGAATGGTCCGTATGTGTGAAAGGACCCTAAATTGCTGTGTCCTATGCCTACCTACTTTTGCTAATAGGTGTCCCTTGTTCCAATTTCAGAAAGTTGGGAGGTATGCATACCCTCCATCTCATGATCAACCATGGTATCTTGATAAAAATTATTAATTCTATCAAACTTCTGAAACACTAGTGTACATATAGTGGGTATAGAAAAGAGTCACCCCCCCCCCAACTTTTAAAATAATCACATTTTGTTGCTTTGCAGCCTAAATTGAAGACAGACACAGTTTTTGCTTTATCCAGCTGTATTTACTCACTGCATTTTAGAAGATCCCAATGAAAGATATAACACCAACATGTCAGAAACAGAAATAAAAAAATAAAGAAAACAGAATCATAGAGTTAGAAAAAGGATCACCCCCTTGTGTCAGCATTTTGTTGAACCACCTTTTGCTTTAATCACAGCCTTTATTCTGTTGGGATATGTCTCTACTAACTTTGCAATATTTACCAACTCTTCTTTGCAGAACTGCTCAAGTTCAGTTAAATTTGATGGTGACTGTTTGTGACCTGCAGTCTTCAAGTCATTCCACAGATTTTCAATGGGGTTTAAGCCTAGGCTCTGACTAGGCCATTCAAGGATATGCACCTTTTTCTCCTTCAAACACCATGTGGTAATTTTTGTTGTGTGCTTTGGGTCATTGTCATGTTGAAAGGTAAAGC
Organism: Glandirana rugosa; assembly: GCA_018402905.1. Lineage (NCBI taxonomy): Eukaryota > Metazoa > Chordata > Amphibia > Anura > Ranidae > Glandirana > Glandirana rugosa. The sequence goes on from BLSH010436298.1 coordinate 361,917, forward strand.
TTCTTCCCATTGACAATTTTCTGGCAGAGGGCATCAGATTTTCCTCAAGAATTTGACAGTATTTTTCCCCATTCATTTTTCCTTCTATTCTGACAAGTGCTCCAGTCTATGCTGCAGAGAAACACCCCATAACAGGATATTACCACCTCCATGTTTTACTGCAGGAATGGTGTTATTTGGATGTTGAGCTGTATTGGATTTCCGCCAGACTTATGTTTGGTGCTGAGGACAAATAATTTAATTTTAGTCTTATCTGACCATAACACCTTTTGCATGTGCCCTCGGAATCTTCAAGGTGTGTTTTGGCAAAGATCAGTCCTGACTGCGTGTGGCCTTTCTTGAGGAGTGGCCTTTTTGCAACCCACCCATCAGTAGTGCCCATAGGTGCTGCATCATCTGTGCCACTTATCAGTGCTGCCTATCAGTGCCCATCAGTGAAGGAGAAAAATTACATGTTTGCAAAATTTTATAACAAAATATGAAAAACGTTTTATTTTAATTTTCAATATTTTAGGTCTTTTTTTTTTTGTTTGTTTAGCAAAAAGTAAAAAACCCAGCAGTGATTAAATGCCACTAAAATAAATCTCTATTTGTGTGACAAAAAAATGATAAAAATTTCATATATGTATAGTGTTGCATGACCGCGCAATTGTCATTCAAAGTGCGACAGCGCTGAAAGCTGAAAATTGGTCTAGGCAGGAAGGGGTTATAAGTGCCCAGTAAGCGAGTGGCTAAAGAACCACCCAATTTCTCAGACTTGTATACTTAGTCATAGACATTAAATCTATTCCCCGTCACAAAATGAGCAAAACTTAGAACGCATTGCAGAGCAGGGTGGAGACATCAAGACACAGAGACACTGACCTTTCTTATTCATGAAGAAATTTCTATGCATCATAATATAGTTTCTCTCTGTGCAGACTTCCAGGTCTCCCTGCCGCACTGCATTAACTAGATTAACATTCGGATGATTAAATATTTCTCAATGATTTGGCCTCAAGCCAGACTGTAAATAGATATTCTGCAGATAAAAGAAGATATAGTGGTTGCGACTCCTCATTCATCAGCACTAAGTGGATGGCTCCGAGGACGTTCTTATTCAAATCATACAGTTACAGTGCCTTGGCAGAGGATTTTTGTGTACAGCGAAAACAAGTACAAGTACACAGCTTGTACTGCCAAGGTTACCAAAAGGTGTATGAGGGGGAGGCAAGGACAAGCAGAAAAGACTGGAAGAAAAGCCATGATTTTAAATGTGAGGAATCAGTCTGCATGCCGCAGGTGCTACAAGAGAGGGAATGCAGCAAACATATTGAAAGGAGGGGGTTAAAGATGCAATCCTGTTCACTAGGTTAGGTACAGCGTGTTGTAGAGCTGCACGATTCTGGCTATAATGAGAATCATGATTTTTTTGCTTAGAATAAAGATCATGATTCTTGCAGCGAAACATCTTACATATACAAAAAAAATGGGCTAACAGCACCGTTTAGTTTTTTCCCAAAAAAATTGCATTTGAAAGACCGCTGCGCAAATACCGTGTGGCATAAAATATTGCAACAACCGCCATCTTATTCTCTAGGGTCTCTGCTAAAATATATATATATATATATATATATATATATATATATATATATATATACACACACACACACACACACACACACACACACACACACACTGCAGAATATACTGGATTTTTACTTGTAAGCAGCAAATGTCAGAAAAGATTTAGTCTTTAAATGGTTAAACTAAACTCTTCTATACACAGTTCATTCCTTTGATCATTTGTAACATTGTATCTTTTTACTTCTTTTATCAACTTGACTTGGCTCTCTTCCCAGACTTGGCAGTCTGCCCAGATAGGAGAGACTCAAGTCACTCAGACTTTAGAAAAAGGTTCATGGGGAGACTTCAGTCGACTTGCATTGACTTCTATTACAGTCAAGTCGTGCTGAGTCGCCCCGCAAGTCGGACTTCATTAACTGCACTGAAAATCGTGGTAATGCCTGATGGAGATAGTGGGGGGGGGGGGTGTGAATAGAGATTGCGATTTTAATACGATCAATCGAGCTGCTCTAGCATGTTGTAAGGGTGTATGGGTTCTTTCTACATGTGACTTCCCCTGCATGGACTGGCTCACTTAGAGTCCGTTCAATATTTACATTTTTTTCAAAAATGTAAAAAAAAAAAAAAAAATCAATAAAAATACATAAAAACAAACACAATCCTGTTGAAAATGTGTCTTTGGAACACATGCTTGGTATCTTAAATAAAAAAAACTAACAGTGCAAACTAAACTCATACTTTTTGCAAAGTTCATAATATGGGTTCATTGCCTGTCTGATTACGTTGTCTCTTTAGCTTAAGGCTCCTTTCACACTTGTGTGACGCGATTTCGAATCAGTACGTCTTTGGTCCAACTTTGACACAACGAAAACATATTACAAAGTCGTACAGAAAACGCATCTATATTATTCAGTTGTAATTTACATGCAACTTTGAGGGTTTAACATTGAAGTCTATGGACCTCACGTTGCATCAAAGTTGGGCCAAAATAATGCAGGGACTACTTTGAAGTCGGCACGACTTTAAAGTCATACAGATATGAATGGTACTCATTAGAAATAATGGGGAACGACTTGTCATGCGGCTTTGCAGTCCCAAATCGCAGGACAACTCGCACAAGTGTGAAAGGGGTCTAAAGCTGAGTTCCACCCGACTTTTGTACATGGTCTTAAAAGGAAAGACCGCCCCTCCGCCCCTCGTTTTTGGATATACATTTTTTTTTCTTACCTTAGTAGTTAAACGGCGAACTTACATCCCAGCCTCGCCGTGGTGAGGAAAGTAATTTCCCCTTCTGGCTCTGCCCCTCCTACTCTCCCCCCCCCCACTGCCTGCATGTGTCCCAGAAGACGACGGGGCCATTCAGAAAGCACCACGCGACTCACACATGCGCAGTAGGAAACCAGCTGTGAAGACTCCACTGCCGGTTTCCCTTAGTTACAATTGCGGCGCCTGCACCCAATACGATCGACGGATCGGCCTCGGGGGGCCCGACATCGCAGGATCCCTGGACATTAAGTGTCCTTATTAAAAGTCAGCAGCTATAGTGTTTGTAGCAGCTACCTTATAAAAATAACTTTTTGGAGGGTGGAACTCCGCTTTAACCTAAAGGATAAGTTCACTTTTAAAAAAATAAATAAATGCATGCACTTTTTTTGCATTCATGATTTTTTTTGTTGCAGGAGCCTGGAAAGCATTGCACCAGAGATCAGCAGATCGCTGACTTCATGCAGGTCTCCTGCACATTGTCAGTGTAACGGCTTACCATACATCCCGTACGGGTAAGCCGATACTTCCTGACAGGAAGACTCAATGAACTTCCACAGTGCTCCACAACGCCGTGGTAGTTTATCAAGAACTACAAGCCGACAGTTGCCAAGGATGTCTTGTAGTTCATTCAGACGCTGAGCTGTGTGTCTGAATGACATGACCATGTGGGTGGAGCCCTGCACAGCCATGCTGTTTTTCAAACAGTGGCAGATAGTATATGGGGGTAACATGTTCCAAAAGGTGAACCTATCCTTTAACCACTTAAGGACCGCCTACCATATATATACCTGTTCCTCATTTCGTGCAATAGATACTGTGGGTGCGCACCCTTTGGACAGAGGGGGGGGGGAGCCAATCAGTGGATCCGGTGGACACAATGTCCACCAGCCACCCGCGATCATTCCCCAGAGAGGCAGAATGGTGATCTGCCTATGTAAACAAGGTAGATTGCCATTCTGACAGGGGAGGAAACCGAGATCTTCTGTTCCAGCTAAGCAGGGACACGGATCTCTGTGTTCCCTCAGTCAGTCCATACACCACATAGTTAGTAAGCCCCAGCTAGAAGCACACTCAACCATCTGATCGCCCCTGTCAGTGTCATTAGTACAGTAACAGTGCATATTTTTAGCAATGATCACAGTAATAATGTCACTGGTTCCCAAAAAAGTGTCAGTTAGGTGTCCGATAAGTCTGCCAAAATGTCGCAGTCCCGCTAAAAATCACTGATCGCCGCCATTACTAGTAAAAAAATAAATAAAAATGCCATAAAAAATATCCCATAGTTTGTATACGCTACAACTTTTGCGCAAACCAATCAATATACCCTTATTGGGATTTTTTTTACCAAAAATATGTAGCAGAATACATATTGGCCTAAACTGATATTAGATTTTTAATATTTTTTAATTGGATAGGTTTTATAGCAGAAAGTCAAATACATATATATTTAATAATATATATATATTTTTCTTTATAGCGCAAAAAATAAAAACCGCAGAGGTGATCAAATACCACCAAAAGAAAGCTCTATTTGTGGGGGAAAAGGGACATCAATTTTATCTGGGTACGTTGCACACCCACGCTATTGTCCGTTAAAGTAACGCAGCTGACATCACTGCCGCCGTATACCCACATGTGCACTCAAATCTGGTTTACGAGGGTCCCTGAACTTCCTACATATCCTCCAGCCATGTGAGCTCTGCAAGCAGTCATGGTTTTCCATCATTGGCGGACATTATGGCCATGCAAATTTAGGTGCATATTACAGATAACTACTTTTAACACGCGAGTTGTTATAACATTTTTTATTAAATGGTTTTCTCATTCAGACAGGAATCGCACGGCATTACTGTTCAAATCAAGTCATTCTTTGCAGTGCTATTTGAGCCCATTCATTTTGTATGGGCTCAAATCGCACCACAAAATGTATCGGTTTTGGGCAAGTAGTTGTGCAAATACTCAGTATCAGGACAGATACAGATACCAGTATCAGTGCAACTCTAATTGAAAGGTGTTAAAATATAATTATATTGAGTTAGTATGGAGCCTGCTTGATGTGGACACTCGTAAACACACGGTTTAAAACTGATCCATATCCATCACAATATCTTTAATCCACTGGACAATATATTTCTTGGAGACACAGATTATGCCTTTATGAGATTCCACACATGGGTTCCTGGGTCTAAATCTCTGCTGTGGCAAGTACAATGGGTCCTCCTCCCTCTGTTAGCAGGAATTCCATTTCTTGTATATTACAAAGAAAATAATAGCTGGTGCTGGAACACTCAAAAGTGGGCAGAATTACCAAACATTCCCATGTGAACAGGAACAGAACCCAGATTTATGGCAAGGAGATCATGGTGTTGGAGTATTTACCACATACAAGAAACAAGGGACTGGCGAAATCCCCACTAAAATATCACTGAGTGGCCTTTGAGCGCCCATAGACAACAGATGAAAATCTTCTTATTTAGAGATTTTTCAGATGGTTAAATTTTGATCCATGTATGGCTGGCTATTTTTGGTAGTTACGTTATTTTTTAATTCTATGTGTTGATACGCTTGACAAACTCATTCAGGTATATAGAGTTGGTTATGTGTATATTTTGCACTTCTCAAACAGATATAACAATGCTTTCAGTGGTATGGTTGCAAACCAAACAGAAGCAAATAAGGAGATGTTAATTGTTAGGCTCCTTTTACACAGGCTTTCCGATCAGGTCCGCTTGTCAGTTTTTCAGGTGGACCTGATCGGACACTCCATTCAGCCCGATGGATTGGCGGCTGTCAGCGGTGACATGTCCGCTGACACCCGCTGATATCTGATCCTGTCCGCCAAATCCAGGATTTCCATCCGTCTGGAGGATCGGATGAAAACAGACAGGTGGTCCGTTGTCATCCAATCTCCCCATAGAGGAGAGCAAGCAGAATCCGTCATACAGACAAGCCCATGTGAAAGGGTTACATACATATTACCCGATTACCCTATAGAGTAAGCATTACCCTATTCTAACTCAACTTTATTTCAGGGCTTGACCAACCGCGCCAAGGCGCGAGGCCGCATTGGCAACTAGAATTAGAATTAGCGGCCTAGCGCCTGGGCCACACTGTGGTAGGTGTCTTGTCCTCATGCACATACCATCCCGCACAGACTAAGATGCAGCGCCGACCAGTAATTGAGGCCGCAGCTCTGTAGCCTGCTGGAGCAAGATGCTTACATTGGCTGGGGGAACTGGCTCCCACAGTCTGGTGGCCGGGGTTGCAACGAGCCATCACTGGTGGCGCTGAAGGCTTCCCCTGCCTGATGTCAATGCATGATGCCCACCTCTGTCATCTCCTTCCCAAGAGGGAAAAGGCTGCGGGCTTGATCTGGCATCCTTTCCTTAACGGTAAGTGGACAGGGAGTGTGGGGCAGCTGGTCGGAAAGGCATCAGGTACATTTACACCCCCACAAAGATGGAAACAGTTTTCTATTAATTAATTTTTTCCATTAAAATTAAATTTTTATTCTTTTTCCATTCTCTTCAGTTTTGAACATCTCCTCCTCATGCGACAGCTAAAAACCTCTTTCACGTGGGCTGTGCGATCAGGTCTGTCTGTCAGTTTTTCAGGCGAACCTAATAAGACCCTCCAGTCTCCTCTATGGAGTGGCGGATGTCAATGGACACATGTCTGCTGACACCCTCTGCCATCCAATCCTGTCCGCCAAAAACAGACGGATGGTGGTCCTATTTGCCATCCGTCCAGAGGATCGAATGGCATCGGATGGAAACAGCCAGACGGTCAGTTTCCATCCAATTGCCCATAGAGGAGAGCGGGACTATGTCTGTGTTCGCTCGGCATAGCGGAGCGGACACAGACCTGTCATCTGCCTGCTCAGTGGGGATCAGCGAAGCAAGAGTATTCCGCTTAGTGGAGGCGCCCGCGTGAAAGGGGGCTAAGGTGGCATGAGTCACTGGATCTCCTATCGCCCCCACCTTGCTGCACTGTCCTTCCCTAGTGAGCCACTGCCCATCACACCATCAAGCCTAGCACACACGGGCAGAATGCCAGGCGACATTGGCCGGTTCAATAAAAACTGGTTGACATTCGGCCCGTGTGTATGGCAGCCATTCCGATAGAAGCCAGCAGAAGCCAGCAGTAAACCGGCTCCCGATCAGCCAATGGCTGAAAGCACTGACCGGAGTGTTCAGGTGGGGGGGCTGTTCCCCTGTCAGAATGCAATAGCTCAGCAGGGGAGATCGCTGCGCTAACATTGGATTGTTAGTACAGCGACTCCGAGCTGAGCTGTTTGTTTTTTTCGTTCTACCCAGAAAAAAACTGATAGTATATACTAGGCTTTACCTGCATATGGTGGCCATGTGACGGACAGGCTGTGATGCTGCCTTTCGCCCTTGGGCCTGTATCCTAATGGAGATGGTCAACATGCCTTCTGCTGTGTTGTGTAAAGTCCCCCCCACTCTTCTACGTGCACCCCCCGGGCTATGTATCCTGGGCTCCACTTGCCCATGTGCGGGTCCGGCATAGCAGGTGCCGCAGGGTAGAGGGGAGGGAGGAGAGCGGACACATCTTGTTCCTAACCCAGAAGCGATGTGTAGGATGTCACTTCCAGATCCCTGCTGATAGTTTCCCCGGCCAGCATTGATCTGCACTGCATTCAGTAGAGCACAGGGGAGACATGGACATATGTGCACGTACAAACGTAAATGCGCGCGTTGGGGCACCTACGCATAAAACAACGTTGATAGCGGTTCATGTTACACATAACCATGCACAAACCATCTCCTAACTTTTTTTAACTGGCTCTTGGAGTCATAATGGACGGGCGATAGTTGTTGTCTCGCATGCGATCACTTTGAGGTGACTAGTGAGAGTCCGAGCTGGGTTTTGCCAGCCCCCGTAGCAGAGCTGGTTCCGGCCCGGACTTTCTGGTCCACTTGTACCCATCTCCACCTGAATTTAATGACAAGGAAGAGAGCAAAGGAGAGTTCTATCCTGGATCTCAGGGGGAGAAAGCCGAGTAAGCTTTGGGTGCTAAATTTGGACTTTAAAGATCAAGGTTTGCACAGTGCTTATGTTTTGTGCGTGTCGGGGACAACCCCACGCTGTATAGAGAGGAACCCGATTGTTTCGTTTAGCGATGGATGGTGAGTTTTCGTTTTCTGTTTTTATGTGTTTTGATCTTGCAAACCTGTGATAATAAACCTGGCAAGCCGCCAGACCTTAAAGAAACTGACCTCCATGCTGAACCTTTTCCTTTGAAGTGTGATTCCCACAAGCTAATCTCCCACAATATATATATATATATATATATATATATATATATATATATATATATATATATATATATATATATCAATCAATCATACCTGGAATTCAGCTTTACATAAACAAATCCAAGCAATGAATGAGAATGTTACAGAATTGCCAAAAAATGCTTCTACCGTTTGGTAATGACAAAAAAAATTTCTTACCTCTGTCAACAGCCATGGATGGTCTTGTACCAGCCGGTCCCAGTCAGTGTCATAGGTCACTTGGGCATACTTGAAGCGGTTTTGAATGGCAGCTGTAGTACAGATGTACTTATACAGGAATTCCTTCCCTGTCTGCTCTGAAATGGCTTTAGCTGACATGGTGCTGCCAGATTATGTGGAAGGATATCTGGACACAGAAGAAAGAAAACCCAAGTGAGTAAGAAAAAAAGAGAAATCAAATACAGGAGATAGATTTCAGGTTTACAACTTGAATACTCCATTCTGATAGCTGGACTTCTCTTAATTAAAGCAACTCTATCACTTAAAAGGTGCTAGTATTTATAACCTAGAAGTTCCACAAAAAATACCTGCAGCGGCCTTCAAGCCCAACTGCTACACCTGAACAGGTTGTTCAGATGGCCAGCCCATCATAGAGATAAAATCTTTGTGGTGAAAGAGCGTTAAACCTTATGGAGATGCGTTGTAATGATATGATGAGTGGTTTGCGGTCCTAGATGCTGCTCACCAGCAATTGTGTGGTCCTGTTGGATTTACTAAAGGTTTGAAAAGGATGGCATTGCCATTCCAGCTTGTAAAGTCCTATGAAAGATTTTATTTTGCAACAGCCCATGCACTTCGGGGGTTCAATGGGGTGCTGAGCCTCCAAAACGCATTGGCTGTTTCAAAATAAAATCTATCAAAAGACTAAACAAGCTGGTATGGCGCTCCCATACCATCAAAGAGATGAAAGGAAGTAGGGAGTGGACACTACCAGAAATGTCGGAGCTTTACCTGATCCGAACAGCCCTTGACCCAGGTGTATTAGCTGGGCTCAAAGGCTGCTGAAGGGATTTATACCTACAATGCCTTGAAAAAATATTCATACCCCTTGAAATTTTCCACATTTTATCATGTTACAACCAAAAACGTAAATGTATTTTATTGGGATTTTAGGTGATTGACCAACACAAAGTGACACATAATTGTGAAGTGAAAGGAAAATGATAAATGGTTTTCACCATTTTCTACAAATAAATATCTGAAAAGTGTGGCGTGCATTTGTATTCAGCCCCTTTTACTCTGATACCCCTAATTAAAATCTAGCGGAACCAATTGCCTTCAGAAGTCACCTAAATAGTAAACAGAGTCCACCTATGTGTAATTTAATATCAGTATAAATACAGCTGTTGTGTGAAGCCCTCAGATGTTTGTTAGAGAACCTTAGTGAACAAACAGCATCATGAAAGCAAAGCAACACACCAGACAGGTGTGGGCTAACGTTGTGAAGAAGTTTAAAGCAGAGTTAGGCTATAAAAAAATAAAATATCCCAAGCTTTGAACATCTCACGGAGCACTGTTCAATCCATTATCTGAAAAAAGAAAGTGTATGGCACAACTGTAAACCTACCAAGACATGGCCATCCACCTAAACTGACAGGCTGGGCAAGGAGAGCATTAATCAGAGAAGCAGCCAAGAGGCCCATGGTAACTCTGGAGGAGCTGCAGAGATCCACAGCTCAGGTGGGAGAATCTGTCCACAGGGCAACGATTACTCGGGCACTCCACACATCTGGCCTTTATGGAAGAGTAGCAAGAAGAAAGCCATTGTTGAAAGAAAGCCAAGAAGTTCCATTTGCAGTTTGCGATAAGCCATGTGGGGGACACAGCAAACGTGGAAGGTGGTGCTCTGGTCAGATGAGACCAAAATTGAACTTTTTGGCCTAAAAGCAAAACACTGTGTGTGGCAAAAAACTAACACTACACATCACCCTGAACACACCATCCGCAACGTGAGCATCATGTTGATGCTTTTCTTCAGCAGGGACAGGGAAGCTGGTCAGAGTTGGTGGGAAGATGGATGGAGCCAAACACAGGGCAATCTTAGAAGAAAACCTGTTAGAGTCTGCAAAAGACTTGAGACCGGGGCAGAGATTCACCTTCCAGCAGGACAAGGACCCTCAACATACAGCCAGAGCTACAATGGAATGGTTTAGAGCAGGGCTTGACAAATTTGCTTTGAATATAGGAGCCAGCTAAGAAAGTTAGGAGCCAGCATTTTTTAGCGTAGTGTGGGGTTGTCAGTGCCCGGGTTAAGGCAAGTAATTTGCACCCCCTAACTTACTCACAGCAGGGCAGCCAGTCAATAATTCCAACGTAACACCGTTACATCAGGGTTATAGGCTGGCCAGAAAGAATGACACTAAAAACCTCTTATAAGGGGAAACTCCTCATTATGCCGAATGCATCGTGACTGCAAAATGCCCTCATCTGCTGCCCAACGGAGCTTAAGGGTGGCTATTGGTGGGTGGCAAAAACATGTCTCTACTGCACATTTTTACCACCCAACTGCACATCTAAACAAAGCCTTTGTGACACTTTAAATGAAATACAAAAAAAGTTGAAATTCGTATTCCAGTGCTGCTGATCTTGCAGCCACTTCCTGCCTACATGTGTGTCCCCCACGGTGACTATTCATTGCTCTGGTGGGTTTCTGGTCACCATGACATACTGCAGCTCAGCTGCACATAAAGAGTGGTAATTGGTGATGGTACACAGGGCTTTATCAGAGGACATAGAAAGACTCTTTTAAAGCATATCCAGCTGCCTCATCTCCCCTCCTCCACCTTACAGCACACAGTAGATTCTGGCTTTAACGAGAATCACAATTTTGTTGCTTAGCATAAAGATCATGATTCTCTCATAATACTCGTGGTGTAACATCATCTTTCACATTAAACAAAAAAAAAAAAAAAAAATGGGATAACTTTACAGTTTAGTTTTTTTTTTTTTTTTTTTTTTTTTTAAATCATTAAAGTGTACTTTTTCCAAAAAAAATGTGTTTGAAAGACTGCTGAGCAAATACCGTGACATAAAATATTGCAACAGCCGCCATTTTATTATCTAGGGTCTCCGCTAAAAATACATATTATATAATAATGTTTGGGGGTTCTAAGTAACTTTCTAGCAGAAAATCCTTGATTTTTACTTGTAAGCAACAAATGTCAGAAAAGGTAAGTGGTTAAACTTCCCTCATTTACAGACCAGAGTTCATTCCTTTGATAAGTATAAACAAAAATATATTTTTGGTTCATTTATCAGCAATGTTGTGAGATACCTGGCAGGCTGCCTGGATTTTTTTCACAGCTGTCAGATTGAGCAGAGAATGGCTCTTCACTGAATCAGAGATAGTGAGCCACAGCGCCCGGGTTTGTGGAGCCTTGGATTAGATCAAAGCATATTCATGTGTTAGAATGGCCCAGTCAAAGTCCAGACCTAAATGCAATTGAGAATCTGTGGCATGACTTGAAAATTGCTGTTCACAGACGCTCTCCATCCAATCTGACAAAGCTTGAGCTATTTTGCAAAGAAGAATGGGCAAAAATGTCACTCTCTAGATGAATCTGGTAAAGACATCCCCAAAACGACTTGCAGCTGTAATTGTAGTGAAAGGAGGTTCTACAAAGTATTGACTCAGGGGGGCTGAATACAAATACACGCCACACTTTTCAGATATGTAAAAATGTTGAAAAAAAAAATGTTAAAAACCATCATTTCCCTTCCACTGCACAATTATGTACCACTTTGTGTTGGTCTATCACATAAAATCCCAATAAAATGCATTTACGTTTTTGGTTGCAACATGACAAAATGTGGAAAATTTCAAGGCGTATGAATACTTTTTCAAGGCACTGTAGCAGAGGTTGTTTTGTACTGACAGATTTGCTTTAATATTCTGTTTACCAACATGACAGCTGCAAATGTTGATCTGTCCTTAAAATGCTAGTTGCCTGGCTGTCATGCTGAACCTTTTTCTTCGATAATTCAAGTCACTGACCCACAAGAAGAATATAGGTAAGGAATTTGGATATTCATCCCGCTTACTTGATTAATAGGTTAGTTCCAGGTCATGACCTTGTTTCTGCACTGAAAGGAAGATTTCTTTCTGCTACACATGAACAGAGGAAAGCGCATTTGGATTCAAGCACACTGCAGCCAATCAGAGAATGAACGGTTCTCCTCACCACTTGTGACTGAAGCTTTTTCCATTTATTCCAATTCAGAGCCAGTGCAGCACCAGGATGGTGACACGCGGCACTTCATGACAGGCCACTATCTAAATCAAATGCTCAAATCACCAGCCTCAAACTTAATAATGAATATACTGTACATATATACACCGATCAGCCATCATTTTATGACCACCCACCTAATATTGCTTAGTTCCCCCTTTCGCCACCAAAACAGCCCTAATTCATCAAGCCATGAACACCACTAGACCTCTGAAGGTATGCTGTGGTGTCTGGCACAAAGCGGTCAGTAGCAGATTCTTTAATCCTGTAAATTGTGAGGTGGGGTCTCCATGGATCACGCTTGTTTTTCCAGAAAATACCAGAGATGATTGATTGGTTTGAGATCTGGAAAATTTGAGGCCAAGTCAACACCTTGAACAGGTCGTTGTGTTTTTCAAACCATTTTTGCAGTGTGGCAGGGCACATTATCCTGCTGAAAGAGGCCTCTGTCATCAGACAACATGGTTTCCATGAAGGGGTGTACTTGGTCAGCAACAATGTTTAGGTAGGTGGTACATGTATAAATAACAGCCAAACGAATGGCTGGACCGAAAAGTCCCAGCAGAACATTGCTCAAAGCAACACACTTCCAATCCCGGTGCCATCTCTTCTCTAAGTAAGAGACACACACATGCACCCAGCCATGCAGATGATGAAAAAGAAAAATGCGATTCATGAGACCAGGCCACCTTCTTCCATTTCTCTGTGGTCTAGTTCTAATGCTCACATGTCCATTGTAAGCACGTTTGGCTGTGAACATGGGTCAGCATGGGCACTAGGGGTGCGCATCTTCAGTGGTCTCACGATTCGATTACGATTATCATGTCAACGGTTCGATTCGATTAGATTCCGCGATGCATCACGATTACTGCCGATGGTTTACATCAACAAATTCAAGCAGCCAGAAGATGGATGGAGGAGTTTGGGGATAGGGAAGGAGGAATCCATGAATAGGAAAGGAAGGATGATGAAGTCTGGAGTTAGGAACTAAAGGGTGGCAAGAGTCCGGGGATAGAACTGGAGTATGGAGGGGTCAAGGCATAAGAATTGAAAGATAGTGAAATCCATGGATAGAGACTGGGGATAGGAAAGGAATAATCCATGAATAAGAAACATAGAAACATAGAAAAGTGACGGCAGAAAAAGACTGAGTAGTCCATCGAGTCTGCCCCTTTTTATTTTTTTTATTTATTTATTTTTTTTTACATTAACCTTGTTGTCTGACTATGGATTTATGTTTATCCCAAGCATGTTTGAAGCCATTTACTGTTGACTGTCTCACAACCTCTGTTGGTAGTTTATTCCAATCATCAACCACCCTTTCAGTAAAATAATACTTTCTAAGATTAGTTTTGAACTTCTCCCCAGTTAGTTTGAGGTCATGTTCCCATGTTCTTGATTTTGGTTTCATATTGAAAA
>BLSH010436298.1:382612-393868 GCA_018402905.1 Glandirana rugosa
CCGCCTGTATGAGTAGTCGTCATGCCCCAAGCAGTGTCACCGGTAAAATTTTTGGTTGTAAAACCCATGACCACTACTCCTGGTGTTACTGATGTCTATCACTATGGTTTCACACAGGGACTTCTAGACCCACCCGTGTCCCGTACCAGGTTTTAGATCCCTGACAAGGTATCCTAGACCCAGTACACAGTTGATACGGAATATAGGATCCATAAAGGGGGTTGACTATTCTAGTGTTACATCAGATTATCATTGATTCCAGGAATTGGTGAACGGCTGGCGGCTAGCCGCTAACTGCCGCTGTTTCACCGTGCAAGGCGCTCACTATACACGTTCCCGCAGCCGCCGTCGTATGACGGCGATTTGCGGGAACGTGCCACTTTGTCGCCGTCAATCGCCGATCGGCGGTCGGCAAGTGGTTAAGGACCTTAGTTACTATTAGACTACATTGTGATCTTATCAGTTGGGGGAAATACCTAGGATATAAGGCATAGTTGACACATGACCCAGATCCTATGGAACAGTCCCTAGATTTTGGACCATGCCCTGTGCCCACCCAGATCTTCAGGGACACACTTTGGTATCACTATCTGTAGTCATTGTGGTCCTCATCACCAGTACCCAAAATGTTGGTTTTTAAAATGGCCACTGTGACGAACCCCGTACTGCTGATGAGTATGTCCGCCCATATTAGCTTCCCTTGCCTGATACCAACACGATCCAAGATCCCTCAGAGCACCCAGTAATTAGCCGTAACTCAATGTAGGGTGGATAACAGCATAAGACTTTATTTGAAGCACACACACAAGTATATAACTCTGGAGACAACACCCCCTCCTTGTTAGCATAGAGACACAGGGTGGGATAAACTTTATATCCAATCCCGAGGCAGAGGTACATTCAAAATGTCAACATAACTATAAATAAAATCCAGGCATGCAGCCAACTTTGTTAGTGGTACAAAACATTTAACCTTTCAACAACTAATTTAAAACAGTAACCGGGTGCACAGACCACTTCCTCATGGAGAGACCCATTAAAAGGAGCTTTTCCTCTCCTATGACTTGGGCATGCGTGCCTGCACACAGTTCAAATGTCCAATGTCATAGTAATGACAACCTGGCTGGTTCATGGGCAAAATGAAATGCTGAGTTCAGTGTGGTTGTAGTGGTTACATCAGACCAGACTGGGCTTCTCAGGTCACCCTGTGCCCCTAATAGACACAGGGTGACTTCTTACATATACGAGGGGCCTGGGGAGCTGGAAAAGGAGTTTTATGACCCCTCTAAGGCAAGCGGGGTTCCACGGGCTCCCCGCCCAAAGTGACTCCCGTCACAGCCACCATGCAATAGTTCTTCTGTGTATCAAAGAATGTTATCTACATTCATTGTATTGAACTTCTTTTCACCCTTGAAATTACCGGTAATACAAATTATTAAAAGAAAAAGTAATCTGTTAATTCCCCTTTACATTTTTTACATGGATTCTCTAACTTTTTTTGTGATTTTATTAAATGCAGAGATTTGCAGAAGAGCCATTGGAAGCAAGATAGAATGACTACTACAATGAGGTACAGTAAAGAACAGTCACGGCAGAGCACAGCAATGCAGAAAGCAGAACATGTGCATGTAATCACCAAATCTAGCAGCCCCATGTACATACAAAAATTGCAAATTGTACACAGAGCAGAGTATGTCTATAAAAGGATCCATAGTTTTAAACACTCCTAGATAATGTTTCTCTTCAGGCTACTAATATTAACTATATTCTCAAAAGTATTGGGACACCTGTCTTTGCACACACATGAACTTTAATGGCATCCCAGTCTTAGACCGTAGGGTTTAATATTGAGTTGGCCCACCCTTTGCAGCGATAACAGCTTCAACTCTTTTGGGAAGTCTGTCCACAAGGTCTAGGAGTGTGTCTATGGACATCCATGTCTTTATGGACCTTGCTTTGTGCATTGGTCCAAATTATTTGTTGGAGGAGGGATTATGATGTGGGGTTGTTTTTCAGGGGGTGGGCTTGGTCCCTTAGTTCCAATGAAGGGAACTCTTAAGGCGCCAGCATACCAAGACATTTTGGACAATGCCATGCTCCCAACTTTGTGGGGGGAACAGTTTGGAGATGGCCCCTTTCTGTTCCAACATGACTGCACAGCAGTGCACAAACAAGGCCCATAAAGACATGGATGAGTGAGTTTGGGGTGCAGGAACTGACCTCAGCCCAATAATGCACCTTTAGGATCAATTATAGAGGAGAATGCGAGCCAAGCCTTCTTGTCCAACATCAGTGCCTGACCTCACAAATGTGCTTCTGGAAGAATGGTCAAGCATTCCCATTCCTTGTGGATAGCCTTCCCAGAAGAGTTGAAACTGTTATAGCTGCAAAGGGTGGACCAACTCAATATTAAACCCTACAGACTAAGACTAGGATGCCATTACAGTTCATGTGCGTGTAAAGGCGGGTGTCCCAATACTTTTGTCAAAATTGTATACATTGAACCTGTATGGTAAATTGAATGCTGAATCTCCACAAAAGTCGGAATTTAGGAACGGGCTTATAAGCTGTGCCTCCACTCAACTGGGCCCTGTGTGGCACAAGTTGAACCCTCAATTGAGAATTCCCATGTTCCCAGGTATAGTATTCACTCGCTTGTACCTCTTACTATAGCAATCCAGTCCATACAGGTCTTTTACAAATGCATATTTCACAGGAAGGGAGGACAGTGGTGAGTGAAATAACCAAATAGCAGCACATATTCTTAAAGCTGACAGTCCCAGAATAGAGTTCAGACCTGGCACCCAATGCAAAAGAGGTCCCTGTGCTTCCTCTGTACCAGGTAATGACTTCAATATAAGACCAGTGACAGTTTAAAGAGGTTGTCTACCCATGGATTTGATAGTGTCAAAAAAGAGTTAATATTCCCGGCATGCCGGAAATGCTAGCTGTCTCCTTGATTGTGCTCTCAACCAAACTAGCAAACCATCCAATGGGTGGTGTCATAATGGATCACATGTGCAGCATCATGGCAGTTGAAGATTAAACAGAGGCTAAGATGTCAGCTTACTTAGCTGAAAATGATAGGAGAGTATACAACCACTAAGTGTTATTCTGTTGTCCCCAGTAATATCTCTTCAGCTACAGGATGAACACAGGGAGGTGCCCAGACCAAATATGACTCCAGTGACCCCCAGTGATATCTTTTAGCATCAAGATCATGGATAAGGTCCCCCTAGAATCAGTTATGGGTTTATTTTTAAATAATTCAGCAAGACTAGTTGCTCAACATCCACTCTATTCATAAAGCATGAGAAAAGGTTGTTTACCCAAACACTCACCCGAATTATAAAAGGGTTAATCTTACCTAATCTACACATTTGAGAATAAAAGTTGAAATGTCAAATCAATTATATTCTATAATGCAAAATTTTTCATGGAGAATGGTCAGAAAAAAAAAAAGTATTCTCCATATATAACCAACCGGTCATCCCAGGCATGCTGGTTGGTATCCCCAAGGCAAGGAGGAAGCAATAATGCAGAACCCTGACAGGTTGGTACCCATCTGCTTGCCCTTTCGCATGGGGACCCGCTAGTTAGAGAAACATTTCCCTTTTCCAAGGTAGAAGGTGCTGAAAAAGCAGAAGGGGGTATTTATGTGCCACCTATCTGCCCCACTAGGGGGAAGCGCTTGTGGGTACCCTCATCTTGTTGGGACTGCTTATAGGCATCTAGAGTGCAAAAAAGGCCAGCAGTTACTTTCACGCTATTAAAAATAGTGAGCATTTCTGGTGAATACTTTCCAATACATTCTCTTTTAGAGCTGGAAGTCAAAGAAAAGAATTACTACACTCATTTAGAAGAATTGAGCTAGGTCTTATTTTTAGGGTTGCCCCAATACTAAGCATTTGCATGAGTACTTTTACTCGTGCAAATGCTCCCACACTTAAAATCAATACTTTTTTGAAATAATCATATGTGATTTGAACAGAAATGTGGTGCGATTCCTGTCCGAATCACATGCGGTTTCCCTGTCAGTGGACATACTTGTCCCTAGTACTGTGACAAAGGAATTGACAGCGAGGGGTTAAAGTGGATGTAAACCATCACATATACCCAGTGAAGTGAATAGCCTCAGATGATATACACAGAGATTAAACAAATCTTCCTACATGCGTTTTATGTGCATATCTGCTGTATAGATCGTGTTAGGATGTTTTCTCTTCCTGGCTATCACTTCAGTGAAGCCTGGGCATACAGCCAAGATAGCTGATTGGAGGAAAAGCACACATCCCCTCTCCTCATAGGTAGAGACTCTCAGGTCTGGTTTTTGTATAGTTCAGGGCTCTGCTAATCCATTAATAGCAACCCCCCAAACACAAAACTCCAGCTGCATATGTGACGGAGAACTTGTCAGGCTGATAAAAGAGGAACTGAACAGGAGACAGCTACAGGACTCAGTGCTTTGAAGAGAGATAAGAAAACACAGCAGATCTTCAGATTAATGTTAGTGAGGGACAAACGTTCAGGAAAGATACGGCTGCAAACACTCTACTGCAGGCTGACAGCCACCACCCACCGTCCTTGATACGGGGTATACCAGTGGGCCAATTCATGCCGATCCACTGGAATTGTTCATTCTGAACAGTTTCAGAAAGAAGCTGAGGATATGTATGGGAGATTTAGGGAGCGAGGTTATTCCCACAAATGCCTTAAAAGAACTACGGCTATAGCAGATAAAAAGAAGAGCGCAAGGAAGTGCTGGGTAATGTCGATAGCTCACCCGATAAAATTTCACCTGGTCTAACATCTGTAAGGATAATCACTAAATACGGGGCTCAGTGGTGACAGGTGCCCTCCATAATGGCCAGGCATTGGCACCTTCTAACAAAAACACTGCTTCTACAGGAGATAGTAGGTCCAAGACCATTGATGGTGGCCAAGAGAGACACTAACCTTAAAGACACCTTGGTACACTCAGAGTATACACGTAATACTTCCTCAAATCGGTAAGACCCGGTATGTTCAAATGCGGGAGATGCAACATCTGCAAATTTGTTGATGGGACTGAGGAGTTTTCTGATGCTGACCATACCAAACAATATCACATCAAGCGATTTATCAATTGTTCGACAACCAGGGTGATATATATGCTCACCTGTCCTTGTGGAGAGGCCTACATTGGAAAAACCAAGCAGGCTCTGAAGAAAAGGATAGGTGAGCATATCAACAGCATCAGAAAATTCAAGGAAGGGGACGATAAGCCACTGGCTATAGATTTCACTAAGTTTCATCAAAACGATCCCTCAGGTCTAAGGGTGAAGGGCATCTATGTTCTGGATTTGCCCTTACACAGGGGGGACTTTGACAGGATATTGCTTAGGAAAGAAAAAATGTGGATCTATCTTCTGAATTCTATGATCCCGAAGGGGTTGAACACGGAGTTTAATCTCTCGGTGTTCCTGGAACCATAGATGGTGTATATTTTTACCCAATGAGTGACGGGTGAAGATGCACCTCTTCCTCACTGGATATTGTAATTGTACATTCACAATATTTAAGACACAATATGCCAGCCACTCCCCTAGCTTTGAGGAAGTCAACAGATTGGCTGGATGAAACGCGTCAGCACCACGTCACTCCACTGCCCTGGTGACGCTGCTGACCCCACCCCTTCCCCCCGGGACACTGTCAGCCAGGAGTGGGACTTGTTTGCTGGAGCCAAGATACACGGCGCTCTGAAGCCGGTAGCCTGGACACGTGCTGAGGAGCGGCTTCTACCCAAGGAGGAGAATTGCCACATTGGAAATCTGCATACGGGACTTGGTGAGCGTACAACTGTTAAGTGTCATCTGAATTGGTACTGTTGGTCCTTGACAGAGTCCGATGCTAGCTCCCTTACCTGGCAGTGTTCATGCAGCGAGTTGCAAGCTGATGGCTGTACAGTGAATCTTGACTGCCTGCTCCCATCCTCACTCACTGTGATACTCCTGGCATCCAATGCCCTTTTCTCCCCATCCCAGTCCACACTAGGCTGTCCCGCAATTGTTACCAGTCAACTGTACTTTATAAAACTTGGTTAAATCTGACGCTGGCTGTAATGCCTAATGACATTTTTGATCATCCCCTGAATTAGCCATCCTTTGAATTGGACTGCAGTGCAGCCTTGTGGATGATTCTGTTGCAGTGTATGGTGGTTGTATGTGTGGGGTGACCGGCACCTCTTGGGTCAGTTTTGACAACATTGTCATATTTTATCCTGTTGTAACAATGATCTGTTTACATTTTTAACTTTAAATTAATACAATTGTAATTTTTTAAGGCATAGAGATTCAGTTTACAGTGTCTTTGTGATCTTCAATCACTTTGTTGGTTTATTTATGCTCTACTGAGGAATTTCCACCTTCGTTATATACATGGGGCAGCCACATAATAGGGGTAGCAGAAGCCTACATTTAGGTAACCTCCCCCTGGTTTGCATACTGGCCCGAACGGGTGTCTTTATCTGCCATTTTTTGTTATTGTGCTCTGTAGGCCTGCTCTGAAAAGCTGTTACGTGCACACTCTGTATACTTCACTGCCTTCAACAAATATTCACTACACAGGGGATTAAACGTGTGCGGATCTCACCATTACACAGCTCCCTTGTTCTGTAATATATCTTGCTGACTCTTACTACAGTAAGCTCCCTGTAGTCTAGAACACATTATGATTCCTTTGGAGAAATGACGCTGACCTACGCAATCATTCAGTGGGTGGAACGGACAACTAAAACGAGCTGTAACACTTTCTGATAGCCTTATAATTCATTTTCTGCTAGTGATGCAGTCAATCTAATCAACCTTAAAAAAATAAATATCAGTGGTTAACCACTTGCTGTTCGCCCCATAGCAGTTTTACTGCTACAGGGGGCAGCTGTGTGCCGGATCACACATATACAGTATCTCACAAAAGTGAGTACACCCCTCACATTTTTTGTAAATATTTTATTACATCTTTTCATGTGAAAACACTGAAGAAATGACACTTTGTTACAATGTAAAGTAGTGAGTGTACAGCTTGTATAACAGTGTAAATTTGCTGTCCCCTCAAAATAACTCAACACACAGCCATTAATGTCTAAACCACTGGCAACAAAAGTGAGTATACCCATAAGTAAAAATGTCCATATTGGGCCCAATTAGCCATTTTCCCTCCCCGTTGTCATGTGACTCGTTAGTGTTACGAGGTCTTGGGTGTGAATGGGGAGCAGGTGTGTTAAATATGGTGTTATCGCTCTCACTCTCTCATACTGGTCACTGGAAGTTCAACATGGCCCCTTACGGCAAAGAACTCTCTGAGGATCTGAAAAAAAGAATTGTTGCTCTACATAGCGATGGCATAGGCTATAAGAAGCTTGCCAAGACCCTGAAACTGAGCTGCAGCATGGTGGCCAAGACCATACAGCGGTTTAATAGGACAGGTTCCACTCAGAACAGGCCTCGCCATGGTCGCCCAAAGAAGTTGAGTGCACGTGCTCAGCATCATATACAGAGTGCTGTCAGCATTGCTGCAGAGGTTGAAGAGGTGGCGGGGTCAGACTTTCAGTGCTCAGACCATACGCCGCACACTGCATCAAATTGGTCTGCATGGCTGTACTCGCACAAGGAAGCCTCTTCTAAAGATGATGAACGAAGAAAGCTCGCAAACAGTTTTCTGAAAACAAGCAGACTAAGGGCATGGATTACTGGGACCATGTCCTGTGGTCAGATGAGACCAAGATAAACGTATTTGGTTCAGAAGGTGTCAGGCGTGTGTGGCGGCAACCAGGTGAGGTGCATGAGTGGTCAGTGTCAACAATGCCCTATTATATTGGTAGTCAGTAAGAATGTCCTGGTACATTGGAAGTCAGGGGGAAGAATGCTCCAATAAAGTAATTGTAAAGTCTCATTTTAAAAAATAAATAAATAAATAAATAAATAGGTCATACTTACCTGCTCTATGCAGTTGGTTTTGCACAGAGCAGCCCAGATCCTCCTCTTTCCGGGTTCTTCTTTGCTGCTCCTGGCCCCTCCTTAATATTGAGTGCCCCCTCAACCAGCAGCTTTCTATGGGGGCACCCAAACTGAGTCAGAGCTCCGTTTATCCATTCAGACACAGAGCCCCGACCCGGCCCCACCCCTTCTCTCCCCTGATTGGCTGACTGACTTTGATTGACAGCTGCGGGAGCCAATGGCGCCCCTGCTGTGTCTCAGCCAATCAGGAAGAGTGTCCCGGACAGCTTAGACATTTGTGGACATCGCTGGAGAGGGATGGGGCTCAGGTAAGTAATTAGGGGGTGCAAGGGGGCTGCTAGGTTTTTATATCTTAATTCGTAGAATGCATTAAGATAAAAAAACTTCTGCCTTTACAACCACTTTAAATTGTTGTTCAGTGTTAGCTTGGACAAGGAAGCAGAAGAGAGAAGAGCAGGGGAGTGCCTTGGCATATTAGGGTACAAGACTGTCTGTTTCTGTACACAGTGTAGGGAGACACAACTCTATTTCCTGCATGCAAGGGTGAGTTCAGAGGATGCTGCAAGAGAAAGGAGCCACCCAGAAACATGGGCAGTCATCAGGGCACCAACTTATACTGGAACATTAGCAGGGATTAAAAGATAACATACTCAGGAAGTAATTAAATCATCCGTTGAAAGTGCTTATAAAAAACAGAGGCTTTAATATCACTTTAAGCTGGCTATCTGCATATCTTTTTCTGACTCCTACACGACAGGATTAAAGTAAATAAACTTAATTATGTGGATCACATTCTGCCATGTAAACAGATCTATGTAATGGATTTATAGCAGCGCAGCATTTCCCTCTCTGCTAAAAATAATCTGGACAATAAAAGAAAATACCAGGTTAACCTCAGAATTTTAAAGGTACAAATTAGTTTATATTTATCTTATTTAACCACTTGCTGACCACACTATAGCCAAAAGACGGCTACAGCGCCATCATTCAGTTCTGGGAGGGCATTTATCGTCCTGTTAAAACTTGGGCCCCACTGTGGCATGCTCTATGATCGTGTTCTTTGAACACAGATCGGGGTAAAGAGCCAATCACAGAGGCTCTTCACCACGTGATCAGCTGTGTCCAATCCCAGCTGATCATGATGTAAACACACTTGCTGGTCATCAGCATTCCTTTCCTCATGCTATCACAGAGTGGTGAGAGGAGAGAGCCAGTAACCTGCAAGTGTGAAAGGGGACCGCTACACTGATAATCATGGCACTGATCATCAGTGCATCCCCAACAGTGCCAATCAGTACTACCTATCAGTGCCGCCTCATCAGCACACATCAGTGAGGGAGAAAAATTACCTGTTTGCAAAATTTTATAACAGAAACTAAAGAAAATGTTTTTTTTTTCAAAAACTTTGGTCTTCTTTTACTTGTTTGGCAAAAAATAAAAAACCCAGTGGTGTTTAAATACCACCAAAAGAAAGCTCTATTTGTGTGAAAAAAAAAAATTATAAAAATGTCATATGTGTAAAGCACAGCATGAGCGAGCAATTGTCATTCAAAGTGCAACAGCGCTGAAATCTGAGAATTGGCCAGGGCAGAAAGGGGGTAAAAGTGCTCAGTAGGCAAGTGGTTAATTAGGAAAAAAAAATTTTTTAAAAAAAATAGTGAACATTGACAGGCAGACATTATTATTTTTTTCATTTACAGGTCACTTAAAATTTGTCTACATCCTTAACAGTTTTCACCTGAAGGCTGGGTTCACACTATGGGTTCTCAATGGAGCCAATTCACACATCTCCGGAGCAGCTCTGGAGCGAATTGCACAGGATTTCAGTGCGTCTTCTGGTCCGTTTCAGGTCCGAATTCAGCCAAAATTTCGGACCTGAAATGGTGAACGGAGACCACCGGACCCCTGCTGTGAGCCGCTCCGTACTGCAGTGTAAACCCAGCCTAATATGTACGCTGCATTAAAGCATGACTCCACTTTTGTTGAGGAAAAAAAATTCCCCTCTGGGTGATCTATGTACATTGCTAGGATCATAACAAACTTTGCTGCAGATTCCTACCTTTTGTTGTTCTGAATAAATACCTGTGTTTCTCTGTGCCTCTGTACTGAGTGGGTCTAAATGAGAGTGGTTTCATAATTATCAATCAGCTGTGCACCTGCTGGGCACTAATGATGAAAGCTGCTGGGCTTGCATCCCTTTAGATTGCACACATGCAGCAAAGATACCAGTACAGGTACACTTTAAGGGTGACCATAGAGTAGACCTGGAATGAGCATGGTGGACTGAGGAGAGCCAAGCCTGGCTCTTCAATGTCTTCTTCTAACTTGGAGATCTTGAAGCACAGATGCCGGTGATTAACGGTCTACGGACAACTCCAGATTATTACACATAGAGGGACATTTTGTGACTCCTGCTGGATCAGTCCTTTCCCCCTGGGGGGCCCTGACGGGATTAAGTCACAGGCTCATGATAGCTTAAGTCTGGTAAGCAGTTTGTTTATCTGGTGGAGGCACTTGGAGAGAAGAGTGGTGTACTGGGTGATTCTGGATTCATCAATGTTTCTTCCTCTATATTGACTGTTTTTATCCATCTACAGTGTCCCATCAATACACAGCTGCCGTTTCACCTGCTTACACTGCCATACATTTCTATATGCAATTGTAGATTATAGTTTTTAGAACTATTTATGCTGATACTTATGGATTTATTTTTTGACTATGGTGTTCTAACATTTTATCTCACTATTTCTTCCTGTATGGACTTTTTAACATTATTTTAAAGTGAGACATAAATAAAACACTAACAGGTAGATATATTTTACTCAATTTTTAGCACAGCCTTCAGCCTGTATTATCCCTTTAGATGTGTTCCCATTGCAAGTATCTCTCCAAAAATGACATTTTTGTTGCAGGGGATGCCTGAAATCTGGCTTGTATCTTAGGCAGACTTCTGGGAAAATTGGTGAGCCAATCACACAAGAAATGATGTTTCTGGGGAGTGGTCAGTACACATTCTGTGTACAGAACAACTCCAGGTAGCCATATTTCACTGCATTTTCAGAAAATTACAGTGGCTGCAGATTGAAAAGGAAAGGTCATTTTTAATAACATTCAATTACAATATGATTAGTGTCATAAGTATATGCGCTATATTATTTTTTCTTTATTTGCCATTTTTTTCCCCACAAAAGAGGAGTTAGCCTTTAAGGTAAAAAAAAAAAAAAAAAGTCTCTACTTGTCCTAACCCCCCCCCCCCCCCCCC
>BLSH010436298.1:409844-424730 GCA_018402905.1 Glandirana rugosa
CATGACACCGAGACCACCACAATCCCCCCCAGCAGACCACGGCGTGACACTGACACCACCACAATCCCCCCTGGCAGATCGTGGCGTGACACTGACACCACCACAATCCCCCCTGGCAGATCGTGCCGTGACGCTGACACCGCCATAATCCACCCCCTGGCTGACTGCGGCGTGACACCAAGACCACCACAATTCCTCCCTCGGTAGACCGCGGCATGACACCACCACAATCCCCCCCCGGCAGACCACTGCTCCCTGAGCCCACCCTTTTTTTAAGCCTATTGGAGCATCCAGCCCTAATCAGGGGCTTCAAAAATTCACACCCTCCCCCATTGGGATCCATAGTCCGGCTCCCTAATATGTAGATCAGGGGGGGCGGGCACATGGACAGGGGGGCAGCGCCTGTGCGCCCTCTATGGACAGGCCACCATTGGTGTGAACCCAGACTCAAAGTTCCAAAATTTGAAGCCTACCAGAGCTCAGCTCTACTTTCCTGGCACCAGCATGGCAGTATACATCGGGTAGTATGCTATCATGGACTGGCACCAAGCAAAGAACATTACGGTAAGTATTTGATACAATTGTTTGTTTTCCTGGTGCCAACATGTCAGCATACTACCACATGTATGCTACCATGGACTGGTGCCAAGAAAGGAAAATTATGGTATTTGATACAATTTTACGTTTTCCTGGTGCCAACCTGGCAGCATACTACCACATATACAGGATACTGCCATGGATTGCCGACAGGAAAGGAAAATTACGGTAAGTATTAGATACAATTTTCCTGGTGCCAACCTGGTAGCATACTACCACATACAGTATCTCACAAAAGTGAGTACACCCCTCACATTTTTGTAAATATTTTATTATATCTTTTCATGTGACAACACTGAAGAAATGACACTTTGCTACAATGTATAGTAGTGAGTGTACAGCTTGTAGAACAGTGTAAATTTGCTGTCCCCTCAAAATAACTCAACACACAGCCATTAATGTCTAAACTGCTAGCAACAAAAGTGAGTACACCCCTAAGTGAATATGTCCAAATTGGGCCCAATTACGAGTCATATAACATCAGGGAGGGAAAATGGCTTTTCCCTCCTCGGTGTCATGTGACTCGTTAGTGTTACAAGGTCTCAGGTGTGAATGGGGAGCAGGTGTGTTAAATTTGGTGTTATCGCTCTCATTCTCTCATACTGGTCACTGGAAGTTCAACATGGCACCTCATGGCAAAGAACTCTCTGAGGATCTGAAAAAAATAATTGTTGCTCTACATAAAAATGTCCTAGGCCAGCCTTTCTCAACCTTTTCAACACTGAGGAACCCTTGAAATAATTCTCCGGTCTCGGGGAACCCCTGCTAAAAATAAAAAATCTACAACTCATGATACATTAGTGTGATGGTCAATGGGAAGGATGCTCCTTACACTTGTGGTCATTGAGAATTACCCCCCTTACAGATAGCTAAAAAGATCAATGGTAGCAACCTCTGGAGGAACCCTAGGGTTCCACGGAACCCTGGTTGAGAAACCCTGTCCTAGGCTATAAGAAGATTGCCAAGACCCTGAAACTGAGCTTCAGCACGGTGGCCAAGACCATACAGATGTTTAACAGGATAAGTTCCACTCAGAACAGGCCTCGCCATGGTCGACCAAATAAGTTGAATGCACATGCTCAGCATCATATCCAGAGATTGTCTTTGGGAAATAGACATGAGTGCTGCCAGCATTGCTGCAGAGGTTTAAGGGGTGGGGGGGGGGAGGTCAGCCTGTCAGTGCTCAGACCATACGCCACACACTGCATCAAATTGATCTGCATGCCTGTTGTCCCAGAAGGAAGCCTTTTCTAAAGACGATGCACAAGAAAGCCCACAAACAGTTTGCCGAAGACCAGCAGACTAAGGACATGGATTACTGGAACCATGTCCTGTGGTCTGATGAGACCAAGATAAACGTATTTGGTTCAGATGGTGTCAAGCGTGTGTGGCAGCAACCAGGTGAGAAGTACAAAGACAAGTGTGTCTTACCTACAGTCAAGCATGGTGGTGAGATTGTCATGGTCTGGGGCTGCATGAATGCTGCTGGCACTGGGGAGCTACAGTTCATTGAGGGAACCATGAATGCCAACATGTACTGTAACATAGTGAAGCAGAGCATGATCCCCTCCCTTCAGAGACTGGGACGCAGGGCAGTATTCCAACATGATAATGATCCCAAACACACCTCCAAGTCTCTAACATCCACCAGCTCTGTGATGTCATCATGGAGGAGTGGAAAAGGACTCCAGTGGCAACCTGTGAAGCGCTGGTGAACTCCATGCCCAAGAGGGTTAAGGCAGTGCTGGAAAATAATGGCGGCCACACAAAATATTGACACTTTGGACCTAATGTGTACATTTTCACTTAGGGGTGTACTCACTTTTGTTGCCAACAGTTTAGACATTAATGACTGTGTGTTGAGTTATTTTGAGGGGACAGCAAATTTACACTGTTATACAAGCTGTACACTCACTACTTTACATTGTAGCAAGGTGTCATTTCTTCAGTGTTGTCACATGAAAAGATATCATAAAATATTTACAAAAATGTGAGGGGTGTACTCACTTTTGTGAGATACTGTATATGCTGCCATGGATTGGCGCCAGGAAAGGAAAATGACGGTAAGTATTTGATACAATTTTAAGTTTTCCTGGTGCCAATATGGCAGCATACTACCACATGTATGCTGCCATGGATTGGTGCCAGGAAAGGAAAATTATGGTAAGCATTTTATACAATTCTCCATTTCCTTCCTCCAAAGGGCAGAGCCCAGGCATCACAATCGGTCACTCAGGCATGACAACTGGCTGCTCAAGCTTTGACCACTCAATGTTGCATAGCCAGGAGGAGTGCCCCATGTTCTCCCATACCTATAGTTGCCACCTGACTGGCATTTTATCAGCCTGGCAGGTCATTTGGAAATTGTTGCCAATGTTAATAACAGTAAGCTGTTGTGCGCAAGGGATTGTGTAAAGCATGCTCATGGATGTATGCTCTGGACACAGCTGGTGTGCGTTTAAAGCATTTATCTGTGCATGTGCTTTATACAACCCCCCACACACAACAGCATACAGTCACATCTTATAATTCATCTCAGTGGGTCTAGGAGAGTAATTACACTGGCTCCACACACTGTATGACCCCTGTTGCGCATGAGGCCTTAGATTTACTAAAACAATAAGAGAACTCCACCCAGTCAAGCAGGTTTTACATAGTTGTTTGCAACAGCACTAGGGTTGTCAGTGTGAATCCCAACTATGGCATCACCTGCCGAGAGTTTGCATGTTCTCCCTGTACCTGTGTGGGCTTATTTCTCTGGGTACTCCTGTTTCCTCCCACAATCTTAAGACATGCTGGTAGGTAAATTGGCCCTAGTATGTGTGTGTATGAATGTGAGTTAGGGACCTTAGATTGTAAGCTCCTTCGGGGTAGGGACTGTTGTGAGTGTGTAAAGTGCTGCGTAAATTGATGGCGCTATATAAGTACCTATAATAAAAAAATGTGTAGTGAGCTTAAAGTATATATGTACTGAATGACTAAAGCACTGTGTATAATAACTAATTGCCTCTTGCACTCAATAAACTACACATTTTCTAATTTTTTAATCCTTTTGTTGCATCTCAATTCTGCTGATCTCCTGCAGCCTTTTTGCATCCACTTCCATTCTACATGCACTTCATTGATGTGACGGTTACATGGCTTTTTTTCCAGAGTATATTTCCTGATGGTCACAGTGGACCATTCATGCATAATAACTATGCTGAAACAGTCACTTGCAGTCCTTGTAAGACCTGCTTCACACTGTTGTGCTGCGGTTAGGCCACAGTGCGGGTGTCTCCACAGTTTGAGCGCTTAACCCCATGTACTTTCTGTTAGGTTGCATGGTTTTAGTGCATTCTCGGTCAGCACACTAAAGATGCAGCATGCATGACACATGGTGCGCTTTCAGAAAATGTGCCAAAAACATGCAACCTAATATAAATGGGTAAAGCATGCAAAAACTGTGGATACATCCGCACTGCGGCTAAACCAAAGTGCTGCGGTGTGAAGCTGGTCTAAAGCCTCATACACACGATGAGAATATCAGACGAATGATTGTCCTTTTTTTGCATTCTAGCCTCATATCAAATATGAAGAGGTAAAAATCGCACATCGCCGCCATTATTAGTAAAAAAAAAAAAAAAAAACGCCATGAATCAATTCTCATAGTTTGTAGACGATATAACTTTTGCGCAAACCAATCAATATACGCTTATTACGATTTTTTTAAACCAAAAATATGAGGAACAATACATATCAGCCTAAACTGATGAATAAATTTGTTTTTTTATATATTTTTTTTTGGATATGTATTATAACAAAAAGTAAAAAATATTGGGTTTCTTTCAACATTGTCGCTCTTTGTTTGTTTATAGCGCAAAAAATAAAAACTGCAGAGGTGATCAAATACCACCAAAAGAAAGCTCTATTTGTGGCAAAAAAAGGATGTCAATTTTGTTTGGGTACAACGTCACACAACCACGCAATTGTCAGTTAAACCGATGCAGTGCTGCATCACAAAAAGTGCTCTGGTCAGGAAGGGGGTAAATCCTTCCGGGGCTGAAGTGGTTAATGAAAGCTACAGATGTAAAAATATTGAAAGTTATCTTTGAACATGTTACAGGGAGCCACAGAGCCAATGATAGTCTTTTAATCGATTTTGTTACAATTGGTTCCAGATTAGTTTTACTTTTGTACTATTCATCCTAAACGTGTACAAAAAAATTCATCCTACATTGTACAATCCTATTGCATTGTGTATGGTTAGTTTCAGGATGATGTCAACCAGGTGCTTTAAGTAATCAGCAACATCCCACTAAGGCTGGGTTCACAATACTGTGCGGATCGGCTCACAGCAGAGGTCCAGTGTGTCCCTGTTCACCGTTTCAGGTCCGATTTCGGTCAAATTTTTTGACTGAATTCGGACCTGAAACGGACCAGAAGATGCACAGGACTCCTGTGCAATTCACTCCGCAACCATCCCAGAGCAGTGTGAACCGGCTCCATTGAGAGCTGGTCACAGTCTCTGACATGAGAATTGGATGCGGAGGTTCACATCTATGCGGTTGCGCTTGATGCATTTTTCCAGCACGTTTTGCAGTGAATTTTGTGTTTTTAAATCCGTGTTTTTGCATGCCGTTTTCATACAGTTTCTGCCGCCACGTCCTTAACAACCGATCCCCACTGACAGTTGAATGTGAAAAAAAAATTGAGATAAAAAACAGCATCCGGTCCCCCCCCAAAATCCATACAAGACCCTTATCCGAGCATGCAGGTCAGGAAAGGGCAGGGACGAGCGAGCAGCCTCCCACTCCTGA
Organism: Glandirana rugosa; assembly: GCA_018402905.1. Classification (NCBI taxonomy): domain Eukaryota; kingdom Metazoa; phylum Chordata; class Amphibia; order Anura; family Ranidae; genus Glandirana; species Glandirana rugosa. Next base: position 415,241 of record BLSH010436298.1, read on the forward strand.
ACCATACCAGGCTGCATGCCATCAACATGGGGGGGCGGTGCTTTGAGGCAGGGGGGCTCAGCCCCCCCTCCAAAGCACTTTGCCCTTATGTTGATGGGGACAAGTACCTCTTCCCCACAACCTTGGGTGGTGGTTGTGGGGGGTCTGCGGGAGGAGATCTTATCAGAATCTGGAAGCCCCCTTTAACAAGGAGGCCCCCAGATCCCGCCCCCCCCCCATGTGAATGAGTAGGGGTACATACCCCTACTCATTCACCAAAAAAAGTGTCAAAATGAAATAAACACACTCACACTTCTTCACGGGAGGAGCTTTTTTCTTCTTTCGAGTCAGTCGGGCGGCGTGATAGACGATGGATCTACATCAGGGGACATTGATTTTTTATTTTTAATAAAGAAATTGTCAAAAAACGGTGTGTGTTTTTATTTCTTTTTGACACTCTTGGTGAATCAGTAGGGGTACAATGTAGGTGAAGGGTAGGGGATGGATCTGGGGGCCCCCTTGTTAAAGGGGGCTTCCAGATTCCAATAAAATCCTGCTGACAGCTGATGACTTAATGGTTAAGGACACGGCGGCCGGCCTCCCAGCCTACTCCATAGCAACCAACTATACACAGAGGGGTTTATTTACTAAAGCTAGAGAGGGCAAAATTAGTCACAATTCTACAGAGAAACCAATCAGCTTCCATGTTATATTGCTAAAGCTTAATTAAACAAACTGAGGTTAGAAGCTGATTGGTTTCTCTGCAGAATTGTGACTATCTTTGCCCTCTCTAGCTTTTAGTAAATAAACTCCAGTGTGTTTAACAGAATAAAAATGCAAAATATTAAAAAAAACACATATAACACGCAACACTTGCATTTTTGGTGCGGCTCCATTGAAGTCTATTACACGCAAAACGCAATCTGCTGCGGGAAAAAAAGTCCCTGACCCTTTCCAGAAAACGCAGAGCCACAAAACGCACAGATGTGAACTACGTCCATAGGAAACCATGTGCATTTCTGAAAAATGCAAAGCTCATCAAAAAGTTGGTAGGTGTGAACGTAGGGTAAAAAGGCGTTTTCCTGCTAGCGTGACATGATCACCTTATTGTTGAAATACATAGCACAGCATTTCTTACTGACTTGTGTAATGCATGTTTGGCACCCTAAGCCCTTGGTACACTTGTCTGAAAGTCTGACAGAGGATTACACAAGCAACGGTTACATATAAAAAGCAGCACTTCTGATTGAGTCAGATGGGGAATAACAAAGGTCCTGTCTGCCCCTACAGGTTACAAGTCAATTGCACTATAGTAACCTATGCATGAAAAGAAAAAAAAAGAAATGTTACTGTTCCTATTTTTCTGCACTATGGGGCAATGAATGATAAAACACAACTCCAGACAAATGTTTTTCTGCTAGTTTGAATAGGATGGGGGTGGGAAAGATTTCTCCCCACTTCCTGTCTAGTTGAGAGTGAAGGGAATCTACTAATAATTTTTTATTCGTAGATTTAAAAAAATGTTTGTCATGTTTTTATTGCTCTTTGTGCTCCTATTGGGGAGGTTTTCCCCACTTTCTGTTCAGGTGACTAGTATCAGAACAAGAGGTATAAGAAAATCCCCCTAATGGAGTTCTATAGAGCAGCAAAAATGAGCAAAAACAGGGTTCTAACAAATTCGTGCTCAAACCAAAACTGAAAGAAATGTGCTGGCTGGAGCTGAGCAGCCTAACTTTATTTTTATTATTTTCCTCACTAAGGCCCCTTTCACACTTGTGCGACTTGTTCTGCGACTTGGGACTGCAAAGTCGCATGACAAGTCGTAACCCATGATTTCCAATGAGTACCATTCATATCTGTGCGACTTCAAAGTAGTCCCTTTTATAAATAAGAAAATGTAGGGCCTTATAGCGTAACACAGTTGTAATGAATAAAAGCAATGACATGGACACGAGCTAAAACCGCATATGCAACATAAAAACATGGTGAACATAGTACTTGGAAACATACGTTGACGCGTTTCAAGCATAACACCCGTTCTCAAAGGGTTCCTAAGAACAATGACATGGACGGGAGCTGTTTTAGCTCCTGTCCATGTCATTGCTTTTATTGATACATTAAAACTGTGTTACACTATATGGCCCTATATTTTTTTATTTATGAGGTTACAGCGATGACACAGTGATGAATACTCTACCCATGGAGCTCATTTGCAGTTGTCTATACCGGGAGTCCATGTCTTATGGGAGATCCACCCTATAGGGATATCTGGCTGGGATCCATGCACATTATATGAGACCTTCTGGTTGAGTGATGGATAAAACTACTCACTAGTGGTGCTAATTTGTGTACTTCTACACCGGTGGAGGCCCCTTTTGCTATTCTACATGTGGTATTTTAATATACTGCACTATTGTTGTTTTATTGCTTTTTTGGATCCATTGCGGGGAGTCCATTGAGAGGGGAGACGCACATTGGTCCAGAGCCACGTTTGACATCTAAGGCGCTTTTGCTGTTCTCTTAGTTGAGACAGCCTGGGGATCCGGTGAGTTGCCACCTTATACCTGCTGGATTAATCTCTGTGACAGACCCCATATGTATTATCAGGATCCTCTTTACTTCTATTTGACTCTACACTGGGCATAATTTTTTGGACTAACTTTGGACTGTAGGGAGTCCTATATATTTTGATTTGGTTTCTGTATTTTTGCAGGAGAATTCTATAGTCACTTTATACGAGCGCTGCATTGTTTTACTGTATTTTTGATCACTGAGACTGTGTTGTTCTCTTTTTTGCTTTGCTGCTCATATATTTTTTGTTTTGTTTTACCTTCAGCACTGATCTTTCACACTTTTCCCCTTGCACTGTAGCTCTGCTAACTCTGATGTAAGGGGGAACTCTGGGAACTCTAAAGTAAGGGGGGGGCTCTGGTGACCAGAGAACCTCTTACACCAGAGTCCACAACATTCCCCCCTTACAGCAGGGTCCACAGAGTTCCTGTTTACATCAAAGTCCACAACATTCCCCCCTACAGCAGAGTGCATAGAGTTCCTGTCAGGAAGCAGGTGTGAGGCCGAGATGTTAGAGGGCTTCCCTTGCGGCTAAGTGCACAGCTACCCTGAGGATGAGACAGGGGAGCAGCGCCCAAAGAAGCACGGGTCGCCAGCAGGTAATTCCAGACGACTGTGTAGCAGGAAGTTGCAGGAACAGCTGGTGGTTGCTGGCGTGCTTAAGGCTCCATGGGGAGTCAGCTGGAGACAAGGTCAGAAGGCAAGCAGGGGTCATACACGGATAGATCAGAGGAAGCAGCTGGAACGGTGCACCAGAACAAGGATGCGCAGGATAGCAGAGTTGTTAGAGCCAGCAGCAGGACAAGCCAGGAGAATGGTCAAGGAAGCAAGCCGAGGATCAGGACTGGAGAGCAGGTGCAGGGTCAGGACAAGCCGAGTCTGGCAAACAGAAGATCAATCAGGAGAAAACAGGAACACAGGAATCACAGGGGAGCTGAGAGATAATCCAGCAAAGTCCTTCTGTTAGTGGCAGGTTTAAATAGCCCAAAGGGCGCCAATGTGCTTGCTACTGCGCATGTCCTGTGCGTCCCCGCATTCGTAATGGAACGTTCGTTCGTGACGGAACGTTCGTTCGTGTGCGTCGGCGCATGCCCACTCGTACAGGCAGCTGGACACGGCCATGTTGGAAATGGGCAGCAGTAGCCGTTCCAGGTCTATTTCCCTGACAGTGCCCCACCCAAGGGGCAGCCTCCGGATGCCCAGCCGAGCCCACTTTTCTGGGTGTCTGGTGCGAAACTCCTGCATCAATCTGGGGGCATGAATGTTGTTGGCTGGTTCCCAGGAATTATCTTCCACTGGATAACCCTTCCACTTAATGAGAAATTGCCTCTGCCTACCTCTCCTCCGACAGTCCAGAATGGTCTCCACCTCAAATTCTGAATCTTCATTCAAGATGACTGGAGGAGGCGGCACTTCTTCTCTCCCAGGAAAAGGACTTGGGACGACTGGCTTGAGCAAGGAGACATCGAACACTGGGTGGACCTTGAAAGAGCTGGGTAATGCCAGTTCAAAGGCTACTGGGTTGATCTCCCTCTTTACTTCAAATGGTCCCATAAACCTTGGTCCCAATTTCCTGGAAGGACAAGACAGTTTGAGTTTAGCGGAAGAGAGCCATACCTTGTCGCCGACCTTGAATCCCGGACAGCTCCTCCTCCTCTTGTCAAATTGCTTCTTGTAGTCCTCCTGCGCCTTCCTCATGGTTTCCTGTAAGGTCCGATAGTTAGATTGGATAGATGATAGACGGTCTTGTGCTGCTGGTACTGATGCTTCGGGGACGAAACTGGGTAGAAAAGAGGGGTGGAATCCGTAGTTCGCCCAAAAGGGGGATTGTTGAGTAGTTGCATGTGTGGAGTTGTTGTATGCAAACTCTGCGCAAGGGAGCAAGGACCACCAGTCTTCTTGAGAGGACGAGCAAAAGCATCTCAGATATTGCTCAAGAGTCTGATTTGTTCTTTCCGTTTGCCCATTGCTTTGGGGATGATAGGCCGATGACAAGCAGACATCTATGGACAGGCTCTTACAAAGGCTCTTCCAAAATTTGGAGGTGAACTGGACCCCTCTATCTGAAACAATGCTATCAGGTAGTCCATGTAGCCTGAGTACTTCTCTGATGAAGAGATCAGCAGTGTCCTTGGCTGAGGGAGTACCCATCATGGGCAAAAAGTGTGCCATCTTGGACAAGCGGTCAACTACCACACAAATTGTTGTGTGACCCTCTGATGGGGGAAGCTCCACTATGAAGTCCATTGAGATTTGCTTCCAAGGTTGTTCAGGAACTGGCAATGGCCTTAGCAAACCCCATGCCTTGGTGTTAGCCCCTTTATAACGTTGGCAAATGGTACATGAGTCCACATAGGCTTTACAGTCCTTTCTCAGGGTGGGCCACCAAAAGGAGCGCTGAATAAGTTCTGTAGTCTTGCGGACTCCAAAATGTCCTGCCAAAGGATGGTCGTGACAAGTCTTAAGGATCTGTATCCTGACTGATTGTGGAATGAAAATCTTCCCTTGGTGCCAAAAAAAACCTTCCTGATTTCTCAGTGAGACAATCTCTGGAGCGGTGCATTGGGCCGAGGCTTGTTTAATGGATGCTCCCAGGTCTTGCTGTAGCAAAAGGAAGTTCTGATTGGACAGAATGGTGTCTGGTACCATGGTTTCTGGAATGTCAGGGAACATGCGGGATAAGGCATCAGCTTTACTGTTCTTGGAACCCGGCCGGAAGGTTATGTGGAAGTTGAATCTGGAAAAAAAAAGTGCCCAACGGGCTTGTCGGGGTCTCAGATGTTTCGCTGTTCGGAGATATTCTAGGTTTTTGTGATCAGTAAAGATCATGATGGGATGTGCTGCATCTTCCAAGAGGTACCTCCATTCTTCCAGAGCCGTTTTGATTGCTAATAACTCTCGGTCTCCCACATCATAGTTCCTCTCGGATGGGCTCATCTTACGTGAGGAAAAAGCAACAGGATGAAGTAGTGCTTTGGCCCCTTGCTGCTGTGACAAAACTGCTCCTGTAGCAACTTCTGATGCGTCCACCTCAAGGACGAAAGGTAGGGCAGGGTCAGGATGTTGCAGAACCGGGGCTGAGATGAATAGGTTCTTTAGTTTTTCGAAGGCTGCTTGAGCCTCAGTAGACCACTGGAACTTCACATGTTGCTGCGTTATGTGGGTGACAGGAGTGATGATGGATGAAAAGTTCTTAATGAATCTCCTGTAGAAATTCGCAAACCCCACAAATCTCTGTACCCCTTTCTTATGAGTCGGAGCGGGCCAGTCGGTAATAGCCTTGACCTTCTGGGGGTCCATTGAAATACCGTCAGTGGAGAGGATGAACCCCAGGAACTGTATTGAGCTTCTTTCGAAGTCGCATTTCTCGGCTTTTACATAAAGTCTGTGTTCTCTCAATGTTGCCAAAACTCTCCTGACATGTGATCTGTGAAGTTCTAGAGTAGCTGAAAAGATGAGGATATCGTCCAGATAGACAATGACGAAGTGGTCTAGGAACTCCCGGAAGATGTCATTTACCAGATGCTGGAACGTGGCCGGTGCGTTGCATAATCCAAAGGGCATCACTAAATACTCGAAGTGCCCAAAGCGGGTTCTGAATGCCGTCTTCCATTCGTCACCCTCGCGGATGCGAATTAAGTTATAGGCTCCCCGGAGGTCAAGTTTAGAGAAGACCCGGGCATTGCGGAATCTTTGAAATAGCTCTGGGATAAGAGGGAGTGGATAGCGGTTTTTTATGGTAATCTTGTTTGACTCCCTGTAGTCCACACAAGGCCTAAGAGTCTTATCCTTCTTCTCAACGAAGAAAATGCCAGCCCCTGCAGGAGACGAAGAAGGACGGATAAAGCCTTTCTTTAAGTTTTCATCAAGGTATGCCCGAAGAGTCTCTTGTTCCTTTTCTGACAAAGGAAAGATGCGGCCAAAGGGGATTTCTGAACCGGGCAATAACTCAATAGGACAATCGTAGGATCGATGGGGTGGTAGCACGTCAGCGTTCTTTTTATCAAAGACGTCTGAAAAGTCCTTATAGGCAGGTGGGATGTTTTGATGGTTACTGGCCGTGGATTGAACTGCCATGCAATTAGCAGTTCTTCTTGATCCGGGGGGAAAACAGCTCTGCTGACAATATGGAGAAGAAAACTGGATCTTCCTATTGGCCCAATCGATCTGTGGGTTATGTGCCTGCAGCCATGGATGACGGGAAACAGGGGGGAGTGCAGGACATCAAAACGTAGATACTCCTGGTGGCCGGATTGAGTCTTGGTAAGTAGAGGCACAGTCTCTTGATTAACAGGCCCAGAACTGGGCAGAGAGCCGTCGGCCAAGCGGATGGAAAGTTGCTGCTTCTTGGGATGTAATGTGATGTGAAGATTCTTGGCCAGGGTCAAGTCCAGAAAGCAGCTACAGGCGCCAGAATCAACTATGGCTGGTAGCTGGACCTCCTCTCCCGCCACCTGCAGAGACACATGGAGAACAAGGTGAGATGGAGAGGATTCACCCAGCGGAGGATGGACTGGAAAATGAGAGAAAGACTTACTAGGCCTGACAGGGCAGGTACGGAGGAAATGTCCAGAAGCCCCGCAATATAAGCAGAGGTTGGCCTGTCGACGGCGGGCTTTCTCCTCAGGGGATAAGGCTGAACGGACCAGTCCAATCTGCATTGGTTCTACTTCAGGTGTTGAGACAGCCGAGGGTGCCGTTGCTGGGGGTAGAGAGACCCTAGGCAGCATCCAGGTAGGTCGGAAGCTTTGTGATCTTTCAGAGCGGCGCTCCCTCATACGTCTGTCAAGCTGGGTAGCCAGTAGTATCAGACCCTCCAAGGTAGCCGGGGGTGCCACTCTGGCTAGTTTATCTTTTAGGGCTTCAGAGAGTCCTTGGCGATATTGATATCGCAGAGCAGCCTCATTCCACTGTGTGTCAGCTGCCAGTTTATGGAATTCCACAGTATAGTCCTACACAGGCCTTTTCCCTTGTAGAAGGTTGTGGAGAGTGGCCTCTGCGGTGGCTGCCCGCTGAGGGTCGTCATACAGACGTGCCATGGCTTCAAAGAACAACTCTATGGAATTGATGACAGGGTCTTTCTGCTCCAATAGACTGTGTGCCCATGCTTGGGGTCCTTCTGAAAGTAGAGAGATGACGAACCCCACTTTAACGGTTTCCAGAGAGAAAGTCCATGGCTGTAGGGCGAGATACAGCATGCAGGCATTCTGGAAGGCTCTGAACTTCTTCCGATCTCCTGAAAAGCGTTCAGGAGTGGGGACCCTGGGCTCCGGAGGAGGAACGACCATGGTGTGGGTGGTGGAGCGTTCCGGAGTTGCAGAGCTGGTGGACGGAGAGGCTTGATCCGCTTGAGCCGGAGACACGGCTAGATGCTGTAACCGACCTTCCAGCTGGAAGTAGCCTTCTTGCAATCTCTGTACGGCCTGGGTGAGAGAAGCGACCTGTTGACACAGAGCCTCCAGCGGGGAAGCACATCTATCGGCCTCAGACATTCTGGCTGGATTATACTGTCAGGAAGCAGGTGTGAGGCCGAGATGTTAGAGGGCTTCCCTTGCGGCTAAGTGCACAGCTACCCTGAGGATGAGGCAGGGGAGCAGCGCCCAAAGAAGCACGGGTCGCCAGCAGGTAATTCCAGACGACTGTGTAGCAGGAAGTTGCAGGAACAGCTGGTGGTTGCCGGCGTGCTTAAGGCTCCGTGGGGAGTCAGCTGGAGACAAGGTCAGAATGCAAGCCGGGGTCATACACGGTTAGATCAGAGGAAGCAGCTGGAAGGGTGCACCAGGACAAGGGTGCGCAGGATTGCAGAATTGTTAGAGCCAGCAGCGGGACAAGCCAGGAGAATGGTCAAGGAAGCAAGCCGAGGATCAGGACTGGAGAGCAGGTGCAGGGTCAGGACAAGCCGAGTCTGGTAAACAGGAGATCAATCAGGAGATAACAGGAACACAGGAATCACAGGGGAGCTGAGAGATAATCCAGCAAAGTCCTTCTGTTAGAGGCAGGTTTAAATTGCCCAAAGGGCGCCAATGTGCTTGCTACTGCGCATGCCCTGTGCGTCCCCGCGTTCGTGACGGAACGTTCGTTCGTGTGCGTCTGCGCATGCCCACTCGTACAGGCAGCTGGATGCGGCCATGTTGGAAATGGGCAGCAGTAGCCGTTCCAGGTCTATTTCCCTGACACTGTGTGTGTGTATATATATATATATATATATATATATATATATATATATACTAGACTGTATATATTGTAATACACCACGTCAAGTGTACTATATACCGTACACCCCCGAATGCACTGATCTATAATGTACACTCAAGACACTGTGTGTGTATATATATATATATATATATATATATATATATATACACACTAGACTCTATATACAGTATCTCACAAATGTGAGTACATCTCTCACATTTTTGTAAATATTTTACTATATCCTTTCATGGGACAACACTGAAGAAAGGACACTTTGCTACAATGTAAAGTAGTGAGTAGTGTTGAGCGAACCCGGACTGTAACGTTCGGGTCAGTACCGAACTTTCGGGTGTCCGTGGCAGGGACCCGGACATTTCAAAAATCGTTCGGGTTCGGTCCGGGGTTCTGCTATTTTACTCCACGTGTTGAGAAGCTGCAGGGCAGCCAATCAACAAGTGTTTCACTGGTTTGCCCTTAGAAGCCATCACAGCCATGCCTACTAATGGCATGGCTGTGATTGGCCAGTGCATCATGTGACCCAGCCTCTTTATAAGCTGGAGTCACAGTGCTGCAGTCACATGCTCCTTGGGTTAGTGTAGGGAAAGGTAGCTGACTGCGTGAGGGACAGATTTGAGACATTTTAAGACCTGATCCTGCATCCTGAGATAGATTACTTTACTACTGCTGTCTGTGCTGTTGCTCTGAGGACAGATAGCAGAAATTAGAGATTTCAAATACCGCTGCT
>BLSH010436298.1:453895-468092 GCA_018402905.1 Glandirana rugosa
GGGCCTTATGGATTTTTTAGCTTGCTGGGTGCCACTTTACTCTTAAGGTTAGGTGCCCTGCGGTAAGTGATTTTGGGCCTGGGTGGAAGGGAATGCTTAAGATTGGGATCTTGAAGTAAAATGTCCTTGAGACATTCATTGTTGACCATTCATTCTGGCCTTCCGGGGACACCTGTGGGGGGCACTGTTGGGTTACCCTTAAGCCCCTAGGGGTAATTTTGTATTCACAGTACTTCTGTAAAAAATATCTGTCCCACCATTGTCTATTAGCTTCTTTAATAAGTCTCTCTAGATGTTGGAATAGACCCAAAAATAACTCTGCCCATACCCTGGGAGCCCCGCCAGGTACCAGGCCTAAGGCCTCTCCTATGACCCAAACCAACTCTAGCACTAAGACCTCAGATTTGTCTATTTCTTTATCTCTACCTGCTTCTGGAACCCACCCCCCACCCCTTAATTCAACACTTCCCCCAGAGACCATTCCTATCTCCTTTGGAGAACTAACCCTCCCCCAAAACAGTCTTTCTAGTGAATCTTTTTTAGTATTCAGTCCCCCTCGCATTGCACACAAAAAAAGAAAGCTTTCCACAGAGGCTGCCGAGGGGGACGATCTAGAGTGCAAAAACCTTCCCAAATTATGGAAAGTGTAAAGATTTTTAATTTATCCACACATATATCATCCAAAGCTGAGACCTCGCTACTAAGCAGGGGGTTAAACTTTGCCCCGACCAATAAACCTAATCCCTTTCTCCTCTTTCAGGACCTAAACAAATTCATACGGAACCTGACTCTCAAGAGATATTTTTCTCTTAGAGAAAACAAACCAGGAGTAACCGGTACTGACCATGATCTGGTCTCCACTTCCCCTCCTTTGGTATCCTCCTCCACCTTATTTAATTTTGATGAAGACATTTATGATGTTCTGGAAACCCTCTCTCCAGAGGATGGTTCCCTGGAACTGTTCACACAACATTTGGCTACTTCCCCTGCGGTAATACATTCGTCCCTCAAACCTAAATCAGTCTTCTTCCCCACACATGCTAAAGGCCCCTTTATAGAAAGCTTTTATAAGGTGGTCTTTGCAGACTTGCAGAAACTTTGCAAGTCTAAATCAGGACATACTAACAATCTCCCTCCTTTTGAAATTTCGGCCCTTAATGATCTCATGTCACTACATGACATCATCATCAAGCCAGCCGACAAAGGGGGTAGTATTGTTATACAGAATCGATCGGAATATGTCACTGAAGCTCGTAGATTATTAGCTGATCCAAGGGTATATAAGAAACTCCCAAAAGACCCCACACTCACCTTTGCCAGTGAGGCGGAATCACTTGTAGAGTTGGGTATCCAAGAGAATATTCTGTCCAAAACTGAAGCCAAATTTTTACTCAAAGACTACTATACGATTCCCTACTTTTATCACTTACCCAAAGTGCATAAAAGCCAAACTAATCCTCCTGGAAGGCCTATTGTGGCCTCCATGGATAGCGTGACATCAGGCTTCAGTGTATATATTGATACGCTCCTACAACCTCTAGTCCTAGATCTTCCCACGTACCTTAGGGATGGCTCACACCTGTTGGAGCTACTTGCTCCATATAGGTGGGAGCCTTCCTATGTCTGGTTATCATTAGACGTGTGCGCTTTGTATACGTCAATTCCACATGACTTTGGTTTGCGGGCCCTAGATAATTTTCTATCCTTGGATCCCATGGTCAACCCAAGGCAAATGTCCTTTGTCTTGGAGTTGACTAAATTTTGTCTGACTCATAATTATTTCCAATTCGATTCAGACTTCTATCTCCAGACCCAGGGCACAGCCATGGGTGCAAATTTTGTGCCCTCCTATGCCAACTTGGCCATGGGCCTTTGGGAGGATCAGTATATTCATAAAAACAATCCTTTTTCATCACACATCATTTTCATGGGAAGATATATAGATGACATCGTCATCATTTGGGACGGTCCTCCCAACACTATGTCAGACTTCATCGCGTATTGTAACAACAACCCATAGGGTTTGGCTTTCACCCATGTGACTGGCCCCCATACATTGGTTTTTCTGGACTTGGAGCTTGGCCACATTGATGACACCATTGTGGCTAAAAATCATAGGAAACCTACAGCTGGGAATTCATTCCTTCATTATCGGAGCTGTCATTACCAACCCTGGATCCGCAATATTCCCAAGGGACAGTTCTGTAGGATTAGACAGAACTGTTCCTTGGAGAAGGACTATATAGAGGAAGAAGCCATCTTAAAGAAGAAATTTAAAGATAATATCCGGAGGGACTGGTTGAGGAAGCTTTCCAATTTTATCAGAAAGGGAAACCCATTAGAACCAAACAAACCAATTCTTCCCAACCGATTAGATTCATGACCATGTTCCATAATCAATCTCGGAAAATGGAGAATATTTTCTCTAAGCACTGGGACATTCTACTTCAAGATCCCAATCTTAAGCATTCCCTTCCACCCAGGCCCAAAATCACTTACCGCAGGGCACCTAACCTTAAGAGTAAAGTGGCACCCAGCAAGCTAAAAAATCCATCTACGACTGTGGCACAGAACCCCACGTTCTCCCTCGTGGGAATGTACCAATGTCGAAAGAAACCCTGCAAAACCTGCCACTTCATAAGACACAAACAACAGTCTTTTGAGGTGAAAGGTCGAGTCTATCCTATATCTGAATTCTACACATGTGCTTCAGATTTTGTAGTATATGGCTTGTCCTGTCCATGCGGTTTAGTATATGTCGGACGAACCACACATACATTGAGGTGTCGCTTTGGCCAACACAGGAGAGCCATAGAAGGGAAAAAAGATTTCCATAGTGTCCCTAGACACTTCCTTGAGGTACACAAGGGTTCCACCGATGGACTATCGGTGTGGGTTATAGAGCAGGTGTCCGGAAGTCTCCCTTTGGCAGAACGCTTTAAGAGGTTGTGCGCAAGGGAGACTTTCTGGATATACACCTTAGACGTTCTCTCACCGGGGGGCCTAAATGAATGTATAGAGGTGTCTACCATTCTTTAGCCTCCTATGGGTCCCCTGTATGCTGACGTCTACCTACGGGTTTCCATAAATACATACATATATCTACATATGCTTTTGATGCATTTCCCTTGCACTTGCTATACACACACCAAGGCAATACTATGCCCACTAGTTCTTTTCTAAAGGTGCTATAGGAGATTCTGGTTTTCTCTTGGGTTTATTGTTATAATTTACAGGTTTTTTAACTAAGATCTAATTATTATCTTATCTATTTTTATTAAGATTTTATGTGTACACCATACACTGCGGGTACTGTAATTAGATTATGACCCTAACATAACCTGTTTTGTAATCTACACGCAGATATAAGTGTGTATGTACATTCATATATATACACAGACATTTCCCTTTTCTCCTTTCCCCCCCACTCCCCCCTCCGATTTTATGGTTAATTAATTTTTATAATATCAAATTTTAATTAATTAATTATTAATTTTCATAATTTTAGTCTTATATAGTCAGATTGTTTATATATATACTTTTAGAATCATGCAAATTGCTTGGCCGATCGTATGGAAGCTGTACATGAGATGTGCTGATTCCTCTATTCAGTTTCACTGTTTTTTGTCGTCGGCCTTTTTATATAGGGATGAATCTGTATAATCCAGTGTATGCTCAATTTCCCATTTTTCCTCTCGCCCCTAGGGGCGCCTACAAGCTATTTAAACGCAGATACGAGCACATTCAGCAGGCTGATCTTTCTTCGTTTGCCTGATGAAGTGGCGCAGGACGCATACCACCTGACCTGCTGGCCTACGAAACGCGTCGCACTCTTATGACGCCATCACCCCAGGACTTCCGCACAGCCGCGTTCCAAGCCTCGCTCCTGTCCCCCATACCAGCCGGCTCTTACATCCAGGTACGGCGTGGACGAACGAACGTAGGATTCTGCTTCGGCTCATCCATGCCCGGATTTCCTGAGAGTGATAGCGATCCTTATGTTACACGATCAGCCGATATGCCTACTGTTGTTCTACCTTTGTGAGTGTTTTTATCCAGTTATTCATTAAATATCTCAAGTTTATTGCACTTAGAGGCGCCTTCCTTTGTGCTTTGTCTTTTTACCTGATTTGGATGTAAATACCCTCAAATTAAAGCTGAAAGTCTGCAGTTAATGCACATCTTGTTCATTTCATTTCAAATCCCTTGTGTTGGTTAATAGAGCCAAAAAGATTAGAATTGTGTCGATATTCCAATATTTATGGACCTGGCTGTATATGGTGATACTGCATACTGCTATCTGGGGCTCTGTATACTGCTATCTGGGACCCCTGTATACTGCTATCTGGGACCCTGTATACTGCATTCTGGATAGCAGTATGCAGGATACTGCTATCTGGGACCCCTGTATATTGCTATCTGGGACCCTGTACACTGCTATCTGGGACCCTGTATACTGATATATGGTGATTCTGTATACTGCTATCTGGGACCCTGTATACTGCTATCTGGGACCCTGTATACTGATATATGGTGATTCTGTATACTGCTATCTGGGGCTCTGTATACTGCTATCTGGGAACCTGTATACTGCTATCTGGGACCCTGTATACTGATATATGGTGACTCTGTATACTGCTATATGGTGACTCTGTATACTGCTATATGGTGATGCTGTATATACCACTATCTGTGATTCTGTATACCCTATCTGGTGATGCTGGGCTGTATACTCCTGACACAAGGGGTGGAAACTAAAAGGGGTGTGGCTTATGAGAAGTGGGAGGGGTCAAAAAGGAAGCACGGGGTCTGGCGCCCCCCCATCCTAAAATTTCACCACCCGCCACTGGATGCCCCCCTACAATATTGAGCACCAGCCGCCGCTGTAAACAGTGTATGGCCAGCTTCAGGCCCCATACACACTAGACGTTTACACCAGTGCATGAGACTCCAGTGTTTTGGTCAGAGCAGAAGGCATTCAGCTCCGCTGCCAGCAGCCATTAAAATCTACAAAAAGTTGACAACTACTGCAGCTGGAAGGGAGTGGACAATGCATTGAGTGCAACTAAAGTTTAGAGGTGTACGTGTCCTAAATGCCCAGTGTGCATGAGGCATTAATGAGATGTAGTGAGCCTGATGCAAGGGCGAATTTTGTGAGTACAATGCTACTTTTGCTGTATGGTTTATTAAATGATCTGTGCAATCTAGTGCACTTCACTTTTGTTTTTTCAGTTGAATTATTTTATTTCTCATTTAGATATACAAAGCTTACAAAGACTGGCATTGGAGGGTGTTCAGAGCAGTGGTTTCCAAACTGCGGCCCGGGGGCCAGATGCGGCCCTTTGCTTGCCTTTATCTGGCCCTTGGGGCACTGTTCCTCTCATTGATACAAGACACTATTCCTCCCACTGCCATCAACTATGGGTCACTACTTTTCCTACAGACACCAATGATGGGGTAATATTCCTTTCACTAAGACCAATAATGGGGCACTATTCTTCTTACTGACACCAATGATGGAGCACTATTCCTCCTGCAACCAATGATTGGGTACTATTGTTCCCACTGACCCCAATAATGGGGCACTATTCCTTCCACTGATAACACTGATGGGGTACTATTCCTCCCACTGATACCACCAATGGGGTACTATTCCTCCCACTGATACCAATGATGGGGCACTATTCCTCCCACTGATACCACCAATGGGGTACTATTCCTCCCACTGATACCAATGATGGGGCACTATTCCTCCCACTGATACCACCTATGGGGTACTATTCCTCCCACTGACACCAACATCCGGCTCCCCTAAATTTTGAAGGATAGGCCCTTTATTTAGAAAGTTTGGAGACCCCTGGTTTACAGCATTTTCATGTTTGCGGGTCCCAAACACACATCAAGTCCTAAGCACATGCCTGGTTCACCTTGTGTGCACTATGGTACAAGTAACATTATCAGCGTGCATTAAAATATTTTTAATGTCTTTTCATAAATCATTTTTTGTATAAGGACCCTATGGAAATGTTTATTAAGGAACGAAGCAAAGTCCCAACATTTTTTTTTAAATATAATAAAGTGTAGGGATGGTATTCGTGTTCGGAACGAAAATAAGTTCGATCCGAACATCGCCTGTTCGCTGGTTCGGGTTCTCCCAAACATTATGGGGCGCTCGCGGCAACTTTGCACGCCCCATAATGTTTTAAAATGTCAGTGGAATGCCGTCCGCTGATTGGCCAAAGCATGCACATGACCTGCATGTTTTCGCCAATCAGCGGGCGGCCTGCTGTGAGAGCTTTGATTGGCTAAAGGCATCCTGCCTTTAGCCAATTACTGCACAGCAGTCTCAATCCACGCCCCACACTATATAAAGCCGCTTGCACAGCGGCTCTATGATAGTGTGTCGGCGGCGGTGTAGAGAGTTAGTGTAGGTTCCTGAAGACAGGCAGTTTAGATATATATATATATATATATATATATATATATATATATATACACACACACCACATATTGAGTGTCCACTATAGATCTGTCCATACCGTATATAGTACACTTGACATGGTGTATTAAAATATATACAGTTTTTAACCCCCAGAGCCCTTTTTTACATTTGTTGTTTACAAGTAAAAATCAGTTTATTTTTTATAGAAAATTACTTAGAACCCCCAAACATTATATATTTTTTTCAAACACCCTAGAAAATATAATGGCAATCATTGCAATACTTTTGTCACACTGTATTTGCACAGCGGTCTTTCAAGCGCTTTTTATTTTTTTTTTTTTAAAAATCACTTTTTGTAGTTAAAAAATAAAACAGCAGTAAAGTTAGCCCAAATTTTGTATATTGTGAAAGAGGATGTTACGCCGAGTAAATAGATACCATACATGACACGGTTGAAAATTGCGCACACTCGCGGAATAGTGACAAACTCTGGTACTTAAAAATCTCCATAGGTGACACTTTAAAAATGTTTAACGGTTACCAGGTTAGAGGTGCAGAGGTCTTTTGCTAGAATTATTGCTCATGCTCTGGCGATTGCAGCGATACCTCACATGTGTTGTTTGAACACCGTTTTCATATGTGTGACTTACGTATGCGTTTTCTTTGCTGCACGAGCTCGCGGGGACGGTGACGCTTTACATTTTTTTTTATTATTTTATTATATTTTTCATCTTAACACTGTTCCTTTAAAAAAAAAAAAAATCTGATCACTTTTATTGCTATCACAAGGAATGTAAACATCCCTTGTGATAATAATATATGGTCACAGGTACTCTTCTCTCCCTCCTTTATACTTCACAGTATCCAGATCACCAAAAACGGCGATTCTGAATACTGTCATTTTTTTAACCACTTGCCGACCGTCAATCGGCAATTGACGGCGGCAAAGTGGCTCTGTAACGCGGATCGCTGTCATACGACGGCGGCCGCGTGATCGAGCCTAGTGAGCGCGCACGCGCCGCCAGGGGCGCGCCCGCGCGCTCACTGTGTCCGGGGAGGGCCGGGGAGGGGGTGCGGCGGCTTCGATTGCCGCCGGCTACCCGCGATGGCCCCCCTGGAGCGAAGGAGCGGAGGTCCGTGTAAGTAAACACGGACCTCCGCTCTGTGAAGGGGGAAGGGCTGTGATCACAGCCTTCCTGTACATGAAGGCTGTGACCACTTCCCTTCCCCAGCTAGGGCAGTCCCCATACAGTTAGAACACGCCCAGGGAACATAGTTAACCCTTAGAGCGCCCCCTGCAGGTTAACCCCTTCACTGCCAATGGCATTTACACAGTAATCAGTGCATTTTTATAGCACTGATCGCTGTATAAATGCCAATGGTCCCAAAAAAGTGTCAAAATGGTCCGACATGTCCGCTGAAATATCGCAGTACCGCAAAAAATCGCAGATCGCCGCCATTATTAGTAAAAAATAAAAAAAATAAAAAAACCCAAAAATGAATTCTCATCACCCGTAAACGCGACCACTTTTGCGCAAACCAATCAATAGACGCCAATTGCGATTTTTTTTATCGCAAATATGAGGAAGAATATAAATCGGCCAAAAACGGTGAAAAAAAATGTTTTTTTATATTTTTTTTTTGGATTTGTATTTTAGCAAAATGTAAGAAATTTGGGTTTTTTTGCAAAATTGTCGCTCTTCTTTTGTTTATAGCGGCGATCAGAAATGACGCAGAGGGGATCAAATACCACAAAAAGAATGCTCTATTTGTGGGAAAAAAAGGACGCAAATTTCGTTTGGGTACAACGTCGCACGACCGCGCAATTGTCATTTAAAGCGACGCAGCGCCGAATCGCAAAAAGGGCTCCGGTCCTAAAGCTGGAAATCCTTCCGGTCCTTAAGTGGTTAAAACCGGCGCCGTTAGCCGCTGAGTAAACCAAAAGTGACGTTGTAATGTTGCTTCCTGAAATGTACGAAGGAGTCCCAATCAAAGCTGATTCCGGCTTCCACAGGGACCCCACACAGCGGCCAGAAGTGTCAGATCGGAGATCCTATCTCCCGGTGGGACGGGAGGCAGGAGAAGAGTGGCGGACGGTGGCGGGAAGGGGGATGTTCCCTCCCGCTGCCTGGGATAACGACCGAGCGGCTCCCAAGCTGTTATCAACGGATAGCCGGCCTCCTGCTCTAAAAAACGGTACCAGGGTATAGCCTGTAGCTGCAGACTATACCCCGATACTTCCACTTAAAGCAGCCACCGTTTATAAACAGCGATTTGCGTTAAGTGGTTACACTAATTTACTAATTATATCTCTCTATTGGTGCAGTCCGGCCCCTGCGCGTCTTGCCGAATGGGCAGTCTTCACAATGACAGTAACGTAAGTGAGTGAACCCGCCCCCTTCTGACGTCATGTGATGTCACCCATTTACGTCACGGGTGGCCCCTCCCCTTCTTATAAAAGAACTGTCATCGTGCACCAGCGGAGAGAGAGCGGCGGCGGGGAAAGTAGATGAAGATGAAGATTGTAGACGAAGAGAGGAAGCAAGAAGACTAAAAGAAGAAGCAGAAGACCAGAAGAAGGACCGGGCGAAGATGGAGGAAGAAAGAAGAAAAAAGAAAAGGGGTTTTATTGCTACAACGAATTCTTGCTTACTCACGGACAATCTGTTATATATAATGCATACCACTATGCAAACTACTGTTCGTATCCAAACTGCTTTGATGCTTCCCTTTATGTTCAATATTTTTGTTTCATGTATACCCTTGAATGCTGTATCTTTGTTCACTTTTTCCACAATAAAACTTTTTTGGAAAAAAAAAAAAAGAAAAGTGCTATAATACAAAATAAAGGACTTGTCAAAAACTGCCTATTTTTTTTTTTTTTACACTACACTCCTCTTTTGGTGAACAGGTAGGGGTACAGTGTACACCAAACCTGTTCACATAGGGAAGGGGGTCGGGATCTGGGGGCCACATTATTAAAGGGGGCTTCCAGATTCCGATGTTAGGACCAGAGCACTTTTTGCGATTTGGCACTGCGTCGCTTTAACTGACAATTGCACGGTCGTGCAACGTTGTACCCAAATTAAATTTGCGTCCTTTTTTCCCACAAATAGAGATTTCTTTTGGTGGTATTTGATCACCTCTGCGTCATTTCTGATCACCACTATAAACAAAAAAGAGCGACAATTTTGCAAAACAAAACAACATTTCTTACTTTTTGCTAAAATACAAATCCAAAAAAAATATATATAAAAAAACAAATATATTCATCGGTTTTGGCTGATTTATATTCTTCCTCATATTTTTGGTAAAAAAAATTGCAATCAGCGTTTATTGATTGATTTGCGCAAAAGTCGCTGCGTTTACAAACCATGAGAATTCATTTCTGGCTTTTTACAATTTTTTTTTTACAGGTAATGGCGGCAATCTGCGTTTTTTTATCGGGACTGTGATATTACAGCGGACATGTCGGACATTTTTGACACTTTTTTGGGACCAATGACATTTATACAGCGATCAGAAATGTAAATATCCACTGATTACTGTATAAATGTCATTGGCAGTGAAGGGGTTAACCTGGGGGGTCGCTCTAGGGGTTGACTGTGTTCCCTGGGCGTGTTCTAACTGTGAGGGGGCTGGGCTGTCAGGGGCATAAGAGATTTAACTGAAAAATGCCTCAGCATTTGACATCATGCACAGCTCTCTCTCTTTCACTCTTGTAAGAGTTTGCCAGGAAGGGAGGGAGGGTGAGTCATAAGAGGGCCAATGAGAGCTGCAGAGCTAGAGGTATGCCTCTCTGTGTCTGTGTAAATCCAGGAAGTGAACAGGCAGCAGCTTCAGCTGCCCACAGTTAAAATGATTGCAGCCAGACTCAGTGGAGGGAGATTTCTGCAGCATTTTTGGCAAGTACAGAATCACAGTATATATAAAATAATATGCAAAGTCCCGAAATGACCTCCTTCGATGGGCCAAAGGCTATTTTTCATGGTTTGGGAGGGCAGCTATCATCAAAATGACAGTCCTCCCCCAGCTTCTCTACCTTTTTCAGACCATACCACTCAGCCTCCCACAATCATTCTTTTCTACCTACAAGAAGATGTGTAGGAACTTTCTTTTGTCCTCCAGCCACCCACGCATAGGATGGGAGAAACTAACAACCCCTACATTGAAGGGAGGGATTGGACTCCCAGAGGTGCAAAAATACTACTGGGCTTGTCAGCTGACAAGAATAGTCGACTGGCATGTCCACGCAAAAGCGAAGGACTGGGTAGGACTTGAGGAAACTTTCTCACATCTTCCGATCCATCACCTGCCCTGGTTCCCCCTAAACAGTATTCCTAAGAATAGCATGACACATCCACTAATAGGACCCACTCTGCGAACCTTTACTACCCTGAACAAGAAACTACACTTGGCCTCCTCCCCAGGTCCGCTAACCCCAATAGACCGTAACCCGGATCTTCCCCTTGGGCCCTTGCATACAGACCCGCGAACAAAAGACACTGTTAAGGCAGAAGTCTTTTGTACACAAAATAGACTCATTGATTACCACAATCTATCTACTGTCTGCCCGGACCTACGCTTGGCTCTTTTCAAATACCTACAAATTAGGCATTATCTGACTACAGCGAAAGTGTATTCAAACTGGTATAGGACACGCACACACTTTGAGGAGATTTGCGCCAGCTCAGAACCCCAAAGACACCTGGTTTCTGCGATCTATGTTATGCTATTCGCAGGCGTTGACCCAGGAGAAACTACGACCAGCCAAAAATGGAAAGGGGAGCTGGCCGTGGATCTCACAAAAGAGGATTGGGAACACGTTCTCACCCATATTCACAAGGGTTCAATAAACACTTCTATTCAGGAGAGTGGTTATAAACTTTACTCTCGATGGTACAGAACCCCAGACAAGCTACACAAATATCACCCAAATGTGTCCCCACTATGTTGGAGGTGCAGTAAGTCCACTGGGACCCTGCTTCATATATGGTGGGACTGCCCTCTTATAAAACCCTTCTGGGAGGAGGTACACAGCCATATAATTAAAATAACGACCTACACTCCAGACTTTACCCCGGCGCAGTACCTGCTGCAGCATACATCTATATCACAATCAGCATACAAAAAGTCGCTTACCCTTCACCTCATAAACGCAGCCAAAATGTGCATCCCTAAGCAACGGCGAGATAAGAACCCCCCGACAATACGAGATTGGCTGCTTAGGGTTAAGCAGATAGAAGAAATGGAGGACCTAGTTCACCATGCAAAGGAAACCCCCAACGAAGTTCCGCAAAACTTGGGCATGTTGGCAACATTTTAAAAACTCAGCAGGGTTTGATACCCTGTCTGCCACCAGCATAGGGCAGGACTCAACATCATTGGTCACATCCAGGACTCCTACTAGCGACACCTAATGCACACAGTGTTTTACTTTTCCCCACCCACCTACCTACCCCACCCCACCCCCTAACAAAAAAAACAAGTAAAAAGGAAAAAATACACTCTTCCATCAAATCCCTGGATCCAAAACCCAGGTATAATGACGTGCCTGTCATAATAATTCACCTAGCCTACAATACCAGAAGAAAATTGCTGACTGATCGACCTTCTGGTAGGAAGCAAATCCTAGGGTGGAATGATCTCACTCCATGCGAAACCCGGGTAACCTTGACTAGAACGAACAACTAGACTTTCCCACGCGCGTCCACAGCAAGTTCCCCAATGGGATGGACGGGCAGGGGAAACAAGTTATTCCGGATATCTTGGAGAAAGAAACGTTTAAGATACAACCTTGGATGCTTCTGTACTTTTGTGTCACTTGTTATTTGAGTTATACCATAGTTCCAGTTGCATCTGGACTTAGACATTTTGACTACTATGACTGTTTTGCTGTATGTCCAGAGCTTTCTTGTGCCCTTCTATGTAAACTGTGCATTGAAATCCAATAAAAATATTGAAAATAAAAAAAAAAAAAAAATAATATGCAACGTAGTTAGAGGGAAGCTACAGAATGGCAAAGATGTTTTTATTACAATTATGTGAGCAGACTGCAGTTCCTCTTTAACTTTTCTAAACTTTTAAACAAATGATTTTGTCCTGGGTTGTACAATGTTGTTCTTGCTATATGAGCATGAGCTCATCATTCACAGTGTCAAAAAACCAAGACAGCTGCTAACCCAGCAACAGCACATCCTTAACCTCACCAAATCCAGTACCACAAGCCTCAGAGCACCCAAGTACACAAGCTATATAAGTAGTTAAATAGAAACTATAACAAGTAATTGTATTATTACTCTGACAGTCAGGCCAGGACTGGCCATTAGGGTGCACCGAGCATTTGCATGTCCTAACAAGAGCTGGTTGATGCAGGGGTCCCCAACCCCTGGGCTACGGACCAGTATCGGTCCGTGGCCTGTTGATGACCGGGCCTCATAGTGGGAGAAGACAGGTCTGGGAAGGGCTAACACAGACCACGATCGCCATTTACCTCCCGCTATGCGGCCATTCCTGTGTCTCCTCTCCCGGCTCTCCTGCCCCACCAACAATGTCATCCTATCTGCAGAGCAAGGGGCAGGAGGAGCTGGAGATCAGCACAGAGAGAGGGAGTATTTTTATATTAACAAGCAGGTAATCAATCACCTGCTTGTTAATATGATCCAGATCTGCAGCTCCTCCCGCCCCCTGCCCCGCTGATAGGGTGACATAGGGAGACCCTGGAGAGGACACATAGGCTGAACCCTGCCTCTGCCCTCTTGAAGGTAGGACTGTTCAGGGGAGGCAGAGATTAAAAGTAGGCACTGTGATTAGAGAGAAAAGCAGGGAGGGCATGACAGCAAGGGGCACTGTGATGGGGGGCTGTGATTGCAAGGGGCACTGTGATATAAAGGAGACTGCACTGTAAAGGGGCACTGTAATGATTACAGTACCCCTTTACAGTGCAGCCACCTGTAAATCATAGTGCCCCTTTACATTACAGTGCAGAGGACCAACTCCGTGAATATCCTGTAACCAACCGCCCCTGCGAACGCCTTTAACCCATCCCCCGGTCCCAGGAAAAATTGGCTGCTCAGTCTATGCCCAGTCCTTTTTTTTTGTCCTAGTCCAGGCCTGCTTATAGTAAACAACCGCGGTGCCTGCAAATAGCCCACTAAATATAAGTGCTTATGTGCACCCCAGGAACTCCTGAACACAGCTGTGCAATATGTGTAACTAGGGATGCGATTCGAGTTCAGGTCGAATATACGTTTGACCCGAACATCGACTGTTCGTTTGTTCTGCAGCAGCCGAACATTATGGGGCGTCCGCGGCAACTTCGCGCGCCCCATAATGTTTTAAAATGTCGGCGGAATGCCATCCACTGATTGGCCAAAGCATGCACATGACCTGCATACTTTGGCCAATCAGCGGGCACCTGCTGTGAGAGCTTTGATTGGCTAAAGGCATCCTGCCTTTAGCCAATCACTGCACAGCAGTCTCAATCCACGCCCCACACTATATAAAGCCGCTTGTACAGCAGCTCTGATAGTGTGTCGGCGGCGGTGTTAGAGAGATAGTGTAGGTTCCTGAAGACAGGCAGTTTAGATAGATAGCTAGATTTTAAAATATGTTAAAAAAAAGAAGAACAAAAAAAACAGATAGCTAACTAGATAGATAGTTAGAAATCTGTCAGTTAGTGCAGACAGGTTAGTGTAGGGAAAAAAAAAGATATATATATATATATATATATATATATATATATAGATATATATA
>BLSH010436298.1:469920-496422 GCA_018402905.1 Glandirana rugosa
TGACATATATAAAATTATGTGGTACAGTTCACATGATATATGGCATACCTGTCTATATATCACGTGTGAGTTATGCGCCACACATATATATATATATATATATATATATATATATATATATGACATATATATGGATATGACACATATATATATATAATATATATCTATATATATGTGTATATCTATATATATATATAGATATATATGTCATAGAGTGTTTTCACTCATGTGGGGAGTGTAAAAACATTTATAAAATAATATAGAAAAGTACACTGTTGTGACTTCTTTACTGTGAAACGATGTTACATTTCATCACTGACATTTCGAACATATTGTCACATTTAAACGACAGGGGAGTTTAATATATATATATATATATATATATACACCGCGTATTGAGTGTGCACTATATATCTGTCCATACGGTATATAGTACACTTGACATGGTGTATTAAAATATATACAGTTCTTAACCCCTTAACCCCCACAGCCCTTTTTTACATTTGTTGTTTACAAGTTAAAATCATTTTTTTTTATATAGAAAATTACTTAGAACTCCCAAACATTATATATTTTTTTCAAACACCATAGAGAATAAAATGGCAATCATTGCAATACTTTTTGTCACATGGTATTTGCGCAGTGGTCTTTCAAGCACTTTTTTTTTTGGAAAAAAAATCACTTTTTGAGTTAAAAAATAAGACAACAGTAAAGTTAGCCCAATTTTTTGTATATTGTGAAAGAGGATGTTATGCCGAGTAAATAGATACCATACATGACACGGTTGAAAATTGCGCACACTCGCGGAATAATGACAAAATCCGGTACTTAAAAATCTCCACAGGCGACATTTTAAAATTTTTTAACGGTTACCAGGTTAGAGGTGCAGAGGAGGTCTTTTGCTAGAATTATTGCTCACACTCTGGCGATTGCAGCGATACCTCACATGTGTGGTTTGAACACCATTTTCATATGCGGGTGTGACTTACGTATGCGTTTTCTTTGCTGCACGAGCTCGCGGGGACGGTGGCGCTTTCAATTTTTTAAATTATTTTATTATATTTTTCATCTTCACACAAATAGAGCTTTCTTTTGGTGGTATTTAATTTTATTTTTTGCGCTATAATTAAAAAAAGACCAAAAATTTTGTTAAAAAAAAAATGAATTTTTCTTAGTTTCTGTTATAAAATTTTGGCCAAAATTTATACTGCTACCTATCTTTGGTAAAAAAAAAACAAATTAGTGTACATTATTTGGTCTTTGTGAAGGTTATAGAGTCTACAAGCTATGGGTGAGCATGGCTGTGTGAGGATGGGTGGCTGAGCATGGATGGGGTGAGAATGGGTGGATGAGTTGGATGGGGCGAGGGTGGCTGGGTGGGTGGTGGATGGATGGATGGTGGGTGGGTGGTGGATGGATGTCACTAAGCAGCGCTGTGGGCATTACACATCACCCACAGAGCTGCAGCATGTCCTCTCTCCCCCTCTCTCCTCTCACACTGCATCGATCGGTGCGGAGAGGAGAGAGAAGAGACAACACTTCCGCCGGCTTGTTTACATGTGATCACGCCGTCATTTGACGGCGCGATCACGTGGTAAAAGGCCGCTCCCGTGGATGTTCCCGTGTGCGCCCTCCAGGGGGCGCGCGGGAAGCACATTGATGGGTTTCCCCACTGCCACTCTCTCCGCTGCAGCAATCCGGCTCCTGCGCGCAGGGCCGGCCCTACCATGGGTCCCACTGGGACCATGGGTCCCAGGCGGCACTTTAGGAGGAGCGGCACTCAGCCCGGGTAGCAACACGGGCGTTCTGACTGCCCATGCCTGCCTGAGCATGCTGTCATGATCATTGCGCTGGGCATGGGTGGCACTGCGGCAGGGTCACCACTGCACTGTCTACACTCTGCACAGACTAGTCGTCAACACTGTGTGGCTGTGCCAGACAGGCAGGGCTCGGGAGCGGAGCGGGGGTGGACCGTGGACTGGAGCGGCGGCGGCGCGCTTACTCTGCGGCGCTGACTCCATCGAGGTGGACGTGGTGAAACACAGCAGGACAGGCAAGCGGCAGGCTGCAGACTCCGCAGAGCAGGCTTTAGTCACCGACACCGGCGGGCGATGGCAGTACCCGACCGACAGCCACTTCCAGTCCGTCACAGCACCACCGCTGAGGAGCTGCCTCGCCCTCTACCTGCAGCCAGTCCGACTTCCAAATGTACAGTAAACTGTAAGTACACAATGTCTAACATGTGCACTCACATTGTGACACAGGAACTTGCCAAGGTGCCCAGCCAGCGGCCAGGCAGAAAGCCTTGATTAAGGTGTGGCATTATTATGTGATTGTGGGCAGTGGACATGGGGAGATTTTCATCTTAGATCATGGCCCAGTGTATTAGTATATATATATGGACAATCTACATATTATATATACTAATACACTATATATGCATATGTATGTGTACATTTCAGTGATTATCTTTGACCTATAGGGAAATTGATGTAAATTATATAGCATCTGTGCTGAACACATTTAGTATGTATATATTTATATGTTTTCCTTTAGCGCCAGCCCATTTCTATATCTACATTGTGCCATTGTATTAAGAAGCTGCTGGTTGTTAAAGCGGTCGTATTCCCTAATTTTTGATTTTTACCTACAGGTAAGCCTATAATAAGGCTTACCTGTAGGTAAATTAATATCTCTTAAACCTGTGCGGTTTAGGAGATATTCACCCTGCATGCAGCCCCTGACATCACGACAAAGGCCCAGCGCATAGCGCCGGACCTTGGCGGAAACATGGGCTCCAGCACCGATGTGCGGGAGTGACGTCTTGGGGGATCCTTCTAGGTTCGCAACTCCGGCGCTGTGAGTGGCTGGAGCCGCGAACCCCCAAAGAAAATGTCAGCTCCCTCTGCAGGGACCGAGTTGTCCTGTCCGTTCTGAGGTAAGTATATCATAATGAGCTAATATGCGGTGCATATTAGCTCAGTATGCCTTTTCCTTATAAGTGTTTTTATTTTTTTAATTTTTTTTGGGGGGGGGGGTACAACTGCTTTAACCACTTCAGCCCCGGAAGGATTTCCAGCTTTAGGACCGGAGCCCTTTTTGCGATTCGGCGCTGCGTCGATTTAACTCAAAATTGCGCGGTCGTGCGACGTTGTACCCAAACGAAATGTGCGTCCTTTTTTTCCCACAAATAGAGCTTTCTTTTGGTGGTATTTGATCCCCTCTGCGTCATTTCTGATCGCCGCTATAAACAAAAGAAGAGCGACAATTTTGCAAAAAAACCCAAATTTCTTACTTTTTGCTAAAATACAAATCCAAAAAAAAAATATAAAAAAACATTTTTTTTCACCGTTTTTGGCCGATTTATATTCTTCCTCATATTTGCGATAAAAAAAAATCGCAATCGGCGTTTATTGATTGGTTTGCACAAAATTGGTCGCGTTTACGGGTGATGAGAATTCATTTTTGGGGTTTTTATTTTTTTTTATTTTTTACTAGTAATGGCGGCGATCTGCGATTTTTTGCAGTCCTGCGATATTTCAGCGGACATGTCGGACCATTTTGACACTTTTTTGGGACCATTGGCATTTATACAGCGATCAGTGCTGTAAAAATGCACTGATTACGGTGTAAATGCCATTGGCAGTGAAGGGGTTAACCTGCAGGGGGCGCTCTAAGGGTTAACTGTGTTCCCTGGGCGTGTTCTAACTGTGGGGGGACTGCCCTAGCTGGGGAAGGGAAGTGGTCACAGCCTCCGTATACAGGAAGGCTGTGATCACAGCCCTTCCCCCTTCACAGAACGGAGGTCCGTGTTTACATACACGGACCTCCGTTCCTTCACTCCGGGGGGCCATCGCGGGTAGCCGGCGGCAATCTAAGCCACCGCACCCGCTCCCTGGCCCTCCCCGAACACAGTGAGCGCGCGGGCGCGCCTCCGGCGGCGCGCGCTCACAGTGCGCGTTATCGCAGCCGCCGTCGTATGACGGCGATTTGCGATAACGAACCACCTTGTCGCCGTCAACCTGCGGTTGGCGGTCGGCAAGTGGTTAAACCACTTTTCTTCCTACAATCCCCAATGTTATATTACAGTATGTGCCCCAGTGCATGTTATTTATAAAAACAATGCTGCTTCATACCTAATTTCAGAGTGCCACTCGGCGCTTACGTGATCACCCACGGCTCTACTCCCGGTTGATGTCAGCTGGGTATTCTCAGCCCTGCTTGCTGTAGCTGTTGGATCAGCGGCGGGTGATAATGTAAGCGCCGAGTGGCACTCTGAAATTAGATATGAAGGAGCATTGTTTTTATAAATAACATGCATTGGGGCACATACTGTCATATAACACTTGGGATTGTAGGAAGAAAAGAATATGTTTTGAAGCAGGAAGGAAGCAATCCACGATGATACAGCTGACAGGCAGAGAGAAGAGGAGAGTTGGAGCAAGGAGAGACTGTGGATAATGGAGGCACAAAAACTGACCACAGTGTCAGTTCTCAGCAGACCCCCAAACAGTGTCAAAAGTGGCAGTTAGGTGTCCGATTTGTCCGCCACAATATCACAGTCCCACTAAAAATTGCTGATCGTCTCCATTACTAGTAAAATATAAAATAAAAATGACATAAATCTATCCCATAGTTTGTAGATGCTATGGGGTTGATTTACTAACACCGGAGAGTGCAAAATCTGGTGCAGCTGCACATGGTAGCCAATCAGCTTCTATCTTCAGCTTGTTCAATCAAGCTTTGACAACTAATCCTGGAAGCTGATTGGTTTCTTTGCAGAACTGCACCAGATTTTGCACTTTTCAGCTTTAGTAAATCAATCCCTATAACTTTGGCTTAAAGCAATGTGGTATTTTTTTTACCATTTGTACATGTTGATCATATTCCCCCTTAATCTCCTCTTCTCAAGAGAGAATACATTTGGTACCTCTAATCTTTCCTCCTCCATGCCTCTTATTAGTTTGGTTGCCCTTCTCTGCACTTTCTCCAGTTCCCCGGTTATACTTTGTGAGAATTGGTGCCCAAAACTGAACTGCATATTCCAGAGGAATTCCTACTAATGATTGTACAGGGGGAAATGATGTCCCTCTCTCCGGAGTCCATACCTCTCTTAGTACAAGAAAGGACTTTGCTCACTTTGGAAACCGCAGCTTGGCATTGCATGCCATTATTAAGCTTATGATCAACCAAAACCTCCAGATTCTTCTCTGCCATTGAGTCCCCCTAGTATGTATGGTGTTTGCATATTCTTAGCCCCCAAGTGCATAACTTTACATGATATGTTGTGGTCCTTTAGGTGCCCATCTAATAGTTTTTTGAAATTATTGATGCTCCCAGCTGAACCCACTGCTTGTGGAAGAGAATTCCACATCCTCACTGCTCTTACCGTAAAGAACCCTCTACGCAATTTAAGGTTAAACCACTTTTCTTCTAATTTTAGTGCATGGCCACGTGTCTTTTTTTGCTCCCTTGCGCTGAAAAGTTTTGTCCCTATTGTGGGGTCACCAGTACAGTATTTGTACATTGAAATCATATCCACCCTCAGGCGTCTCTTCTCCAGAGAGAATAAGTTCAGTGCTTGTAATCTTTCCTCATAACTAAGGTCCTTCAATCCCTTAATTAGCTTTGTTGCCCTTCTCTGAACCCTTTTTAGTTCCAACACATCCCTCCTGAAGACTGAAGCTCAGAACTGGACAGCATACTCCAGGTGCGGCCTCACCAGAGTCTTGTAGAGTGGGAGAATTATTTATTTATCTCTAGAGTTAATCCCCTTTTTAATGCATGACAATATTTTGTTGGCTTTGCTTGCAGCAGCTCGGCATTGCATGCCACTGCTGAGCCTGTTCTCTACTAGGACCCCTAGGTCCTTTTCCATCCTAGATTCCCCCAGAGGTTCTCCCCCTAGTGAGTAGATTTCATTCATATTTTTGGCACCAAAATTAATTTTTTTACATTTTTCTACATTAAACCTCATTTGCCATGTAGTTGCCCATCATTTATTTAGATCTTCTTGCAAGGTTTCCACATCCTTATGAGAAATGATTGCCCTGCTTAGCTTAGTATCATTCGCAAATACTGAGATTGAGCTTTTTATCCCGTCCTCCAGATCGTTTATGAATAAATTATATAGGATTGGTCCCAGGACAGAATCTTGGGGAACCCCACTTTCCACATCAGACCATTCCGAGTACTCCCCATTTATCCCCACCCTCTAGGCTCACCCCTGTAGCCAGTTTTCAATCCAGGTTCTCACCCTTTGATCCATGCCGACAGACCTTAGTTTGTACAGTAAGCGTTTATGGGGAACTGTATCAAATGCCTTTGCAAAATCTAGATACACCAACTCTACAGGCCTTCCTTTATCTAGATGGCAGCTTAGCTCCTCATAGAAGGCTAATAGATTGGTTTGGCAAGAACGATTCTTCATGAAACCGTGCTGATTACTGCTATTATTATTATTATACATGATTTATATAGCGCCAACAGTTTACGCAGCACTTTACAATGTAGAGGGGGGACATCAAAAGTACAATATAGTTCAATACAGAAGGGACAGGAGGGCCCTGCTCATAGAGCTTACATCCTACTAATGCTAATGATACCGTTTTCATTACAAGAATCTTGTATATAATCCCTTATTCCCTCAAAAAGTTTGTATACTATTGATGTTAGGCTACCTGGCCTGTAGTTCCAAGGGATATACCTTGGTCTTTTTTATATATTGGGGCTACATTGGCTTTTCTCCAATCAGCTGGTACCATACCAGTCAGTAGACTGTTCATAAAAATTAGGAACAATAGTCTGGCAATTACTTGACTGAGTTCCTTAAGGACCCTTGGGTGCAAGTAAGCTGTCCCCGTGACTTATTAACGTTAATTTTTTTCAAGTCTATTCCTAATTATATCCTCAGTTAGTGATTTGGGGGTTAATGTAGCATGTGATTTGTCCTGATACGCAATGGCATAGTCCTTTTTGTTTCCTTTTTTTTTTTGGACAGCAGTATACAGCAGTCATGTCTGGTGGAAAAAAATGTATACGTCTTTCTGGTGCACAATATGCAAAGGTTAGAGCAAAAAAGGAAGCTTTTTTATTAAAGCAGAAAGGAGCCATGCTGAAATTTTTTAAGCCAGGGAGTCAAGACAAATCTCCTAGGGAACAGGAGTTTCCATCTGAGGAGCCAACTGTAAACTCAGATAGTGAGACCCCTGGTGAAATGAGTCCTACTACATCCACATCAGCATCTCAAAATGCTGAAGCTGTACATGTTCTGGAAGAGGAAAGTCCAACAGATGTGAGCATGGTGGAGGAGCTGGTTTCTGGTGACTCTGAGTTCAGCTCTTCATTTCTAGAAGACCCAGGGTTTTGGCCAAATATGAGCAGTAAACTGAGGGATTTCCTGGTAACATACGGCCCACACCAGGTGAAAAGTTTCAGCTTTCCAAAAGACAAGTCTGAACACAAAAGAAGCTTTCACCGGATGCATTATTGGCGGACACTACCCAATATGGAGAAAGTGGAGAGACCGTGGCTGATGTACTCAAAGAGCAAAAATGCTGCATATTGCTTTTGCTGCAAGGTTTTCCAACAAGAACTCATTGCATCTGCTTTAAGTTCTAAAAGAACAAAGGACTGGAAACATCTGCGTAGGAATTTGACATGTCATGAGAAGACATCATCTCACGAGAGAGCCTTCCATAGCTGGTTAGAACTGCGTACAAGACTACAGTTAAAGTCTACCATAGATGCAAAACATCAAGAAAAGTTAGAAGCAGACACTAATCACTGGGAAAATGTGCTAAAAAGGTTCATTGCCATTGTTAGAGTCCTTGCTACTCAAAACCTAGCACCGCGTGGTACATCAGATAAGCTGTTTGTGCCAAACAATGGTAATTTTCTTAAAATTGTGGAGTTGATGGGAGAGTTTGAGCCAGTACTTAAAGAACAACTCAGAAGAGTAACCAGCAAAGAAACCCATATTCACTATCTGGGCAAAACCGTTCAGAATGAAATCATCCAGTTACTGACAGGACAAATCAGTCAGGCAATTGTGGGAAACCTGAATGCTGCAAAATATTACTCTGTAATTCTTGACTGTACACCTGATATAAGCCATTCTGAACAAATGACTTTAATGGTGCGTTTTGTAACAGTAACAGACTCAGGTGTAAATATCAGAGAACATTTCATGGGGTTCATCGACATAGATGATACTACAGGATCTGGGATGACAAAAATACTTCTTGAGAAGCTTGAAGAAATGGGAATTGATCTTAAGGATATGAGAGGACAGAGATATGACAATGGAGCTAATATGAAGGGAAAAAACAGTGGTGTACAAACTCGAGAGTTAAATCCCAGAGCCTTTTTTGTCCTGTGCAGTTCCCATTCATTGAACTTGGTAATCAGCGATGCTGCCTCGGCATGTTCTGAAGCTTCTGAGTTCTTTAACATAATACAAAGTGTATATGCATTCCTTTCTGCATCTACCCACCATTGGCAAATCCTAAAACAACATCTTGGACATTCACAGATTACAGTGAAACCACTGAGCACCACACGATGGGAGAGTCGCGTGGAAGCAGTGAAGGCTATCCGAAACCAGGTTGGCAAAATTTATGATGCCATAACTGCAATTATGGAGGATGGTACTTTAACAGGACCAGCTCGTGGTAAAACACTGGCAGAATGCAGAGGTATTACAAGGAATATGTGTAATTTCAAATTTCTTTGTGGTCTAGTGTTGTGGCATGATGTACTCTTCCATGTAAATATTGTAAGCAAAAGACTGCAAGGGATTGATGTTGATATTTCTGCAGCAGTTCAACAACTTCAGATGACAAAATCATTTCTCCAGACTTATCGATCAGATGAGGAATTTGAAAAGGTTTTGAAAAGTGCAGAAAAGATGGCAGAGGAACTTGAAATTGAGCCGACTTTTCACTTTGCAGAAGTTCGGGCTCGCTGCAGAAGAACCCATTTTGACCATGAGGCAGAGGATGAAAAAGCATCAGTGATCCTAAACAACAGATGAAAGTAATTTTTTTTTCCAAGTTCTAGACTCTGCTATCCAGGCACTGGAAGAACGTTTTTTACAGCTCCATGAACACAGCAATGTCTTTGGGGTGCTCTATAACATTCCCAAACTCAAGGACGCAATACCTGAAGACCTACTCCAGCAGTGCAAAAAATTGGAAAGCATTTTGTCCCATGATAACATGCGGGATATAGATTAAAATGATCTTAACAATGAACTGAAAGCTCTGTCCCAATATGTCCCTGCAGACTTGTCGCCAAAGGCCGTGCTGGAGTATATCTGCACAAACAATCTGACTACCCTCTTTCCAAATATCTTCATTGCTCTGCGTATACTGTTAACACTCCCTGTGACCGTTGCTAGTGGAGAGCGAAGCTTCTCAAAGCTGTAGCTAATAAAAACATACCTGCGCTCCACAATGACACAAGAAAGGTTGGTGGGCCTGGCCACCATTTCAATTGAACATGAACTAGCCCAAACTGTACACCTCAAGGAAGCGGTGACTTTATTTGCAGCCACAAAGGCACGGAAAGCACCATTTTGATTTGATATGTGGTTGATTGCAATATTGTTGTTGTTATTGTTGTCTGGCACTTCCTCTAAGTGCTGCAAAGAGTAAAATGAGGACTGTCCCTCACCACCTGCAATCACTGCTCAGTTTGCGCTAGAAGACATCTGAAGTTTCACTGTGACCCCCAATAGGCCAAGCCTGTTTGGCTGTGGCAGGCTTTAGTGCCATGCATGGCACATGTGCTATGGGTTGCTGACCTCTGCAGTAGAAGTATTTAAACTATTTATATAAGGCACTGTAAAGCAGCGTGTCTATATTTGCAGCCAAGGAGGCACATAAAGGCACTGATTTGAGTCGATTGATATATAGTTGAGTGCAATATTGTTGTTGTTCTTGTCTGTTGTTCATGACAAACGGTTTTGCAATATATTTTCACTATTTATGCTATTTATATAAATAAAGCATATAAAACAAAATAATACTGGAATTTGTGGTGTGGATTTGTACGTAATATGATGTCATATAGTTTTGCATGTGGACAAGTTGCTGTTGCATGTAAATATGATTTTTTGTTTTAATTATCATGATATAAAATAATGAATGTGCAGGCCTTTTGGTGGGTGTGATTTTTTTTTTTTTTTTGGGGGGGGGGCAGCATTTCATTCTTGGACCCAGGCAGCACAATGTCTTGGGCCAGCCCTGCCTGCACGTCTTGCCGAATGGGCGGTCTTCACGATGACAGTTCTTTTATAAGAAGGGGTGGGGCCACCCAGTAACGAAACTGAGTGAACACGCCCCCTTCTGACGTCATGTGATGTCAGAGGGGGCGAGTCACCCATTTATGTCACGGGTGGCCCTGGCCCTTCTTATAAAAGGACTGTCATCGTGAAGACCACCCATTCGGGGAGACTCTGCAGGGGCCGGACTGCAGCAGGGGAGAGCGCAGCGGTGGGGAAAGAAGAAAGAAAATGAAGATGAAGATTGAAGATGAAGAGAGTAAGCAAGAAGACTAAAAGAAGAAGAAGAAGACCAGAAGAAGGACCAGGCCAGGAGAAGATGGAGGAAGAAAGAAGAAAGAGCTATAATACAAAATAAAGGACTTGTCAAAAACTACCTAATATTTTTTTTTTAAACTACACTCTTTTTTGGTGAATGGGTAGGGGTACAATGTACCCCAAACTTGTTCACATGGGGGAGTTGGGATCCGGGGGCCCCCTTATTAAAGGGGGCTTCCAGATTCCAATAAGCCCCCCCGCCCGCAGACCCCCACAAGCACCAGCCAGGCTTGTGGGGAAGAGGCTCTTGTCTCCATCAACATGGGGACAAGGTGCTTTGAGGTGGGGGGGCAGACCCCCAAAGCACCCATACTCCCCATGTTGAGGGCATGTAGCCTGGTATGGTTCAGGAGGGGGGGTGGCGCTCGTTCGCCCCCCCCATCCTAACCGACCAGGGCTGCATGCTCAGATAAGGGTCTGGTTTGGATTTTAGGGGGAACCCCACGGCAATTTTTTTTTTACATTTTGTGCATTTTGTACATTTTTTGGACACAGCACGCACTTTTTTTCAGCGATTTTCCTATGGAAATGTCATTTTGCTCTGGCTATGTTCTACACCTCACAGAGATGCGCCCTTTTAGACACAGACTAAGGACACCCCCCAGGCACAATATTTAAAGGAATTTTTCATTCTTTTTTTCACTTTAAGCATTATTAAAATCACTGCTGCTGAAAAAAAGATTGATTTAAAAAATTTTTTTTTCATTGATACATGTTCCCTAGGGCAGGACCCGGGTGCCCATACACTTTTTAGGGCAATAACATTGCATATAAGCCTTTAAAATGAGCACTTTTGATTTTTCATGTTCGGGTCCCTTGGACTTTAATGGTGTTCGGATGTTCGCCCAAACTTTTTGTCTGTTCACATGTTCTGGTGCGAACCAAACCGTGGGGTGTTCGGCTCATCCCTATGCGTAACACTCTATACACTATTATGAAAAAGGAAACAGTAACAAAGTTTTTGCCCAAAGTGATGAAACCATATTTATTGTTTTTATTTTCTGTAAAATTAATGAAACAGGGAATAACAGTGGACAACTCCCTCACTTCTTGAAGCATTCAGCATGCTTTGGAGTCCTATGCAACCGAAGGCTGCCCATAAATGACAGCTTTTGGGGTTTTTTTCGCCATCGGCGTATCAAAAAAAAGTAATGGATTCCCCCATACACACAGTGCTGTGCCACTGTATTTTGACAGTGAGTATTCCTCTGCTGTCAGGATACACTGATCTATATAGTTTTCTAACCTTCTCATTTTGACAGAAGTCAATTGTGAGATCGACTTTCGTCCAGTGGGAATGGCCATACATGAATTGAAATTCGGCTGCTCCCTGCTGAGCCAGATGAATTTAGCTTTATCTATAGCCAGCTTAACTGATGTGTCCCCAGGACATTTTTATTATGAAATCCTCAGTGTCCACATATGTTTGTGGCTACATAATGCTACATTCTTCATATACTTTAAATATATTTGACTCTGCATGTGGTGAAATGTTAAGTGTGCTGTCTTAATGCACAGGTTACTGCAATGCACCCTATCACAACGTTGTGTTTCAGTCCTGAGACTAAAGCCTCGTACACACGCTTAGATTTTTGGACGACCGCACGTCCATTTTTTGTTGGATGCCAGTCTCATATTGAAAGTGAGGAGGTTACTAACAATACGAAAATTCTTGTAAGACCAAATTCAATGTCAGAAGTGACGTAATGTGTTGAATAGCTTTGTATGTATTTTTTCATTTCTGAGCATGCGTAGTCTTGCACTTACAATTTTTTTCGGATGAAAACCGTACTAATGTAGCGCTGACCCCTTGAGGGTCGCTTGAAAATTCCATTCCTCCTTGGCCTTCCCCACTTTGAGTGTCCTCCACCAACCCTGACACTATGGGTTCACTCATGTTGCAACCTTTATTGAGATTAACACCAGTCAGTAATGGTCAAATGGAAAGAACAAGATACCCCCTATATGGGACTGTAATAGGCAGAAAACACCACAAAGCAAATTTCTAAAATTTCATATTTAATTGCTGTTTAAAAAGATCTCTTGTCACTCATTTGAGGGACAAATACAAATGGCTTGACATGCATATAATGGATATCACATACAATGATTAACCCTGGGTCCCAGAGCAGATCATGTTTTTTTTGTATAATATATTTTTAATTAAGGTTGAAGAGCAAGAAGAACAAGTGGTAGTACAGAATCACACTCATACAAATTGGTTACAACTGCATTCACATGGATACAGAGAGAAATTAACAATGTGAAAGTTATCACCAGATATCCACAGAATTCTTAGACAATGGAGCTTGACTGTCATTCGACTATATCAACTATGGTCGCGCCCCGCCATCCGCATTTGGGGCAAAACGCGACTCTGTAAAATGGTATACCTCCCACATAAGGGGAGGGTCCATTTCTTCCCATTGACCTGCAGTCACAGCTTATCTGCCTGCATCAGTAAGATCCGGCACCACTAAGTTGGGAACAGTAATTCAGAGGTATAGAAGTAGTATAGAAAGGGTAGTAAGGAAAGTAATCAAGTGATAGGTGAATTAGGAATGGGAGAGGGAGAGGGAGGGAAGTAGGCCAGGGATTAGAAGAGGGGAAGGAATCCACTCCTGGATTTACCACCTTGACTCCATTGAAATAACTGGTTAACAAAACCCAATGAGTCATACAGACGACATAGTTTCCGTATATTTAGATGAGCATTTAAAAGCGAGCCAGCAGGACCATATTTTCGTTGAGAGGTCATATCTCCCTTTCAAATCATATGTTAGGTCTTCCATATAGTATCAGAGCAGATCATGTTCATACAGTCCATCACATATAACTTCTGTGGGAAAGAGAATACGTAACTTTCATGAAAGAGGAAAGGTCCGTTGTCTGAAGATGAAACGAGGTGAAATTCGATGTCCAACGTTTAACGTTTCGGGTCCAAATGAGGTCCTTTATCAGGGGAAATGCCAACAGAATGAAGTGATCTATTACTAGATGTTTACATTTTGCATCTCTGGCAGCAAAAGAGAAGAAAACAGAGCAAATAACAGTGATAAAAACATAAATATTACAAGGAAATCGCCCCACATTTCCATTGTTGGTACATATTAATCCTTTATCATATATGTATAAGGGGAGAGAACTCACCAATTGCATGTATCCGTTAAGGGACCCAGTCCCATGGCCAGACGGTGCTATTTTATCAATAGTATATGTAATATATGATATCGCTTGGAATGAGCGGTTCCCCAGAAAACAAAAAATTAGGCAGAACTCAAGCAGTGGCCCTATATGAAAACTGAAATAGAGCAATGAAATAATCACTGAGAGAAAGAAGAAGGGAAGAGGGGGGAAAAAGGGGGGGGGGTGGAAGGGAAAAAGGGGGGGGGTGGAGAGGAGAGGGAGGGGGGAATATAGGAGAGGGGAGTGATAATAGGAATGGACAATACATGACAGGTATTGTGTAGTGGCGTGCTTACCCTAGGTGTTCATGTTGAGTTATTTGAATTTTATTTGTGTCACAGCTTTGTCCTCCTAGTCCACAATTGTGCCTATGAGGTCGGGGGGATCTACCACCGGCTCTCTAGAGGAACGGAGGGGAATGGATACGTCTATCCAGGGCCTACAGAAAGGAAGCTAAATACTATGATGGAGGAAAGTCATGTGTATTTGCCCAAACCTCACAGTAATGAGGAGACATAGAGCCAAAAGTCAGTGTCACATGGATAAGGGAAGGGAATGTACGGGGGGGGGGGGAGAAAAAATCCCATCCAAATTGACTTCGAGGAAATGGAGAAAGGAGCAAAAAAAGAAAATGCAAAAAGGGGGCTTGAGGGTATACAGCAATAAAAGACGACAAGGCTCCGTCATATTGAATATGTGGACATGAAGTCCAAAATATGCCTACCTTGTAGTCTTGGGTTCATTCTCCTCCGGGCGATATGCAGCGTCTGCATAGCTCGGGGGAATAAATAGGATGCTGGGTGCCCGCGCATGCACACTCACACGGTCTAGAGGCGCACGCGCGTGACGTCATTCCTGACGTATTTTCGTTGTGAGAGCGCTCACCCAGAGACGTTCGCGGCAGGGGATGGGAGGAGGGGGAGGAATGAAAAAGTTAACCCCCTAGACGTCTGTCCTGTCGACAATGGGAAAGATAGCACTTGCGGCAACCACTAGGGGCAAGTCTGTCAGGGATGTTCAAGTAACCAGATAGAGAAATGGAATCGTGGAAAACAATATCTCAAAAAGACGGACAACGATGTGTATATTGCTGAACTAGATGGATGGGAAATTGCGAAAGAAGGGGAGAACAAAATAGTACCAGAAAGTCATAGTCATAGATAGGAGAATATGTGCATTACCCCCGAGGGGGATTAAATTATAAGGGCAGACAATTCAGTGACATGCCAAAATTTTGCTCTTAGGTACATTATAGATATACATAATAAATAGGCAATTCGGAGACATGCATACGTTTTTTTCTCAACCATCTTTAGATCCACAAAAAGATAAAAGAAATAAAGTCAAAAGAAAATGGAATCAAAAATGACTGACAGATTCAGGGGGGGAGGGAGGGAATTGAACTAGCCATGACCCTCCCATGTGCCGGATGTGAATCCCTCCAAGAATGGTCGAAAGCTGATAGAGCTATTGAAGCCCGGTGGGGTGGTGGCTCTAAGGGCCACCAGCCATCGGGTCTCCCTTTGGAGAAGGGTCTTATCCCAAACTCCACCTCGATTGCTAGGGTGGATTCGGTCCAATATTAGGAAATTGATATTGGGAAAGATTTTATGGTGTATATCTCTGACATGTCTGCCTAGAGGGAGATCTGGATTGCTTGTCTTCATAATGGTTATATGCCTTGAGGCTCTTTTGTGAAACTCCTGTGTGGTTTTACCCACATAGAATCCACCACAACTGCAGTAGGTTATACCACTCCCGCTGTCCTGCAATTAGAGAAGTGGGAAGGTTTGTATATTTTTCCGTTAGGTAATTTAATGTTGTTATTTATGTTCATATACCGACAAATATTACAACCTCCACATCTGAAAGTCCCCTTTCTTTTACATGGGTCCCCCCTGAATTCTCCCACAAATTCGCTGTGGACCAAGTAATCACACAGTGACCTAGACCGTCGAAAAGTGATGGGAGGATTGGTGGGAATGAGGGGTTTTAGGATGGGATCTGACTGAAGAATAGGCCAGAATTTGGATATAATTTTCCTAATTTGTTTATGTTGTGTTGTGTATCTCGTGATAATTCTAGCTTGAGTGGTGAACGCGTTTGATTGTTTCTCTTCTTTTTGCATAATTTGTTCACCAAAAAGTAATTGTTGTCTGTTTTTTTCTGGTGCCCGTTTGAAGGCCTTCTTCAGGCAGGTATTTGAATAGCCCCTCTCCAGTAGCCTAGTTTTTCGTTTGTTTGCTACCAAACAGAAGGTTTGTTCCGTAGAGCAATTTCTGCGAAGGCACAGATATTGCCCATAGGAGATCGACTTGATCAGGGTTGCTGGATGGGAGCTGCTAGCATGTAAAATTGAGTTTCCTGCTGTTTCTTTTCAGTATAGTGTACTTGTTATTCTACCCTGTTCGTCCTTCAGGATGGTAACATCTAAAAAGTTGAGTCTCTGTGTGTCGGCAGTCATGGTGAATCTCAAATTTAGATTGTTGTTGTTCATGGCTATCAAGCATTGGTCCAGTAGGTCCCTGCTACAGCTCCATACCAGAAAGATGTCATCTATAAATCTATACCAACGAATGATGTTCCCAGTTAAATTCAGCAAGCCTTCATCCGCAAGTGGGAACCGTCAAAGGAAGAAAATGTTTTCGTGTTAGAATAAATTCTAGAGATGAGGAGATAAAAGGTGTGTAATTTCTTGTCGTCCCTGTGGGTCTGAGATAGAAAGTGTCTTAGAGCTAGGATTCCTTCCTGATGAGGAATGGAACTATACAATGCTTCCACATCCACTGAAACCAAGAGGGCAGATGTTGGGATACATAGGCCCTCGAGGTTTTGGAGGAGGTGTGCAGTGTCCCTAATATAAGATGGGAGATTCGTAACCAGTCAGTAATGGAGACCACACCAGACTTGAGTTTAAGATATTTACTTTTAAGTGAAAGATGAAACTTCAGAATCATAAAGGTTGCGTTGTACGAGTAAGAATCAATAAATCACTTTAAATCACAGACTTATAAAATTCAACACACAGATTATCTTTTAAACATTCAATGAATAGAAAGGGCGGCCCAGTAAAAGTGTAATCACCACTCCCTGCTATTCACTATTAACTCCAACAAGTATAACAATAGAATTTCTCCAATTTAATTTGATCAAGATACCAAGTTGCTCAATTGTGGGTAATATAGCATGGTGCTAATTAAAGTAAATCAATTTTAGATAATGATACAGGATATAGAAACTGTTGAGCCAATGGTAAGTGAGTCCTGTCAAGTGGGGGAATAATAGTGGCAGTTGTGGTTATTCTGTAATCAAAGTTCAGTAAATCTTCTGCTGGCTATGTTATTTTGAAGTTAGGTACCTAAAAGCATCTGTATCCACTGATCCTTGGGATAAGGCACAAAAATAGGTTAGCACTTCACTGAATTGAAACACAGAATTTTCCCAATGATCACTGACTTTCTCCCATAAGGCACTGTTCTTCCCAGGAGCCCTCCAACACAGCACAGCCTGATGGGAAATGGAGTCCCTCCACAGCTGAGTTTGATAACATTTCCTTCTGTCACAGTACAAGCTCCTATGTTGAAAGCATCATACTAACGATCCGAAAATCGGTCGTCGTACAAAAATTCCCATGCAAAATTTGCATCGCGTGTACGGGCCTTAAGGGGAGATTTACTAAAACTGGTACACACAGAATCTGGTGCAGGTGAGCATAGTGACCAGTTAGCTTCCAGGTTTTATTTATAAAGCTTAAAGGGTAAGTCCACTTTTGCGGGGGTAAAAAAATAGCAAAATAATATAGCATATACAATTGCGACTCAAGTCATGAATCGAATGTTATTAAAACACACCTTTCCTTTTAAATCTGCAGGTCTATAAAATGCAATGCAACATGGCGCACTGGTTTTCCCAGAAGTCTACACCAAGATACAAATCAGATATCAGGCATCCCCTGCACCAAGAATGTCCTTTTTGGTGAGATACTCCCAATGCAAAATCACATCTAAAGGGATGCAGATCTTGCAGTTTCCTCATTAGAGCCCTGCAGGTGCAGCAGTTGATTGATAATTATGAAACCACTCCAATACAAATTCACTTTCCACATGGACACAAACAAACACACAGCCATTTCTTTAGAATAACAAAAGGTAGGAATCTGCAACAAAGTTTTTAAAATCTTTGTAATGCGCATAGATTACAGAGAGAGGAATGTTTTAGCTAATTGGCTACTATGCACAGCTGCATCAAATTCTGAGTCCTCCAGTTTTAGAAAATCTTCCCCTAAGACTCTGGGCCGGTTTACACCATAGAAACGCATTTGATGCTTTTCTGCTGCACTCTGGTGCATTTTAATGTGTTTTCAATGCATTTTCCCCTTATTTTCAACTTTTCTTTTCTGTAATGTGTTTTGTTATGCATTTACATGTGTTCCAGTGCATTCTGGTGCGTTTTTATGCATTTTCATGTGTTCCAGTACAGTTATGTGCAGAAAAAATGCACGTTCTATGTTTTTTCCTGCACTGGAATGCACCGGAACTGACTGCGCTGTTGTGAACTGGGCCATTGGAACCCATATACAGTATCTAACAGAAGTGAGTACACCCCTCACATTTTTGTAAATATGTTATTATATCTTTTCATGTGACAACACTGAAGAAATTACACTTTGCTACAATGTAAAGTAGTGAGTGTACAGCTTGTATAACAGTGTAAATTTGCTGTCCCCTCAAAATAACTCAACACACAGCCATTAATGGCTAAATGTCTAGACAGGCACCAGGGGACCTCATACATCTTCTTTGGCGATGCCCAAAGCTTCATCGCTACTGGGTGGGAGTCTTGTCGACTCTCAATAGTCTTCCAAACGAATGTTCCCCTTACCCCAATGTGTTGCTTGCTGGGCATACTAGAAGATGTGATACTAGAGGAGAGGATGAGAACAGCCTTCTCCCGTGCCCTGTTTCGGGCTAAGAAGGTGATCCTTGTGGGATGGAAATCCTCCACCCCTCCGAGCGTAACCACCTGGGTGACTCACATGGGCTCTACTCTCATAATGGAGCAATATATATACCAACACACAGGGAATGTGAATAAATTTGAGAGATTGTGGGTCCACTGGCTAGACACACCAGGACTGAGAGTCAGGAAATGACTGCTGCTCCTGGAACACAGGTCTGGAAGCCTGTGCGCGGGCATTGGCGCCAATCGGCCCATTTAAGCGGACAGCACCCTGCAACCAGTGCTGTCCATTCTACAGCATTCCCTGTGTGTTCCGTGGCTATTGCTTCTGAGACTTCCTGCACCTGTGACCCGGCTTGCCTAACCTTGCTTGAACTCTGCCTCCATCGACCCTCAGCTTGCCCACGACTCTTCTTCTGCCTGATCCTTCTGCTGCCCGCCTGTTTACGACATTGCCTATACCCGACTACCCGCTTGCCTGCTCCATCTGTACCGCACTTGTCCGCCAGTTACCAACCCGGCCTGTATCACCAGTCTTCTGCCTTGCAGGATCCTCACACCATCATCTGTGTCCATTCCAGCCCTCGTGCCCCCCTGTGCTCTGGAACTTCCTGTCCACTCTACCAGGGGTTCCCGAACCAGGGTCGCAAGAGAGGTTGCCCACTGCACTGTCAGACTCCACCACCAGGTACGTGACAGAAATGGACATCCATGTCTGAGTCTGAGCAGGGGCCCACCTGTTACATGAACTCGGTCTGCACTTGGATGGGCTCACTCAAGCCGCCCGGAACTTGCAAGAAGGATACTCCTGGAGTTCTCTTCCCGGCCCCATTAGGGGTCAGCCAGCTTGCAACTGTCATCATGCTCACCTTCCCCACGGAGCCTACAGTTCCCATGCCTGAACGATTCTCAGGGGACTGTAGGAAATTCCGGCGTTCTGTAGCGCCTGTGAGTTACATTTCAGTCTACAGCCTTGTACCTTCTCCCGGGAAGCCACAAAGGTGGGGCTGATAATCTCCCTTCTGCAAGACGAGCCCCAGTTATGTGCCCATCGGCTCCTGGAGCAAGGGGCGCCTGAGGTCTCTGACCTCTTCCGGTTCTTCCGGGCCATGGCGGAGGCCACGCTCCACGTTCTCCAACAAAGCCTCCACTCAGTGGAGAACTATGTGTCTGAGTTCAGGTGTTGGAGCATCGACACAGCCTGTAATGAGGCAGCCCTCTGCTACCAGTTTTGGGTAGGCTTAGCCGACTCCCTGAAAGATGAGTTGGCCCATGTGAAGGTGCCATCCGCTCTGGATAAACTCATCAATCTCGCTATCCAGATAGATCAGCGCATCAGAGAGCGCAGAGCAGAGAGTTCCGCAGAGAATTTCCGGCCTACATGGATGCTACCTCACGCCTCTGGCTTTCCTAGTTCTTCTCCATTCATCTCCGCCATGCCCACCTCTCCTCCTCCGATTCTGATGGAACCCAAACAGCGGGGGGTAGTGCACCCGGCGCTGACCCCTGAAGAGAGACAGTGCCGAAGAAACCTGGGCATCTGCCTTTGCTGTGGAGATCCGGGGCATTTCATGCGAGCCTGCCCCGCCAAGTTGGGTAAATGCCTTGATGTCTCCTCTGATCCTGTACCCAATAACGTTGCTCACCTCACCCTCTCTATACTCTTGCAGCTTCCTGGAAAAGACTGTTCCCGTCCATGCAATTATCGATTCTGGAGCCTGCAGCTGTTTCATGGACTTATTGTTTGCTGCACAACAGGAGATCCCTCTGC
Organism: Glandirana rugosa; assembly: GCA_018402905.1. Classification (NCBI taxonomy): domain Eukaryota; kingdom Metazoa; phylum Chordata; class Amphibia; order Anura; family Ranidae; genus Glandirana; species Glandirana rugosa. Next base: position 490,440 of record BLSH010436298.1, read on the forward strand.
GACCTAAGGATGGCAGTTCACCTGGCAGATGGCACCACTATTAAATCTGGCCTGGTCACACAAGAAACTGTTCCCCTGACCACCACAATGTTCGGAGGTCACCAAGAGCTCCTCATTCTTGATGCCATCGCCTCTCCTCTCTTCCCTGTCATCCTTGCCTTACCTTGGCTCCAGGCCCACAATCCCACCATCAAATGAATTACAGGGAACATAAAGTTCTAATCACCATACTGCCACAGGCATTGTCTTCCCATGACCCCCAGAGCGGATCCTTCCCTATTGTGCATGGACTCTGACCCAGAGCCTGATGTCCGCCAGGCCGTCCCCAGTGTTTACCATGCTTTCCTGGACATTTTTAGTAAGAAGGGGGCGGAGGTCCTTCCTCCCCACAGACCTTACGACTGCCCCATCAAGCTCCTTCCCGGTGCCGAGTCCCCTTTCGGAAGGATTTACCCGCTTACGGAACTCGAACTCAGCACCCTCAAATCTTACATAGGTGAGAATCTCAGCAAGGGGTTCATCTGCCCATCCACCTCCCCAGCTGGGGCGGGTATCTTTTTCATGGAAAAGAAGGATCATACGCTGCGCCCATGCATAGACTACCGGGAACTTAAAGTTACAGTTAAAAAACATTATTTCAAGGCATGGGAACGGCCACCATCTTCACCAAACTAGACCTCTGTGGAGCCTATAATCTGGTATGAATCAGGGAAGGCGATGAATGGAAGACAGCCTTAGGCACTCGCTTCGGGCCATTACGAATACTTAGTAATGCCATTCGGCCTATGCAATGCTCCTGTCATGTTCCAGCACTTCATAAACAATATTTTCAGGAACTTCCTCGACCTCTTCGTCATTGCTTCCTGGACGATATCCTGATCTTTTCTCCTTCCTTAGAGCTTCATTGCAACCATGTCAGAAGGGTACTGGGTCGCCTCCTTCAGCACGGCCTTTATGCCAAGCCAGAAAAGTGCGAGTTTGAGCAGCAAAGCATACAATTGCTAGGACTCATCATTTCCTTGGAGGTATCAAGATGGATCCCCAAAAGGTGTTCGCTATCCTGGACTGGCCAGCTCCGGCTGATAAAAAGGGAATCCAGCGTTTTGTTGGATTTGCAAACTTTTATAATAAGTTTATCCAGGGGTTCTCCTCCATAATGTCGCCCATCACTCAACTAACCAAACAGGGTACCCTGTTCCAATGGACCCCTGAGGCACAAACTGCTTTTAGGAGGCTCAAGGATCTGTTCACCTCAGCACCCATTCTGAAGCACCTGGACCCTGCTCTTCCTTATGTTCTGGAGGTCGATGCATCTGAGGTAGCGGTCGGGGCAATTCTTTCCCAGAGGCAAGGTACCAGAGCGCTGCTGCATCCGGTAGCGTTCTTTTCTCGCAAACTGTCATCTGCCGAGAAAAATTTCGATGTGGGAGATTGTGAACTTTTGGCCATTAAATCGGCATTAGAGGAATGGTGGTACCTGTTAGAAGGAGCAGCATATCCAATCCTCATTTACACAGACCATAAAAACCTGGAATATTTGAGGATTGCCAAAAGACTGAAACCACAACAAGCCAGGTGGGCACTGTTCTTTGCCCGATTAATTTTTCACATCACTTACAGGCCTGGGTCGAAGAACACCAAGCCGGACTCCCTTTCGCGCATGTTCAATGCACCTGGAACCCTGGTATATCCTGATACCATCCTGCCATCCAGAAGTTTCTTGCTACTACAAAGAGACGTGCTGTCGCAGATTCAACAAGCTACCAAGGGAGCAAACCCCCTTCCTGGAACCCCGCTACTGCCTAAAGACGGGTTGCTCTGGCACAATCACAGGATCTTCATGCCAGAGAACTTACGAACCACAGTCCTAGATCTCTGCCATGACCACTGGCTCAATGGGCACTTCAGTGTACGCAAGACAACTGAACTGTTACAACGTACGTTCTGGTGGCCACAAGTGGGCAGGGACTGCAAACTTTATGTGGCGTTTTGCACCATCTGTAGCCGGCATAAGGGAAGCAAGACTCAGTCATGGGGCCTCCTTAAAAAATTGGCCCATCCCGGAGAGGCCGTAGAGTCACATATCCATGGATTTTATCGTGGAGTTACCCCCTTTGGAAGGGTTCTCCACCATCTTCGTGGCGGTGGACAGGTTCTCCAAGATGGCTCACTTCTTGCCCATGAAGGGCACACCTGCCGCAGAGACTGCTAAAATTTTCATTAAGAAGATTGTTAGGCTCCACAGGATACCGGCAGATGTGGTGTCCGACCATGGAGTGCAATTTACCTCTAAGTTCTAGAGATCCCTATGCAAATCCCTGAAGATTGGGCTGTCCTTGTCTCCTGCCTATCACCCCCAGACGAAAGGCCAGACGGAGCGTACAAATCAAACGCTGGAGCAATACCTGCGTTGTTTTTCTTCTTTCACCCAGGATTACTGGATTACGCTCCTACCACTGGCTGAGTTTGCGTACAATAACTCTGCCCACTCTGCCACTCAACAGTCGCCATTCTTCACCAATTACGGGTTCCACCCAGCCTTCTTATCCAATGCCTGTTCCGAGAGTTTGTTGCCAGCTGTGGCTAACTTATTGGATTTCTTCACCTCCAACAATAAACTTTTACAGGAAACAATGGCAAGAACACAGGCTGCTAACAAGGAGGCTTATGACAAGAAGAGATGTGGTGAGTTGAACCTGGAACCGGGCAGTCAAGTCTGGCTATCTACTGCCAGTTTAAGATTGGCATGCCCGTCCAAGAAATTAGGTCCAAGATTCTTGGGGCCCTTTCCTATCAAGCGGAAAATGAATGAGGTGGCATATGAACTGGAGTTGCCTGAGTTGTTTCGTATCCTTCCTGTCTTTCATGTGTCCCTGTTAAAACACAAGACCTCTGATCCCTTTCTGGACCGGAAGATAGGTCCACCTACACCAGTACTGGTTGACGGGATGGAGGAATTTGAGGTAGAATCCATCCTGGATTGCAGGAGGAGAGGTGGCGGCATCCAGTACCTGGTCAAATGGAAGGGCTACGGCCCCGAAGAAAGCTCTTGGGAACCAGAAACTAATTTTCATACAGAGGAACTAATTAAGGCTTTAAAGAGAAACCATCCTGAGAAGTTGTCCCGTTTGGGCATCCAGAGGCTGCCCCTGGGAGAGAGGCAATGTCAGGAAATGACTGCTGCTCCTAGAACACGTATCTGAAAGCCTGTGCACGTGCCCGTGCGTGCATCTGTGCGCGTTTCCATTTAAGCGGACAGCACCCTGCAACCAGTGTTGTCCGTTCTACAGCGTTCCCTGTGTGTTCCGTGGCTATTGCTTCTGAGACTTCCTGCACCTGTGATCCGGCTTGCCTAACCTTGCTTGAACTCTACCTGCACCGACCCTCAGTTTGCCTATGACTCTACTTCTGCCTGATCCTTTGTACTTCTGCTGCCTGCCGGTTTACAACCCTGCCTGTACCCGACTACCCGCTTGCCTGCTCCATCTGTACTGCACTTGCCCGCCAGTTACTGACCCGGCCTGTATCACAAATCTTCTGCCTTGCACGAGCCTCTGGAGGATCCTCACACCATCATCTGTGTCCATTCCAGCCCTCGTGCCCCCCTGTGCTCTGGAACTTCCTGTCCACTCTACCAGGGGTTCCCGAACCAAGGCCGCAAGAGAGGTTGCCCATCATGATGAGACTCTTGTAATGCCCAACATGATTCAACCGCCTAGGAGATTCTTAATTCTTGGTGCAGTTTTCTGGGTTTGGTAATACCTACTAATGGTAATTGTGTATGTATAATTAAACAAAGATTGCATACCTGACAAATCTGAAACAGAATGTGGTATTAGCCAACCAGGGAGGTCAGAATGTGCAGTAGAATGACTATATTACCAAAATGTCTAAGGTGGTGTGTATGCTGATACTCTGTAAATGTGGAATTTCCACTGCAAATTGTTACATTTTCAATAAAACCTTTTCTGATTAAAAAAAATGTCTACTGGCAACAAAAGTGAGTACACCCCTGAGTGAAAATGTCCAAATTGGGCCCAAAGTGTCAATATTTTGTGTGGCCACCATTATTTTCCAGCACTGCCTTAACCCCCTTGGGCATGAAGTTCACCAGAGCTTCACAGGTTAACACTGGAGTCCTCTTCCACTTTTCCATGACAACATCACGGAGCTGGTGGATGTTAGAGACCTTACGCCCGTCCACCTTCAGTTTGAGGATGCCCCAGATCAGGGATAGGGAACCTGCGGCTCTCCAGCTGTTGTAGAACTACATTTCCCATGAGGCATTGCAAGGCTGATGGATTCAATTACTCCCAGAGGCATGATGGGAAATGTAGTTCTACAACAGCTGGAGAGCCGCAGGTTCCCTACCCCTGCCCCAGATGCTCAATAGGGTTTAGGTCTGGAGACATGCTTGGCCAGTCCATCACTTTTACCCTCAGCTTCTTTAGCAAGGCAGTGGTCGTCTTGGAGGTGTGTTTGGAGTCGTTATCATGTTAGAATACTGCCCTGCGGCCCAGTCTCCGAAGGGAGGGGATCATGCTCTGCTTCAGTATGTCACAGTACATGTTGGCATTCATGGTTCCCTCAATGAATTATAGATCTCCAGTGCATGCAGCCCAGACCGTAACACTCCCATCACCATGCTTGACTGTATGCAAGACACAATTGTCTTTGTACTCCTCACCTGGTTGCCGCCACACATGCTTGACACCATCTTAACCAAATAAGTTTATCTTGGTCTCATCAGACCACAGGACATGGTTCCAGTAATCCATGTCCTTAGTCTGCTTGTCTTCAGCAAACTGTTTGCGGGCTTTCTTGTGCATCATCTTTAGAAGAGGTTTCCTTTTGGGACGATAGCCATGCATACCAATTTGATGCAGTGTGCGGCGTATGGTCTGAACACTGACAGGCTGACCCCCCTTCAACCTCTGCAGCAATGCTGGCAGCACTCATACGTTTATTTCCCAAAGAAAACCTCTGGATATGATGCTGAGCACGTGCACTCAACTTCTTTGGTCGACCATGACAAGGCCTGTTCTGAGTGGAACCTGTCCTGTTAAGCCGCTGTATGGTCTTGGCCACCATGCTACAGCTCAGTTTCAGGGTCTTGGCAATCTTCTATTAACCCAGGCCATCTTTATGTAGAGCAACAATTCTTTTTCTCAGATCCTCAGAGAGTTCTTTGCCATGAGGTGCCATGTTGAACTTCCAGTGACCAGTATGAGAGAGTGAGAACAATAATACCAAATTTAACACACCTGCTCCCTATTCACACCTGTGACCTTGTAACACTAATGAGACACATGACACTGGGGAAGGAAAATGGCTAATTGGGGTGTATTCACTTTTGTTGCCAGTGATTTAGACATTAATGGCTGGGTGTTCAGTTATTTTGAGGGGACAGCAAATTTACAATGTTATACAAGCTGTACACTCACTGCTTTACATTGTAGCAAAGTGTCATTTCTTCAGTGTTGTTGAAAAGATATAATAAAATATTTACAAAAACGTGAGGGGTGTAATCACTTTGTGAGATACTGTAATTTACTGTCCATGCATTTTTGGGTTAGTTAACCTATACTTTCTTTTCACAGACACAGACAGCAGCAATCAGCACAGCACAATCCCACCCCCCCCCCCCCGGGGGAGACACAGACAGTGAGGATCAGCACAGCACACCCCCCCCCACGAGAGAAACAGAGAGCGGCGATCAGCACAGCACACCCCCCACGAGAGAAACAGAGAGCGGCGATCAGCACATTCCCACCCGCGGGAGACACAGACAGCGGCAATCAGCACAGCACAACCCCCCGCGGGAGACACAGACAGCGGTGACCAGCACAGCACAATCCCCTGTGGGAGACACAGACAGCAGCAATCAGCACATCCCACTCCCGCGGGAGATGCAGACAGCAGCGATCAGCACAGCACACCCCCCACGGGAGAGGAGACACAGACAGCGGCAATCAGCACATTC
>BLSH010436298.1:545916-594611 GCA_018402905.1 Glandirana rugosa
TTAAAAAAAAAAAAAAAACAAAAATTAATTCTCATCATCCGTAAACGCGACCACTTTTGCGCAAACCAATCAATAAACGCCGATTTGCGATTTTTTTTTTATCGCAAATATGAGGAAGAATATAAATCAGCCAAAAACGGTGAAAAAAAATGTTTTTTTATATTTTTTTTTTGATTTGTATTTTAGCAAAAAGTAAGAAATTTGGGGTTTTTTTGCAAAATTATCGCTCTTCTTTTGTTTATAGCGGCGATCAGAAATGACGCAGAGGGGATCAAATACCACCAAAAGAAAGCTCTATTTGTGGGAAAAAAGGACGCAAATTTCGTTTGGGTACAACGTCGCATGACCGCGCAATTGTCAGTTAAAGCGACGCAGTGCCGAATCGCAAAAAGGGCTCCGGTCCTAAAGCAGGAAATCCTTCCGAGGCTGAAGTGGTTAAGCCACACCCACTGTTGAGTTTAGACCACACCCATTTTTGCAGCGGCGCGCCACATTTCTTCAGGGTACAGCCCCTGGTCTTTTTCCCACCTAGCAACGCCCCTGGTCACTGCTTTAAAAAACGAATGTCAATTTGACCCCACTTACCAAGGAAAACATTTTGCATGATATTCTACTAGTATATATAAGTTATGTAACATGCTTGCAGGTTTGGAGAGCTTGCATTGAATTCACAGTTCCAGCTTCTCCTCTGGCTTAAACTATTTCTATTTAAGTATAAGTTTTTCTTGACTTATTTATTTTGTACAGCCGACGGGCAAGCTGAGGCTAATTAGATGGCATCACAAATGGTTCTGATTCACTAACTCAATTAGACAGACACAACATTATGAGTAAATAAACAGACTTTCCCATGAAATATATCCATCTCATCATAGAGAATCTATTTAATGAACTGTGTTTTTTAATGCGGTAGCTGAATATCGGTTACTCAACAGACTTTTACTGATCTGGATTTCAGATTAACCATTTCAAAACCAGGTTATGGAATACCTCTGTTGGGATCAATATCTCATCTGGTAGTAATTCTCATCTTCCTAAATTAAAGGTGTCTACAGATTTGTAATGATATTTGTCTAACTAAGCAATGATCTCAAAGCTGTAGGAGGCTGCTGACCTTGCTGGTTGGATGCTGTCTACAGGAACCATCAATCAGATAAATGAAAAAAACCTGCCTCCATGGCTAATGTTCCCTTATTATGGGATAAGTGGGGCAGGCAGCATCTGCCAGTGTTTTCTATCCTCTCTCCTCTGCCTTTCAACAGCAATGAGCACAGCTTTTAGCTGAGCTAACACGTATCTGCGCCTGCCACCCAGTCTTGTTTGATTATGAATGCAAATCCAACTGCCCTTATAGGTCTATGGGTAGCAAGGGTAATTTTAACCACTTAACTACTGCAGCCCCGGAAGGATTTACCCCCTTAAAGACCAAGCCATTTATTGCGATACGGCACTGCGTTGCTTTGACTGACAATTGCGCGGTCATTCGACATTGTACCCAAACAAAATGATGTCCTTTTTCCCCACAAATAGAGCTTTCTTTTGCTGGTATAAACAAAAAAAAGACTGACAATTTTGAAAAAAAAGCAATATTTTTTACTTTCTGCTATAATACATATCCAAAAGCAAAATATAAAAAAAAATGTATTCATCAGTTTAGACCAATATGTATTCTTCTACATATTTTTGGTAAAAAAAAAAAAAATCGCAATAATCGTATATTGATTGGTTTGCGCAAAAGTTATAGCGTCTACAAAATAGGGGATAGATTTGTGGACTTTTTAAATGTTTTTACTGGTAATGGTGGCGATCTACGATTTTTAGTGGACTGCGACATTGCGGCTGACAAATCTGACCCTAAGTGATACTTTTTAGGGACCAGTGACATTATTACATTAATCAGTGCTAAAAAAATGCAGTGATCAATGTATAAATGACACTGGCAGAGAAGGGGTTAACACTAGGGGGCGATCAAGGGGTTAACTGTGTACCCTGGGTGTGTTCCCACTGTGTGTGGGCTCCCTGGAACGCCACAGATATCGCTGTTCCCGATCACTGGAAACAGCAGATCTCCATGATGTCCCATCAGAATGGGGATCCGCCTTGTTTACATAGGCAGATCCCGTTCTGCCTCTGTGTACCACGATCATGGGTCGCTGGCGGACATCGAGTCCACGGGATCCACGGGCACACGCCCACTCTTTCACATGCACAGACCACTGTACAGGTACGGCGGTTTGCGCAGGAGAGCCTACCTGCCACCGTACATATACAGTGGCTGGTCGGCATGAGGTTAAGGACCGCCCATGTACATATACTGTGGCAGGATGGCCCTTAAGCACAAAATCACGTACCTGTAATCACGCCACACTCCCGCTGGGATTGGACATAGCGGGAGCCAATCAGCGAGCCTGCCAGATCTGTACACGTAACTCACAGTATCCCGTTATAGATCTTCTCTCACATCTCACAGTATCCTACTGTAGAACTTTACTGACTAAGCTCCCGGTCTCTCACTAGACTTCCAAGATCCCATCTGTCGCTGGATCCCCTGAGCTCTTCCACAGCTAACCCGCTGTATACTCCTCAAGCTTCACCCACGTTAACCCGATGGGTCTCTGACTTGGCACTCTGCTGAAGCTTTCCCACTTCTTCACCGTCTCCAGCTGGTGAAAAGGCTGCTCTGGTACTTCTTCAGACTTCCATATGCCTGCCTCTGATAACAGGGGTGGTTGTCCCTTGGTGTAAACTGCTTCCCCTTTACCTCTGGCCTTGATCCTCACTTGCCTCTGGCAACAGGAGTGGTCATCCCTTATGGCAACTGCTTCTCCTTCACCTCTGCAACTTGGTTGGGCTTCCGGCCTGAAGCCCCAATCCCACGCTGATTCTCTCAAACCTGGATATGCCTCAAACAGCCTAGCAGCCAGGTGCTCCCGGGATAGGCTTCAGGTTTCTGACCTAGTAACCAGGAGCAATACAACACACGTCCACCCAGACAGCCGTCCAGGTGGCACAGAACCTCGATCACCTGACTCTTCCCAAATAAATAGGCTCTCCCAGCAGGCCAAGGGGCCGAAGAAACCCCTTCCAATTGAGACAACATATCCACTCCTAGTCTGAATTGATTATGCCCTTGTCATTCTAATATCACAGGCAACAATGCCACCTAGTGACAGAAGAGAGAGGTGCACCAAATTCAGGTTTAGGGCAGCAGTCAGTAGATCTCCCTAAAAATTAGCCAGGTTAGTTACCACCTAGCAGAACTAAATTTGTTAGCAGCCCTGTTTAGGACCAGGGTGCTACATCTGTTTTCCTGTAGTTAAAGCAAATCTCCCACAGGTCGAAAGCATCCCCTAGGGACACACTTAACCCTTTGGTCGCCCCTGATGTTAACCCCTTCTCTGTCAGTGTCATTAGTACAGTAACAGTGTATTTTTTTTTGGCATTGATCACTGTAATAATTTCACTGTTCCTAAAAAGTGTCAAAATGTCAGGTCTCTGATTTGTCCGCCACAATGTCGCAGTCCTGCTAAAGATTGCTGATCAGCGCCATTACTAGTAAAAAAAAAATGTAAAAATTCCATAAAAATATCCCATAGTTTCTAAACGTTATAACTTATTGGGATTTTTTTTACCCCAAATATGTAGACGAATACATATTGACCTAAATTGATGAAGAAATTAGATTTTTTACATTTTTTTTTATTGGATATGTTTTATAACAGAAAGTAAAAAAATTGTTTTTTGTTTTCAAAATTGTTGGTCTTTTTTTGTTCATAGCGCAAAAATAAAAACTGCAGAGGTGATCAAATACCACCAAATGAAAGCTCTATTTTCTCAGTTCTCAGTGTTAGAGCCGGGGGGGCCAGATGCAGAATCGGGCCGATACTGCATCCACTTAGGTAATTATGAGTTTTAAAAAAAAATGATTACCATACTTCTTTTAACACAACAGTTTTTATTTCCCACCCGTATGTAACAAGAGGTTACTGCAACCTAATGAGTGGCTTCTGTTAAACAACCCTGCTGGAAAAGCAGCATCCGATCACTGACTTGTAGCCAATGGCTGCAGCCCTGATCTGTGTATTTTAGCAGTAGCGCAGCGGGGGAGATCCCTGAATAATTAATTCTCTGCTAACAAGGAGGAAAATATACCTGTACATATTTATTCCTCCTCTGGAGAAAATGTCTGTACAAAAAAAAGTCTGTTGAATAGAAAAAAAAAAAAAGATGACCTAGTTTAGTGAACGTAGGTATCAGTTAGAGCAGGCAGTGTGTCAGTTACTGTTAGTGTCATTGTAAATTTCAGTTAGTCAGTGTAATTGTCAGTTAGCATCAGTGACAGTGCAAGTAGCAGTTAGTGGCAGTGTTAGTGTGTCTGTTACAGTTAGTGTCAGTGTAAATATCAGTTATCAGCAGTGTGTCAGTGTAATTATTATTATTATACAGGATTTATAAAGCACCAACAGTTTGCACAGCACTTTACAACATGAGGGCAGACAGTGCAGTTACAATTCAATTTAATACAGGAGGAATCAGAGGGCCCTGCTCGTCTGTTAAAGCAGTAGTAAACACCGTGATGAAAAAAAAAAAATCCTCCTGCAAGACAATGTCATAATGTGCTAATATGCATCGCATACTAGCACATTATGTGAAACTTACCTTAAAACTAAGCCCTCCAGTGGCACACTGTCACCACTGACAGGGCTTCCATCTTCACCTGGTCTTCCTTTCCGATGGCACAGGGGCTCTGAGGGAATAGCATGGGTATGCCATTCCTTCAAAGTACATGTGCCGGTGGCATCACTATCCCATTCACAAGTAAATATCTTCTAAATGGTGCACTTTTCGGAGATATTTACATCACCTATAGGTAAACCTTATTATAGGCTTACCTATAGGTAAAAATGTCCAGTTAACAACAAATGACAGCTACAGGGTGGTTACTTAACTCTGACGTCCTCCCATGAACGAATGAGGCACACACCCAGGAACATCTGTGATCGGACCCGGCGCTTCACGGATCGTGGTGAATGGCCGCTCGCAGCCAAATGATGGAGCGGCCACATGCAAACAAGTTCCGGCTTTTCTCTCCCCTCTCTGTACCGATCAGTGCAGTGTGAGAGGAGAGATCAATGCAGCAGCGCTATGGGCAAGAAGTGTAGTACCCACAGTGCTGCTATGTGCCAGACTCCACCCCATCCAGCCAGCCATCCTCACCCAGCCAGCCATCCTCACTCACCCAGCCAGCCATCCTCACCCACCCATCCATCCATCATCACCCAGCCAGCCATCCATGCTCACCCAGCCAGCTATCCTCACCCATCCATGCTCATCCACCCAGCCATCCTCACCCATCCATGCTCACCCATCCAGCCATCCTCAGCCAGCCAGCCATGCTCACCTATCCATGCTCATCCACCCATCCATGCTCACCCACCCAGCCATCCATGCTCACCCACCCAGCCGTGCTGACCCACCCACCATGCTCAATAATCCCCATCCGTGCTCACCCATTCCCATCTGTGCTCAGTCATCCCCAACCGTGCTTAGTCATCCCCACCCGTGCTCAGTCATCCTCATCTATGCTCAGTCGTCCCCATCCATGCTCATCCATCCCCATGTTGAAAAGACTCATTATGCCTCATAGAATATACGTTGGGGGTGTTTGCTTTCCAAAATGGGGCGTTTCAATTGTCCTGGTGCGCCAGGACCTTCAAAAGTGCGAGAGGTAGTCAGAAAATTATATGTCTAATTTATGCTCCTAGAACGCCTGATTGCGCTTCCTGCATGTTGGGCCTCTGTATGTGGCCAAGCTGTGTAAAAGTTTTACACATGGGGTATCACCATACTCAGGAGTAGTAGAATGTATTTGGGGGTTTAATTTTTGGTATGCTGGGTATGAGAAATAACCTATTATTAATTGTTAATATTTGACAATGTTGTGAAGAAAAAAAAGAAAAAAAATCTTCATTTTGCAAAGAATTGTGGAAAAAAATTACAACTTCAAAAAATTCACCATGTCTTTTACTAAATACCCTGGAATATCTACTTTCCAAAAAGGGGGGCATTTGGGGGGTATTTGTACTTTCCTAGCTTGTAAGGGCTCATGCACACTGTAGCTGATAAACAACTGTTTTTGGTCGTTTGGGCATTTTTTGTTAACAGCCCAAAAATGCTCCTTTATGTTATCCTATGTGTCCATGCACACATGGACGTTAATTGTCATTTAACAGCAGTGGCTTTTTTGGGCTGTTAACTGAACGCCCTGAATTGGCATTCAAAAGTCTTTCTTCTGACCACAAAACACGCTGTATGCCGATAAATGCTCATAAACGCCGGTAAACGGCAGTTTATCGGCGTCCGGTGTTTTTTGTAGTCAATGGAGGCTAATGAAGTAAAAGAAAAACGCAGATAAACGCTGCTTACAAAACTGCAAAAGAATATTTTCTAAGCAGCATCTCCTGCCCGACGCCCAGAGAGTGTCCAGTGTGCATGGAGCCTTAGGCTGGGTTCACACTACCCGACATAAAAACGGTCAGACTTTTGATCCTACTTTGCCCTGCAACATCGGCCCTACTTCTGTCCTACTTCCATCCGACTTGAATTAACAAGATAAGATTTTGCTCCGGCTTTGAGATAGTGACTTGTCCTTTGACCAATCAAAACAATCCCAGTGTGAGTCGGATGTCACAAGTCAGATGGTTAGAACAAAGATCCGACTTTGATCCTACTTCAATGATATTCAATGGGCTGAAGTAGGACCAAAGTAGTACAGTAACCTTATTCAAAGTCGGACCGACTTTTGTCGGACCAGTTAAGACGGCTCTCATAGGGAAACATTGATTTTGTGAGGTAATGCGACTTGTGCTCGCAATGTCGGTCTGTTTGTCGGACAAGTGTGAACCCAACCTTAAGCCTCGTACACACGATGCGACGGTCGTATGACTGAACGGACCAAATCGTATGTTTGTTCATGTATCTCGCGTGCTGACGTGCACTACACGATTGTACGACCAAGCCGAACGTAGTGACGTGCAGCGAGCATATAAAGAGGAAGTGCCGTTATCGTGCGCCACCCTTTGGGCTCCTTCATCTAATTTCGTGTTAGTTAAGGTTTGGTGAGTGTTGATTCGCGACTTTCAGATCGTTCCTGACCGTTCATTCGTCAAACAGCCATGTTGAGATCTAGAGAGAGAAATCTTGCTATTGTTGGCCTAGGAGTCCTGGCTAGTACCCAAAACCAACGTAGGAGAAGGAGGGAGAGGAGTTGTTGGACCAAAAATTGGTTACTTAACCGTGATCAATTTGGTCATATGGCTTTAGTCAAGGAGCTCCAGGAGAATAATCCTGATGATTTCAGGAATTCTCTTCGGATGATGGATCCCTGCTTTAACCACCTCTTGGCATTGCTGTCCCCCTATATCTAGAAGCAGGACACATGCATGCACCTTGCTATCACCCCTGAGCAAAGGCTCATTGCCACCTTTCGCTACTTGGCGACAGGAAGAAGCCTCCAGGACCTGAAGTTCACTACAGGCTCTTGGAGTCATTATTCCTGAGACATGCTCAGCCATCATCCAGGTGCTACAGAAGGACCATATTAAGGTATGTTTCATGTTAATACCACATTTCATGTGTTTCTGCTTGATAATATTGTATTTGCTCTTTTTGACAATACCTAATTAGCAACATTACAATATGCTGTGAATGTCTTCTTTGGCCTCATGCATGCTCTAAGCTTTTTTCACCTCCTTTTTCCTCTACACGCCTCCCCAGCATGTTGTGGCTGATTAAGGTGGTAATTAAACTCACTTGGTGCCTCATCTGCATTAAATTAACCTCAGACCCTGTGTAATTCATATGTGTCCTGGATTAAAGGGATGATGTGGCAACCCTAACAGGGCCATCATCAGTACTGTTGTAAGGGGCCCCAGTGTCTCAAGGGGCCCTTACAACAAAGACTTTAGCAATCTTTAACATTGTAGTTGATGGGAGAGGGACACCTGGTTTGGGGACATGGTTCTCCCAAACCATTGCCAATAAAAATGCAAAAATTTAGTCACATAGAGAGCGCCCCCTGGGAAACAACTGTGCCAGATTTGGGACCTCCGGGATCTATGGTTCGGCTGTACCAGGTTCTCAAAATGACTAGTCATTGACCTGCCATTGTCGGGTGAATTTCGGACTTAACATTGGAGTCTATGGGAGGGGGCACCCAGTTTGGGGACAGCGTTCTCCTGAACCATAGACGATAAAAATACCAAACTTGGGTCACATGGTGAGGGTCCCCTGGACCACAACTGGTTTCAAGTTTGGGACCTCCAGCACCTATGGTTCGGCACAAAGACTTATTGCAATCATTGAGTGACGCTTTGCTGCCTGTGCACTGTTTTTTTAACCCCTTGGATTTCACACTAGCATGCATTGCACACTTCACTGGGTCATACTTGGTAGGCTACATCTGGTAAGTGTGACAGGGTGTATTATTCCTACTGGGGCTGCAACATATGTATACCCCTGGTCAGTGGGCAGATGTGGTGGAATGGCCCAGTGGGAAGGCCCTGGGGAAGGTTGGTGGTCAGTAGGGGGGGGCAGGTCTAAAGCTGCGTAAGGGTCCCCAAAATTTCTGATGGCTGCCCTGCACACTCCATAGCCTGGTAACGCCACAATTATTTGTGTCAGCTGCAGTTTAGGAGTTAACCCCCCCAAAAACACACACTTTTTAAACGTTATTTTTGTGTTTCAAATCATGCAGAGCGCTGGAGGTCTTTTTATTACGTCAAAGCTAATCCCCATGCTCCCAAAAAGTTATATCAGCATTTCAAACTACTGTATCTCCAGAAATGTAATCTCCTATACACACTCTCCATCTTTTGTGGGTCACATTTCCTTAATAATTACCCAAACCATGATGTGCAAGGATCTGCTTGATTACCTACTAATTTGACCTCATATGATATCTTTTGTTTGATTACTCTTTGAAAAATGTAATTTGAAGAGTATAGTGTGTATGTAGCTTGGGATTATCACACTTCTTACCTGTCCACTGTGCTGGAAATGGAAGTTGAGCCCTATGTTGCCCTTGCATTTGTATGTTAACTACTTACCAACCGGGCCCCTTTTTTACATTTGTTGGTTACAAGCTAAAAAATGCTTTTTTTTTGCTAGAAAATTACTTAGAACCCCCAAACATTATATATATATATTTTTTTCAAACACCCTAGAGAATAAAATGGCGATCATTGCAATACTTTTTGTCACACGGTATTTTCGCAGCGGTCTTTCAAGCGCCATATTTTTGGAAAAATTTAACTTTTTTGAGTTAAAAAAATAAGACAATAGTAAAGTTAGACCAATTTTTTTGAATATTGTGAAAGAGGATGTTACGCCGAGTAAATAAATACCATACATGACACGGATGAAAATTGCGCGCACTCGCAGAATGGCGACAAAGTCCGGTACATAAAAATTTCCATAGGCCACGCTTTCAAAATTTTTATTGGTTACCAGGTTAGAGGTTCAGAGGAGGTCTTTTGCTAGAATTATTGCTCACACTCTGGCGATCACGGCGATACCTCACATGTGTGGTTTGAACGCCGTTTTCATATGGGGGTGCGATTTACGTATGCATTTTCTTTGCTGTGCGAGCTCGCGGGGACGGTGGCGCTTTACATTTTTTTAAAAAAAAATTTTATTTATTTATTTTTAACACTGTTCCTTTAAAAAAAAAAATCTGATCACTTTTATTGCTATCACAAGGAATGTAAACATCCCTTGTGATAGTAATATATGGTGACAGGTACACTTTTTGCACTTCACAGTATTCAGATCGCCAAAAACAGGAATTCTGAATACTGTCATTTTTTTTAAAATTGGAGAGAAAACACAAACAAAAAGGGCGCACCGACCTTGTGCCATACCATTAAAAAGTTTATTAAAAATGTTAAAATAAAATCCATATACTCACAAGGGGAGCAGGTAACAAAGCATGAAAGTAGGAACACCTCCTATAGGGTGGAAGCGCAGCACCTCTGCAGAGAGACTGGATGGTGTCCTTATGGCTAGGCTGACGGGTTTTCAGAAGAGGGTTCGCCCTGGAAACGCGTCAGCCTAGCCATATGGACACCATCCGGTCTCTCTGCGGAGGTGCTGCGCTTCCACCCTATAGGAGGTGTTCCTACTTTTTAATGGTATGGCACAAGGTCGGTGCGCCCTTTTTGTTTGTGTTTTCTCTCTAGTTTATTTGGATTCCCATGATCCTGAAGAGGGCAGCAAGACTGTTATGTGCTGAATAAACACCATATTCATAGAGACTTAATGTTGTACTGAGTGCCCCTGCTACACTGTGCGCCATCTGGTAGAGGTTCTTGGAGCGCAGGAAATTTTTTGGTTTTTATTTTTTTAAAATTGGCACTGTTAGCCGCCGAGTAAACCGGAAGTGACGTTGTGACGTCGCTTCCGGAATTTGCTGAAGGAGACCCGATCGGAGCCGATTCCGGCTTCTATCAGGTCTCCTTTTAGCCGGCAGAGGCGCCGGATCGTCGCTCCGGTCTTCCGGTGGGACGGGAGGCCGGAGAAGAGCGGCAGAAGGCGGCGGGAGGGGGGATGTCCCCTCCCGCCCCCTGGGATAATGACCGAGTGGCTCCCGAGCCAGATCGGTCATTATCCCTGGATAGCCGACCGTCTGCTCTAAAAAACGATACCTGGATATAGCCTGCAGCTGCAGGCTATGTCCCGGTACAGCCACTCAAAACCAGCCGCCGCCTATTTATGGCGCTGGGGCTGAAAAGAACATTTTTATGTTTTGTGTCAAAGTATTAAATTTTTTTTCCTCCAGTTTCCTTCCAATCCCCAGCAGTGGCAGGAAGTTGCTGCTCAGTTTTTGCAGCAATGAGATTTTACCAACTGCGGGGATGCCATTGATGGCAAGCATTTGAGGATTGTACCACCACCCAACTCTGGCTCCTATTGTTTTAATTACAAGGGGTTTTGCAGCATTGTGATGCTTGCCATTGTGTCTGCAAACTATGAATTTTTGTACCTGGATGTGGGGAAGAATGGCCGCAACTCCGACGGAGGAGGAGTCATGCAAACTGAATTTCATAGGCGGCTTCAGAGTGGCACCCTCAACTTGCCACCTGCAGACCAAAATGTGGAGGGTCTGAATTTTGTATTTGTTGCAGATGAGTCGTTTGGTCTTGGAGAACATGTTATGAAGCCATTTCCTCAATGCAACCTGACCCCTGAGCAGAGGATTTTCAATTATAGACTTTTTCGTGCTCGAAGGGTGGTGGAAACGCCTTTGAAATTTTGTTGAATAGGTTCCGTCTATTTTTAATGCCCATAAACCTGGCATTGTATAAAATTAATCATGTGGTATTGTACTGCTGCATGCTGCATATTTTTTCATGCAGGAATGCTACCAATTATATGACCACCATGCCCACTGACACTGATCCAGCCCTGCCAGGCCCTGGTACATCAGCTTAAGGTCTTCCGTCGTTGGATGCAATGGCGGACCTCCAGACTAGCCGTGCTACCTTGGCCACCCAGAATGCAAGGGATTTGCGTCTAAGATATATGGAGTATTTTATGGGGAGAGGGGCTCTGTGTCCTGACAAGACATGATTCCTGATAGTGTGTTAGGGGACATTTCCACGGTGGTGCGCAAGCCTGTGCATGGTCGCGCCCCCGTGTGCGCACCCGCGTGCGTGCACGCGCACACGCCGGAAGTGGCGCCAAATGGCCCTATTTGAAGCCTGTGAGAATTTGCAGCAGATGCTGTCCGCTCTACAGCGTTTCAGTATCCTGTGACCCGTGTATTACTTTGAAGAGACTTCCTGTATCTGTGACCCCGGCTCCCCTTGGACTTTGCTATCTGCCTGCCCTGATCCCTGGCCTGTCTATGACTACTCTTTGCCTGCTCCTTCGTACCTTTGTTGCCCGCACATTGCCGACCCTGCCTGAACCCGACCATACGCCTGCCTGATCCTTCTGTACTTCACCGCCAGCCTGTTAATGACCCGGCCTGCATCACTACCCTTCTGTCGCACGAGCTCCAGCGGATTCTCAGATACCACCAGAGAGGTTGTCCCCTGCACATGTCAGACTCGACCACCAGGTACGTGACAGTAACGGACAGCCATGCCCGAGTCTGCGCAGGGGACCTCTCCCATGGACGATCTGAGTGTGCGCCTGGCTGGCCTCACTCACGCCATAAAGGCTCTCCAAGAGGGGTACACCCATCTGGAAGGGAGAAGAAAGAGAAAGAGCTCTCCATGTCAGCTTCAGCTAGTCCCAGTCAGTCTTCTCCGTGCACCATTGTGGCTCTGCCCACAGAGCCCAATGTGGCTATGCCAGAGCGGTTTGTGGGGGACTGCCAGAAGTTCCAGAGCTTCCGTGCCTCATGTGAGTTGTATTTCGCTCTCCAACCCTGGACTTTTTCAGTGGAGGCGACTAAGGTGGGGCTGGTGATTTCTTGGAGGAACCACAAGCATGGGCCCATCGCCTACTGGAACAGAAAGCCCCGGAGACTACCAGTTTGAACCAGCTTTTTCAAGTGGTGGCTCAGCTCTATGAAGATCCCCACTTAGCGGCCACGGCAGGAGCAGCCCTTCACGCCCTTCAGCAAGGCCGCCGCACAGTGGAAGAATATGTCTCCGAATTCCGGCGCTGGAGCGCTGACACAGCCTGGAACAATGCGGCCCTCTGTTATCAATTCAGGCTGGGCCTCTCAGAGCAGCTCAAGGACGAGCTGGCTCACGTTGGGGTGCCTCCTACCCTCGACACCCTGGTCAATCTGTCCATACAGGTTGATCGGCGCCTGCGAGAATGCAGGGCTGAGAGGTCCACAGGGGCTGCACGCTTTACCGGGATGATGCCCAGAATCCCCAGCTGTCCTGATTCCAG
Source organism: Glandirana rugosa (assembly GCA_018402905.1). Lineage (NCBI taxonomy): Eukaryota > Metazoa > Chordata > Amphibia > Anura > Ranidae > Glandirana > Glandirana rugosa. The sequence goes on from BLSH010436298.1 coordinate 558,826, forward strand.
TCTGGCTGCCTCTTCTGCTCCACCAGACCAGTCCGAACCCATACAAATCAGGTTTCTCCGCCCGCCATTGACCTCAGAAGAGCATCAGAGATGCATGGCCCTCAGCCTCTGCCTATACTGTGGAGGGCCTGGGCATCTGGTAAAGTATTGTCCTGCTAAGGCCGGCAAATGGGCCACCCCTACCCGGGAAAGCCTGATGTACATACCAAGCAACAAAGCTCACCTTGTCATCTCTCTATCACTACAGCTCCCCAGTGGGGATACCCGGGTGCAGGCAATTATCGATTCAGGAGCTTGCAGTTGCTTTGTTGACGTTACTTTTGCAGCCAACCACCAGATCCCACTTCAACCCAAAGACCATCCCATGGTCGTCCAGCTGGCTGACGGAACCACTATTAAATCCGGCAATGTCACCCAGGAGACCATTCCTTTACCCGCCAAGACGGTAGGGGGACACTTAGAATTTCTGCTGCTGGACGCCATTGCATCCCCTCTATTTCCAGTCATTTTGGGCCTCCCCTGGCTCTGGATGCACAACCGCCACATTGACTGGGCCACAGGGGAAGTGCGGTTCAGTTCACCCTTCAGCACTGTCTGCCATCACCTTCTGAAACCCCATCACCCATACTCTGTCTGGACACTGAACACGACCGGGACACCCGCCTGGCTATACCCGTACCTTACCATGACTTTCTGGACGTGTTCAGTAAGAAGGGAGCTGATGTCTTCCCACCGCATAGGTCATACAACTGTCCAATTGACCTCCTGCCCGGAGCCGAGGTTCCTTTCGGTCAGATCTTCCCCTTGTCTGAGGTAGAGCTAGTGGCCCTCAAGGCCTACATTGATGAGAACCTAGAAAAGGGGTTCATCAGACCATCTACCTCACCCGCCGGAGCGGGAATCTTCTTTGTGGAGAAAAAAGACCGTTCCCTCAGGCCCTGTATAGACTACCGGGATCTTAACAGGATCACCATCAAGAACCGGTACCCCCTGCGTCTGGTTCCCGATGCGTTTTGGGAGTGCCCCCCTTTATCCAAACTCAAGTAGCTTTGATAAAGGGGGGCACTCCCGAAACGCGTCAGCTCAGAACCCCTGATGGGATCAACTCACACGTTTCGCAAATGCAACACCCCTTTCTCCAAGAAACTCCAGTTTGGAGGAAGGGGGGTTTGCCCCCCAGAAAGATAACACTTAACAACCCCTGATGGGATAGAGCACATGTTTACACACTTTTTCATTAGGCCATTTGAAAAAGGCAACAGTCCACAAAACGGTGTCCCCCAAAAAACAGCCCAATTGCAACAATTTTTAAAATTTCACTAGCATGTCCCCAACATCCGTCAATCTCCGTTGTAATTCTTTTGCTGCCCTTTGGATGCCCTCCAGCTCGGAACATCACCACATAATTTCCCGCCGTAATCAGCCCATGGTGCATTGGGGCACCTCATGACCTAGTAAGTAGAGGAAAATGTATTAGGGCAATGATGGTCAAGTGGCTGAGGGCCAACATAGTGATTTGGGATCATTTTTTATTTTTTTGGAAGTGAGATCTTTAAATTGTTTGGTATTTGATGAGTGAATCCAGAGTCTTTCTAGTGAAGTTTAAGTATGAAGGTTGGGGTGATTACCCTTTACTTGGTTGATACAGCTCAAGACGTAGTGGCTAAGCTATGACACATGTTAGAAATTTTTCGCAAAATAGTAATATATTTGTTAAAGTGCCAACCACTTTAAACTACAGGTAAGCCTACAATAAGGCTTACCTGTAGGTCCCGGAAACATCTCCAAAACCAGTACGGTTTAAGAGATATTCCCTGTATCAGCATGTGCCGCACATGTGCACTGAAGAATGGGCTCCCCCGGGTGCCATTTCTTCTGTTGACATGCCGTAAATGACGGCTCCCATGCGCATGCGCGGGAGTGACGTCAGGGCGCCTAGGCCAATCACAGCGCAGTGAATGGACGGAGCCGCAGACCCGGAAGAAGGATGTTGTCGGTCACAGCGGTGTGCCAAGACCACTGCAACAGCTTCATTCCAAGGTAACTATTTCAGAATGAGCTAGTATGCACTGCATACTAGCTCATTATGCATTTGCTTTGCAGTTTTTGGTTTTTATTGGGGGGGGGGGCATTTTACAACCACTTTAAAGCCAACAATAATAAAGGCCATGGCCATACTTTAGACCAAAGGAAAAAAGGTGTGTTTGTCTTTATTATTAGCTGCTGTCTGCTGTCCCATGTACCAATAGACATGTCAATACACAAGAAGCAATATTAGAACAGTACTTACAAGGGCAAACAACAGGCTCACCATCAGCTTCTTCCATTTCGAAATCTGGATGTTGGGGCAGCTGTTGTGATTCTATTTCTTCTAAAAAAAAAAACAAAAAAAAAAACATTCATTAAGCATTCCAAAGTCACTACAGGTTTAACACATACATTTTTAGAGATTTTTCTAGTTGACCAACTTTGCACTTGGGCTGGGATGGCCGATTCGGGTGGACTGGTCGCCTGGAGTTGGGGGGACTCTGGAAGATTTTCTGCCAAAAAACAACAAAGGGACGATGATGCAATTTTCCACGGGCCAAAGACTTGACAAGTGCCAACACTGGTGAACTCCTACAGCTGCTCCCTCCTCGCTCCTATGGGATGTGGGCTTTCTGATATCCATCATAAGCATTTATGTGACTTCCAGCACTGGGGGATATCCTCTCCCCATGTTTGCACTAGCAAGGCTGTATTAATGGGCACTGATGAATCAGTCAGCAGCCAGCAAAGTGACACTTATCCTTTAATTTAGGCCTGAATCCCCCACCTAGCAGCACCCCTGTATGTGGCTCAATTTGTATTGTTGTCATTTTGCACTTATGTTCTGGGCATGTAGGTGACCTGGATTACACCTCAGCTGACGGGCCAGGGGTGGGAGACTCCCTTGGTCCCTTGCGGGGGTGGGCCCCTTGTTTTTTCTGTTTCCCTGTTGAAAAATACAAAAAGAACATAGGTGCAAAAGCTAAAGGAATGTCTAAAAACACTATAAAATTCTATTCTTCATATATGCTTTAGTTTGAAATTTAAATTTGTAAGCCCAAGGCATACAAAGAGTTCCAAAAAACACCTATAATTCTCTCTAGCTACTTTGACCAAGAACAGATCCAGACACCTAATTTACACATATACATATTGCTTACAGAAAAATACTGCTTGCTTTTTTCCAGGACTCGATGGATCCAGTGCAGCTGAACTTGCTCCCAGTGCTTGAGGTCAGACCAGCATTTGTGGAGCTGATCCTTTGACCACTGGACCCCATGTTTCCGATGACCCGCTCCAATATAAAATCTTTATGGCTGTTAGGCCTTTCATAATTATCCCTCTTGCAGTCATAATCGTAGGCTTCCATAATGCCCACCATGTCCACCATCTCAGCCTTGGTCATGGGGATGGCTTTCACTTTTTGGTGTGATACAGCACCGCTAGACTGGCTGCAGCTTCGAGAATCTGCCATCTTTCGTTACGATCGTATTGTTCTGTGGAGTCAGTATGGATAGGAGAGCCGTTCACGCCCCAGCGTCACGACGCACCTGAGAGAGGAGTTGTACACATGCGCAGTGTATAAAGGCCGAACGCTCGAGGAAATGGCTGTAGGTAGGAACGTTGTGTGAGAACAGACGTTTGGGAAACCGCTCAATATTTAGTGCAAACGAAGGTTCTACTGGAACTTCTACCATAGGTGGGTAGTGGCCTATACTGCTTGGCTTGGGGCCTAGATGGGGATGAATGGCCTATACTGCTTGGATTGGGGCCTAGGTGGGGGTGAATGGCCTATACTGCTTGGATTGGGGCCTAGATTGGGTGCAGTTTAGGGGTTTGCCAGGCAAAGTTGCATGATGCTTTGTCTTGTGTCTTGCAGATATAATGAGTTTCTACCCCAGTTTATAGATTTGTACAGGCAACTCCCCTGTCTTTGTAATGTCCAGACAAAGGAGTACTTTAATCGGGCCCGAAGGCAGGCAGCTTGTGAGCAACTGGTCCAGCTCTGCAAGCAGATCAAACCTGATGCTACTGACAAATATGTCGGACACAAAATTGTCAACATGAGGACGACACATGGGAGGGAGGTAAAAAAAAATCCAAGAGTCCCAGAGGTGAGGAGCTGCAGCATCTGCTGTCTATGTACCAAAGCTGTGGTATTTTGACAGCCTGCATTTTCTCAGGAACCCATCTGAGGCCAGGCCATCGCTATCCACCCTGCCCTCTACCTCTGCTGAGGCCATGGCTCCTAGACCTGAAGATGAGGATGTGGAGGAGGCCGTCTTGACCCAAGTATAGTGTTGGTGAACATATTGTAAAAATAAAATACAATGCTAATAACTAAACCTTATTGGGCAAATATTTGAGCCTTAACACATTTGTTTCAATATCAAAACACAGTTGTGGCCTAAAGTCCTTTTTAGGATAAATCCAAATGCTGGTGCCAGAATGCTAGTGTTTTGTATTTCTTATTATTCAATTAGCAACAGTCATGAAATGTACATTTATTTGGATTGATGACCCACACAAACAAATATATTCAAATAATGTCAATTTTTATACACAGGAAAGTGTCACAGAGACGGTGACAGAGGAGGAAGCTGCTGGGCCGCCCCTGCGTTGCCAGTCCCAAATCCCTCCCCTGCATGTTGGGCTGAAGAGAAAAAGAAAAAGCCATCACGTGGATGAGGGCGCATCCACATTCTTCAGGCAGGCCACAGCCATCCTCCAGAGGGATCTCGACCAAAAGGAGACTTTTGGTGCCTATGCAGCAGCGAAACTAATACAAATGACTCCCTATCAACAGAGCAGGTCAGAGGAGCTTATGACCCAAGTCCTTTTCAAGGGGTAGAGGGGGCTCATTAGAGTACACTGAGCTCCACGAAAATGTGCCTCCACCTCCACCACCATCTCCCCACCCATCATAACCACCACACCAGCATGCTAGCCAGTGGCAATATGGTCCCCATGGCCCCCACCAACAGCCATGGCCTGTGGGTTATGGGCAATACCCCCATTGATGTGTTTCTTTCTTTTCCTGTATTTTTGTTATTTTTTTAGTTTGTTTTTTATTTAACTCATTTTGCTACTGTTAAGCACGCTATTCTGTTATATTTAATTTTCAGCAACAACGCATTTCTAATTTAATTTATGTTCTTTATTCTGGAAAATAAAGAATAATGAAAATAACAATATTTACCTATTTTTTTGGAGTCAAATGACAGGTTTGAAGTAGGTAGTTACATTAAAAAGAAAAGTTATAACAAACAATTAGCAAGGAAAAAAATAATACTTTAAATTTGGTAATTAGATTTCAGAGATAATGATATTGTGGAAATGTTCAATAGAATTAAAGAGATTCACAATAATGCCAATTATATTTCTATCACTACACAAAAACTGTCTTTCATTACGTTTGTTACGTGAGTACCACTAGCAATGCATCTCCATTATTATCCATTGAAAAAGATGCTAATGTGAGCTGCATTTCGCTATTTGAATTCAATTGCTGATAGAAAAACGAATATGCATTGTGAAATTGGAACTTGGTTTTTACACAAATGGACACTTCCGGACGTTCCTGACTAGGAGCATGCGTGTTTTTGCAGGTACAACTTGTTGGACCAACTTCTCTAGTTTTCTAGTCTGCTCATCCAACTTCTGTTTCTAGTCTGCTCATCCAACTTCTGTTGTACGACCGTCATACGTCGGCTGTTGTAATCGCGTGTACTAAAAGCGTTTTCATACAACCATCGCACCACGTGTACGAGGCTTTAGGGTCTCAAGAAATGAGATAGGCTGTCAGTGCATCAGGTGTGATCAATTTTCAGTGAATGGCACCATAGCTTGTAGACTCTATAACCTTCACAAAGCCCAAATAATATACACTAATTTGGGTTTTTTTTTTACCAAAGATATGTAGCAGTATAAATTTTGGCCAAAATGTATGAAGAAAAATTACTAATTTGTATAACAGAAACAAAGAAAAATGCATTTTTTTTTACATAATTTTCGGCCGTTTTTTAATTTTAGTACAAAAAAATGAAATACCACCAAAAGAAAGCTCTATTTGTGTGAAAAAAAGGACAAAAATGTCATATGGGTACAGTGTTGCGCGACTGAGTAATTGTCTTTTAAAATGTGCAAGCACTGAAAGCTGAAAATTGGTCTGGTTGTTAAGGGGATTTAAGTGCCCAGTAGTCAATTGGTTAATGTCAGTTAGTGTCAGTGCAAGTGTCAGTTAGAGGCAATGTTAATGGCAGTGTTAGTGTCAGTCAGTTAGTGGCAGTGTTATTTAGTCTCCATTCACATTAGCATGTCTCCAAAGCCACACGACTTCCAGTGTGATTTTTGGTACGATTTTGATCCGTCTTTACATTCTATGGATCAAAGTCACATGAAAAGTTGCACCAAAGTAATGCAGGCACCTTTTCAAAGTCGCTGTGACTTTAAGTGGCACCGATTTGAAGGGGTGCCATTGAAAAAAATGGGGTGCAACTTGTCATGTGAGTTTAATGTCCAAAGTCGCATGACAAATTGCACAAGTGTGAATGGAGCCTAAAGCGCTGCGCAAACTGTCGGCACTATATAAACCCTGTATAATAATAATACTAATAATATGTCAGTGCAAGTGTCAGTGTGTTTAGGTAGGACAAAAAAAAACATACTATTGTTTCTTGGCCCTACTACAGGTACAAGGAACAAATAATGTACACATATGTGCTTTCACACTCATTGTCAGTAGTAGAAGATTTTATTTTGCAGGATTTTTTAGATGGTGGGTCATGGTAATGACATAAAAATATAAGGCTAAAGTTCAAAAAATATTTTTTTACTATTTTGGGCCAGTTTTCCTTTTATAATAAAAAAATCGGCAAATATCTATTAACATTTCCCACCAAATGAAAGCCCAATATGTCACTGAAAAAAACAAGGCATAATTTACCTGGATACACAAAGTAGTTTTAATGATATCTACAGTTCTAATAACACATGCCAAAGTTGTCAAAATTGGCCTTGGGCAATAATGTGTGTTTTGCCCTTGGTCATGAAGGAGTTGCAGACCATTCATTTTGATCACAGAACGCACATAAAACTGGACATGCACCATTTTTCCTAAGCGCCACACCAAAACACACAGGTCGTTCACATCAATGTTTTGTAGGGGGTGAAATACTAAAGCATTGAGGTGTGCTGGCCAATAGCAATGCAGATCATAAATTTAGGGTTGCCATCTCATCCCTTTAACCACTTCCTTACTGGGCACTTAAACCCCCCTCCTGCCCAGACCAATTTTTGGCTTTCAGCGCTGTCGCATTTTGAATGACAATTGCGCGGTCGTGCGACGTTGTACCCAAATAAAGATCGCCGCTATAAACAAAAAATGAGCGACAATTTTGCAAAAAGAACAATATTTTTTACTTTTTGCTAAAGTACAAATCCATTAAAAAAAGTTATTCATCAGTTTTGGCCGACATATATTCTCATACATATTTTTGGTAAAAAAAAAAATCGCAATTGGCGTATATTGATTGGTTTGCACAAAAGTTATCGCGTCTACAAACTGGGAATTGATTTATGGCGTTTTTATTATTTTTTTTTTTTACTAGTAATGGCGGCGATCTGCGATTTTTTATCGGGACTGCGATATTGCTGCAGAAATGTCGGACATTTTTTACACATTTTTGGGACCAATGACATTTATACAGCGATCAGAAATTTAAATATCCACTGATTACTGTGTAAATGTCATTGGCAGTGAAGGGGTTAACCTGCAGGGGGCAGTGAAGGGGTTAAATATGTTCCCTGGGTGTGTTCTAACTGTGGGGGGGGGCAGGGCTGGCCGGGACATAACAGATCTAACTGATCCCAGTGACAGGGATCAGTAGATCTGTCATGTCCCCTGTCACAGAACGGGGAACCGCCGTGTTTACATCGGCGGTTCCACGTTCTGAGGCTGCTAAAAGACATCGGCGGGTCTCGGGCGGACATCGAGTCCGCCCGAGCCACGGGCACACTCGTGCAGCGTGCGGCACGCGCCGCTGCTGCTGCCAGGGGGCGCGCGATGAGCGTGCACAGGGGACAACATCCATGGACGTCGTCCGGGCATTTCAGATCCGCACTGGAGCCGTACTTCGGCAATAGCGCGGATCTGGAGTGGTTAAACCAAAACACATATGATTTACACCGGTTCTGAGGCTAATTTATTGCAGATAAGGCAACAAGTTTAAAGTGATCGTAAAGGTTTTTTTTTTTTTTTTTTTTAAATCACAAACAAGCCATACTTACCTACTCTGTGCAAGGGTTTTACACAGAGCGGCCCCCGATCCTCCTTTTCTGGGGTCTCCGGTGCTCCTGTCTCCTCCTCCCTTTTGAGTGCCCCCACAGAGAGCCACTTTCCATGGGGGGCACTCATTCTGCTGCTGCGTCCATTGACACAGACAGCAGGACTCGGCCTCACCCCCCCCCCCCCTCCGCTCCCATGTCACTGGATTTGATTGACTCCTGCTGCTATCAATCTGTTCAATGATGACCCGAGACACTGGCTGGGCTCGCTCTTGTTACTGGAACAATTGGGTTCAGGTAAGAACAAGGGGGGCTCTGGGAGGCTACTGGAGCACAGAAGCTTTTTCACCTTAATGATTAGCATGCATTAAGGTGAAAAACCCCAAGGGCTTACAACTCCTTTAATTACCACTTGAATCAGCCACAGAACCTGTGTAATTAACTACTTCAGCCCCAGAAGGATTAACCCCCTTCCTGACCAGAGTACTTTTTGCGATTCGGCACTGCGTCGCTTTAACCGACAATTGTGCGGTCGTGCGGCGCTGTACAAACTTGACGCCCTTTTTTCCCACAAATAGAGCTTTCTTTTGGTGGTGTTTACGGTTTTCATTTTTTGCGCTATAAACAAAAATAGAGCAACAATTTTGAAAAAAAAAAACAAAACAATATTTTTTACTTTTTTTTTCTAAAATACATATCCAATAAAAAATGTAAAAAAAACAAAACAAATTTCTTCCTCAATTTAGGCCGATTTATATTCTTCTATGTATTTTTGGGAAAAAAAATATCGCAATAGACGTATATTGATTGGGTTGCACAAAAGTTATCGCGTCTACAAATGGATGGGAATAGATTTATGGCATTTTTATTATTTTATTTTTTTTACTAGTAATGGCGGCTATCTGTGATTTTTTTTTAATCGGGACTGCGATATTTAGGTAGACAAATTGGACACTTTTTTTGGGACCAATGACATTTATACAGCGATCAGAGCTAAAAATAGCCACTGATTACTGTATAAATGTCACTGGCAGGGAAGGGGTTAAACTGTAGGGGGCGATCAAGGGGTTAAGTGTGCTCTCTCAGCGTGTTCTAACTGTGTGGGGGCTGGGCTGGCAGGGGCATGACAGATCTACTTGTTCCCGATCACTGGTTACAGTAGATCTGTACATGTCCCCTGACAGAACGGAGATCCGCTGTGTTTACATTGAGTCCGCCCGACCCACGGGCACTAGGGTTGCCACATCATCCCTTTAATCCAGGACACACAATAATTACACAGGTTCTGTGGCTGATTAAGGTGGCAATTATACTCACTAGGTGCTTCATCTGCATTAAATTAGCCTCAGAACCTGTGTAATTCATATGTGTCCTGGATTAAAGGGATGATGTGGCAACGCAGCGTGCAGTGGGCGTGAGAGTGCGCCGGCACACTCCCAACCGCAACTGCGCGAGCCGCCGTACAGCTACGGTGATTCCCGCAGCAGTGCCAATTGGCAACCGGTTAATATGTGTTCGGTTTTAAAGGGATGAGGTAGCAACCCTACATAAATTACTGCACACTGCTGCAACAAATAAGTGCAAAGTGGTTTCAATACTCTTGTTATGATGGAGGCTGCCTTTTGAAAATGCTAAGTACCTGGCTATAATACTATAGAGTCACTAAACAAAATCAAGCATTCGGTAAATGAAAATCAGAATCCATTATCTCTAAATTGTTCTAGATTAGTAACCCAGAGTACTAAAACGAAAGTATTAGCGTGATAACCAGTATTTTCAGATGGAGGGTCGGCAATTTACATTTATCGCTCTCATGATGTGTCTTTTGAAATTAGTCTGAAGTTCTCCTTTAATTTTTTTGCCTTGCTTTAGCCGTGCAATTGTTTCTTTGTGTCTAAATTATTTACAAAGCCTGCAACCATGCATGAAAGCATACAGGTAATGACAGTGAAATGGTTAATTCAGAGCAGGATGTGCTTAGATCCTTTTGTAATACTGGTGTCACCGGGAACTAATGAAGTTATATATGCCACGTACACTCCACCCTTTGTTGACACAGAATAGAAGTAATAGGGAGAAACCATGACCCAGACATGTCTGTTCCAATATTATTAATATTTGACTAACTGTGTTTTTATGGAGATAAAATCCTGTCTAGAGGATTCAGTGTATACTGTATCAAGATCTTCAAATACTGAACTATTTCTCTTAAATTATTTATAGTAATCTCTCTTTATAGCTCATTTTGTCTAGGGGGTAATGAATAAGGTACAATACTTTATTCTTCACTTCCCACCATACGATCCATTGAAACTGCTTCTTTTCGTCACTTGACCATTCACTGCTCTTCAATGTTGCCTTACCCGCGGCCCTTTTTATCTGGGGGCATCAATGTCCGGGAAAAATAAAGCAAGCGTCAGAGAGCTTTGGCTGCCAGGAAAATAAGTAACAGAGTAAAGCTGGCCACACGATGCTAATTTATTTATTTTTTTTCCCGCCAGTGGGCTAAATGAAAATAAAAATGAACAGATTCCTCTATCCACATGTAGCCATCCCCCAATTGGAACTGCTGAATGTAGTGGTTCACCTGCCACCCTGCCCAGCCGACCATCCATCTCTCAGTCACTCAGAGACACAGAACAGTCCATAGCTTTGTTTTTGTTTTTTTATTGAGGGGATTGACCTTGGATGGGGATAGGGAAATATGGGATGCCCAGAAAGATTTAGTGCAAACTTGCTTGGGACTGTTATATACACTCCAGACTTTTCTCCAGCAGAACTCTTGCTTAAGACCTCTTTCCTTTCTCCTCCAGCACTTCACTTGCTGCAAAACGTTACTCCTCCAGCACCCCACTTGCTGCAGACTGTTGCTCCACCAGCACTCCACTTGCTGCAGACTGTTACTCCTCCAGACTAGCTAGCACATCACGGTTAGGCCTGACACTAACTCAGCTAGGCCTTAGTGGATTGCCTTTTGCAGGCAGGGGCCTCGGGCCCCTGTGGTGTAGAAATAGTTCAGGTGCTAGCTGTCCTCTACTCAGCTACCAATCACAGATAGCTTTCTTCAGGCCCTACCAGCCAGCTTGGCTGCAATGACCTCTCTCCACTTCCCACAGTCCACTCTTCTGGTTCTGCACCCATCTCAAACTGCAACCTCCCAGTTCTCTCAGGCGTGCCTCCCCAGTCCTCCTGACTGTGCTTCACTCGCCAGCACTTCACTTGCTGCGACCAGTTGTCCTTCCTGGAGTCTCTCAGCAGTGTTCTCTCCCGCTGTCCTCTACTTGCTCTCTCATGTGCCTCTCTTCCAGGATCTTTTCGCACCCCCTGGGTGCACCCAAGCCCTGGCCCAAGGTCACCCCCCCAGACTGGGGAGCTCCCTGTGGGCCCCAAACAGCCTCCACACTCTCTGACTCCAGCTCTTCCACCTGACAACTTTTCCCCAGCTGGGCTGACCCTGGGTATTTAAGGAGGCCTGCCCCCTGCTAATCCAGGATGGGGATTGGTCAAGGCTCCCTAAAATTACGCCAGGTGGCTACACCTCCCCACTCTACCTCTTTCCAGAGAACTCCAGAAGCTGGAGTGGGAGGTCCTGATGACACCACCTGTGTGTCCCCCAGCCCTACCATGAGCCATTTCCAGCTCAGAAATGAAAACAAACAAGTCTAGCCACCAGCTAGGTCTGCCTAAATTGTCCTACTATGGAGAAAACTCTATCTATCCTCTAGCACCTACCTACCTAGAGGGTGCTACACTCACCCCCCACCAAAAATCAGCCAGTCCCTTGGCTGGGGAAATTTAGAAAAAATAACTCCTGGGCCCAGGAGCAAGGGCATCCCATAAAATAAATTGGAAGGGGAAAAGAGTACAAACTTGGACAGGGATAGGTACAAATAAATACGTCCAAAATATAAAATTATTTTCTCAGTATTTACATAATGTACATAGATTACACACCTGACTATGATATCCCTACCACTAAACAATTATCACATACAATAGACCAGAGAATCTCACCCTTGAGGCAAATCCTCCGTCCACAGGGTCCGTAGCTCCAGCCAGAGATAGACAGCCATCCCATCCTGAAGGGTCCTGCAAAACAGACAAACAATATCCTATCCTATTAACTAGCTATACACTTTATACATTTCTGTCAGAAGGGGGTTATGAGCCTGCTGACAGAAATAACATCACAACCGAACACATGGTTCACTTCAAATTGGGTCTTTCATCTGTGGTTCTGTCAGAAGGGGATTAAAGGCCTCCTGACAAAACACTGGGGGAGAAACACATTGTTCAGCAGCAAAAGTTATTTTTGGAGATCCTGATGGGAGGGGCCCCTCCCAGAGCAAACAGGCTCATCAAAGAAATGGTATAGGAAACAGACCTCACCCTAGTGTCCTTGCAACAGGAAAGGGTCCATCCACTGGATGGCAGCATGCAGGGTCAGGAGCTAGAAGGGAAGTCAGCTAAGCAGAGTCTTTAATCCAGAAACCAGAAGTAACGTCAAACAGGCAAAAGTCTTTCACAGGAAAACCCAGCCGAGATTTATCCAGAGATGTTGACCAGGCGAAGGTGCCTGAGATCTGATCCAGGCAGTTTATATAGCTAGGAGAGCTGGCTAACGAGCAGGATATAGACATCAGGTGAGACAGAGTTTGTCACGCACCTGGTGGTGGAGTCTGGCTTGTGCAGGGAACAACCACTCTTGCGCAATTGATTCAGGGACCCCTTGTAGAGCAGACAGAAGGACCAAGAGTGCAGGATGGCAGTGGCACGAAGGCTGGATGGTCACTGACGATGGTGTGAGATCGTCACGGACGATGGTGTGAGCAGTCGTGCAGATCAGAGGAGTAGTGGTACAGGCTGGGTCGGCAACTGGCTGGCGTTGCGGCACAAGGGATTAGGCAAAAGAATGGTCAAGTCCAAGCAGAGTTCGTAACCGGGCTGGCAGCAGAGGTACAGAGGGGTCAAACAATCGGATGGTCGTGGATAGCCGGGGTTGGTGCAGGCACATAACAGCAGGCCGGGTCAAGCTGGGTCGAAACAGGAAACAGGAGGGATCACAGGAACTGGAAAACAGGAACAGAGCTAGGGCTCACAGGTTCTCAGACACTGTAGAATGGACAGCACCGGCTGCAGGGCATTGATGGTTTAAATAGAGCCGCTTGGCGCTGTTTCCGATGCGTGCGCGTGTGAATGCGCACCAGCACACAAGTCCATAAGAAGCATAGATCTTTTCCTAACATTTCCCCCCCCCAAAAGGGGCAGCCTCCGGATGCCCAACTTGGCCACTTTGGCAGGATTGCTATCCTCGAATGCTTGAATACATTAATCCGCATGAAGGTTGGCTTCGGGCTCCCAAGAGCTCTCCTCGGGGCCGTACCCCTTCCACTTCACAAGATACTGGATCCCGCCGCCCCTCTTCCTACAGTCCAGCACCGACTCGACTTTCGAATTCCTCTTCCCCATCAATCACAACAGAAGCAGGAGGAGCAATTGCTCTACTTGAAAAGGGATCCGGGGTCACTGGCTTTAGCAAGGTGACATGGAATACTGAATGTATCCACAAGGATGATGGAAGCTCGAGTTCACATGAAACCTGGTTGATCCTTCTCATTACTGGGAAGGGGCCGATAAATCTCGGACCCAAATTTTTGGACGGCCAGGCCAATCTTAAATTTCTTGTGGATAGCCAGACCTGGTTACCTGGCTAAAGATCCAGTTCTCCGCGCTTCCTGCTATCAAAAATGGCTTTGCTTTGTTCCTGAGTTTTAGCAAGCGTTTCCTGCAGAAGTTTCCAATTCGTATTGAAGAATTGGGTAGTTTCATGTACCACTGGTACCGCAGTTTCACTTGGCAAGCTAGGGAGTACTGTGGGATGAAAGCCATAGTTGGACCAGAATGGCGACTGTTTAGTTGCAGATTGAGTGGAGTTGTTGTAGGCAAATTCTGCCAATGGCAGCAGCGTGCACCAGTCGTTTTGTGGAAAGGAATGCGAAGCAGCGGAGATATTGCTCCAGGGTCTGATTTGTCCTCTCGGTTTGGCCATTGGTCTGAGGATGATAGGCCGAGGAAAACAAGAGGTCGATTTCCAGAGCAGAACAGAGGGCTCTCCAGAACCGAGATGTAAATTGGACTCCCCGATCGGACACTATGTTGTCAGGAATACTATGTAACCAATCTGCAGTTTCTCTTGCAGTAGGGGTGCCCTTCATCGGGAGAAAATGGGCCATCTTGGTTAGCCGATCTACGACTACAAAGATCGTGGTGTATCCATTGGCTGGGGGCAACTCCACGATGAAGTCCATGGATATCTTGGACCACGGCCGTTCAGGTATAGGGAGTGGTTTCAACAATGCCCAAGCCTTGGTTTTTTTCTGTCTTGTTCCTGGCACAGACGGAACAAGACCTAACATATGCCTGACACTCCTCACTGACTAATGGCCACCAGAAAGAGCGAAGCACAAGTTCGGTGGTTTTCCATGTGCCAAAGTGTCCGGCTAGTTTGTGGTCATGACACAATTTCAGGATGGCAGGGCGGTGTTCCTTTGGCACAAAGATTTGGTTATTGCGCCACCAGAGGCCATCTTTCCAAGTCAGCCTTTGATTAGATAGTCCAGAGGAACAGGCAGAAGTTCTTCGGATCTGAGAAAGCAGGTCATCTTGGGATAGCAAGAAATTTCTAGACTGGAAGATAGTGTCCAGAGAGGCAGATGTTCTGGGTTCAGAAATCATACGGGACAGGCTTGACATTCTTCGACCCTGGCCTGTACGTGAGATGAAATTGAAATCTGGAGAAGAAGAGTGCCCAGCGGGCCTGACGGGGCTTCAGTCTTTTGGCAGTCCTGAGGTACTCCAAATTTTTATGATCTGTATAGATCAGGATGGGATGCTGGGCTCTCTCGAGCAGATAGCGCCACTCCTCAAGTGCAGATTTAATGGCAAGCAATTCCCTGTCCTCCACATCATAATTCTTCTCCGGGGCCAAAAGTTTGCAGGAGAAGAAGGCTATGGGATGGAGTAGGGCCTTTGCCCCTTGTCTCTGGGAGAGCACGGCTCCAACAGCAATCTTGGAGGCGTCTACCTCCAGAACGTAGGGCAGGGTTGTATCCGGGTGCTTGAGGATAGGTGCAGAGGTAAAAAGTTCTTTTAATGCTTGAAAGGCTTTTTGTGCCTCAGGTGTCCAGTGGAAGCGTTGACCTTGCTTCGTGAGCTGGGTAATGGGGGCGATGATAGCAGAAAAACCCCTTGTGAATCTACGGTAATAATTAGAAAATCTCACGAAGCATTGGACCCCTTTTTTATCCACTGGAGCTGGCCATTCCAGGATAGCTGAGACCTGCGGATCCATTGTAATGCCGGTAACGGAAAGAATCATCCCCAGGAATGGGATGCTGGAGCGCTCCAAAGCGCATTTTTCAGCTTTAGCGTATAGTCTGTGTTGCCACCAGCGGCTTAGAATGCTGCAGACATGTTTGCGGTGCTCCTCCAGGGATGTGGAGGAGATCAAGGTGTCATCGAGGTAGATGATGACAAAGAGATCCAGGTAGTCTCGGAAGACATCATTGACCAGGTGCTGAATGTGGCCGGGGCATTGCAGAGTCCGAAGGGCATGACGAGGTACTCATAATGTCCAAAGCGGGTTCGGAAAGCTGTTTTCCACTCGTCGCCTTCTCGGATGCGGATCAGGTTATAGGCCCCTCTGAGATCCAGCTTGGTAAACACGGCGGCCGACCCTAGCCTCTGGAAGAGCTCCGGAACTAGCGGGGGTGGATAGCGGTTCTTGAATGTAATTCTATTTAAGTCTCTGTAATCAATACTAGGGCGAAGCGTATGATCCTTCTTCTCGATGAAGAATATGCCAGCCCCAGCAGGGGAAGTGACGCCCTGATAAATCATTTTGCCAAGTTGTCATCCAAGTAGGCCTTGAGGTCCGATAGCTCAAGCTCAGATAAAGGGTAGATGTGACCAAAGGGAACCTCAGTTACAGGGAGAAGTTCAATAGGACAGTAGTAAGACCGATGTGGAGGTAATTGGTCTGCCCCTTTCTTACTGAACACTTCCAGGTAGTCGTGGTATGCTAGAGGGACTGCTTGGTGGGTTTCCAGGTCAGGTTCAGAGTCTAGGCTCAGGAGTGAGGGGCCAATGTCCCGGGATGGGAGCAGACAGTGCTGGGTGCAGTACGGAGATGGGAACTAAATTTGCCCAGAGGACCAGTCTATGTAGGGACTATGAACCCTGAGCCAAGGAAGACCCAAGATGATGGGAAATAGCGGGGATGCAATGGCATCAAGGACCAGCAGTTCTTGGTGTCCACCAGTTGTGGAAGCAGGTATAGGAAGGGTTTCGTGGGTCACCTGGCCGGACTCGATGGCTGTTCCATCGGCTAGGTGAATGGTCATCTTGTGCGCCTTGGGATGCAGGGGCATCTGGTGTAGTGCCACGAAAGTTTGGTCAGCGAAGCAGCTACATGCCCCAAAATCAATACTGGCCGGTAGTTGGATGTTCCCTCCGGGCAACTGCAAAGAGATAAGAAGGGTCAGGTGAGAGACATTACTGGCGACAGGAGTTTCTTCCTCATTGATCCGGCGGTGCCACTTACTAGATTTGGCGGGGTAGGTCCTCACCATGTGTCCGGTCTCCCTGCAGTATAGGCACTGGTTAAGAGCACATCGTCGCTGTCTCTCCTCTGGTGTGAGTGACAGATGGAGAAGGCCAATCTGCATCGGCTCTGACTGGTCAGATGGTGTGGAGGTGGAAGGAGCTGGAGCTGGGTAACTGGGTACACGGGGCATCATCCATGTGAGACGCGGAGCCGCAGATGTTCCAGACGCTCTTTCAGCCCGGTGTTCCCTGAGCCACCGGTCTATCTGGATGGCCAGATTTATGAGGGCATCCAGGGTCGTGGGTACCCCAACGTGGGCGAGCTCATCCTTTATGGGTTCCGACAACCCCAGGCGGAACTGGTAGCAGAGTGCCGCATCGTTCCATGCCGTATCAGCGCTCCAGCGTCTGAACTCGGCTACATAGTCCTTCGCTGTGCACCGGCCCTGTTGCAAGGCATGCAAGGCGGCTTCGGCTGTGGCTGCAAGGTGGGGGTCCTGGTATAGTCTGGCCATAGCATCAAAAAACGTATTCAAGGTGGCTACTTCAGGCGCTCTCTGTTCCCAATGAGCCCAGGTCTGAGATTCTCCTTGTAGCAAGGAAATCACAAGCCCCACCTTGTGGCTTCCAAGGAAAAGGTGTGGGGCTGCAGGCTGAAGTACAGCTCGCAGGAGTTGCGAAACGCCCTGAATTTGCTCTGATCCCCTGCAAACTTGTCAGGAAGAGGGACCTTAGGCTCTGATGGCAGGGCCACGATGTCGCGGGCAGATGCAGCTCCCCCTCCAGGTGCAGCGGGGACAGAAAGCTCACGCACTTGCTCCTCCAGCCAGGTATAACCTTCTTGTAGGTTCTTCACCGCTTACCTGAGCCCAGCCAAGTGGACACACAGTTCTTCCAAAGCAGAGGGTGTTCCCTGTGCAGACTCGGACATGGCTGTCCGTTACTGTCACGCACCTGGTGGTGTCTGGCTTGTGCAGGGAACAACCACTCTTGCGCACCTGATTCAGGGACCCCTGGTAGAGCAGACAGGAGGTCCAAGAGTGCAGGATGGCACGAGGGCTGGATGGTCACTGATGGTGTGAGATCTCAAACAGTCAGTCAGGACTGGTTGGCCCATTCTGCGGCCCCATTGGACTGAGGGTGATACACAGAAGAGAAGGAAACCTGAATTCCAAACTGTGCACAAAAGGCTTGCCAAAACCTGGACAAAAACTGGCTACCCTTGTCTGAGACGATCACCTTGGGATGCCCATGTAAGCGAAAGCAAAAATGGATGCCAGCTCCTTGGACGTGGGCAACTTCTTAAGTGGAATACAATGTGACATCTTTGAGAATCGGTCAACCACCATAAGGATAACTGTGTTACCCTGAGAGTTAGGTAACTCCACAGTACAAATCCATAGACAGGTGGGTCCATATCCGCTCTTCATTGGGTATGGGTTGTAGAAGACCCACTGGAAGATATTGTGGTGTTTTGTTCTGAGCACACACAGAACAGGCTGCTATGAAGGCAGCTACATCAGCGCAGAGACTAGTCCACCAAAACTGTTGGGGAATAGCCAAATGAGTTGATTCTTCCCTGGGTGACTTGCGGCCTTGGGAGAATGGTAAGTCTGGAGCACAGCAGTATGGAGACTCTCAGGGACAAAGCAGCGGTCACATGGTTTCTCAGGAGGAGCATGGATCTGAACAGCAAGGATCTTGTCACCCAAAGGTGAAGTGAGACTAGTACGAACCGTAGCCAGAATACGATCAGGAGGTATCACAGGAACAGGAACCGACTCCATCTTGGAAGCAGAGGAAAACTGTCGTAACAATGCATCGGCCCTTACATTCTTAGTACCGGGTAAGAATGAGACTATGTAATTGAAACTTGACAAGAACAGAGCACATTGCACCCTCCTGGGGGAGAGTCGTTTAGCCTCAGATAAGAATGTGAGATTCTTGTGGTCAGTCAAAATGAGATCTGGAACAGTGTTACCCTCGAGGAGATGCCTCCATTCTTTAAGGGCTAAAATGATCGCTAACAACTCTATGTCCCCAATCTCGTAATTGCATTCTGCAGGGGACAACTTCTTGGAAAAGTAACCACAAGAATGCATAGCGCTCTCGGAGGTGAGACGTTGAGACAGAAGGGCACCAACTCCAGTCTCGGATGCATCATCCTCAAGGATAAAGGGTAACTTAGGATCAGGATGTGCCAACACAGGAGCAGAAACAAAAGCAGCCTTGAGAGTTTCAAAGGCCTTAATGGAGACCAATTCTGTGGGTTACCATCCTTTCTGGTCATATCAGTCAGGGGTTTGATAATAATTGGCAAAGCCAAGAAAACGTTGTAGTGGAGGTAAACCCACGGGTCAGGGCCACTGAAAAACCAGCAGTGTAAATTATATAACCCAGGAATTAAGCTTGTTCACGATGGAACTCACACTTCTCCAATTTACAATACAGGTTATTATTAGGGATGGGCGAACAGTTCGGCATAAACATAATTTAAACAAACAACAATCAGCGCAAATACAGTTGTGCTCACAAGTTTGCATACCCTGGCAGAATTTATGAATTTGTGGCCATTTTTCAGAGAATATGAATGAGAACACAAAAACTTTTCTTTCACTCATGGCTAGTGTTTGGCTGAAGCCATTTATTATGAATCATATAAAATCACTGCATAGTGTAGCGCCAAATATAAAAGAAATAAGAAAGATAAAAGTGGAGCTACACTATGCAGTGATTTTATATGTTTCCAAGGTGGAGAGATTACCTTTGAGTGTTTAGCAGCCTACCGTCTATTTTGTATTTGTACTTTTACAGATTAGCGCTGAATGTTTATATGTTTACATATTTATTATGAATCAACTGTGTTCACACTTTTTAAATCATAATGACAACAAAAATTACCCAAATGACCCTGATCGAAAGTTTACCCCAGTTCTTAATACTGTGTATTGCCACTTTTAACATCAATGACAGCTTGAAATCTTTTGTGGTATTTGTGGATGAGGCTCTTTATCTTCTCAGATGGTAAAAGGAGGGAGATGTAGTGCTTGCAGGCTTCTCAGCTTGGGTATCTGAGGTCAGAGCGGGAGAGTGCGTGTGCTGGGGTGCTGGGCACCGGAGGGGCGGGGGGAGAGAGATCCAGATGGATGGAGACGTCTGTGGGGCAGCCAGCTGACGGAGCAGAAGTAACTCTGTTGGCAGTAGACACAAAAGAACAAGCTGCGCCCCACTAAGTGTAGTAGAAGATTAAAAACAAGGTATTTATTAAATTTTATGTTAAGTGAGGTGTTCGGTGTTTTTATAGGGTGGTAGTCCAATCCACATCCATAATTTAATATTTATAGGAAAGAAAAACCACAGAATATTCCAGATGAGGAACACACTCCATCAGGAAGATATCGTTAGGACTTTAAAGGACTGACTACCACCCAAGATGAACACAATGATACTACTACTTGTATTAAAACCAAGCATTTATTAATACATAGTTAAAAGCCTACTTAGGCATAATAAATGAAACATGTACAGTGTCCAATGTTAACATACATGTAAACAACAAACAATATGTTTGACAGACTGAGAGCATGGAAATATGATCAACGTTTCGCGAGGATTGCTTCCTCAGGATCTTTCCGCTCTTTCATCAGTTTTCTACTAACCAAAAGATAATACAACAGACTATGAAACACTTTACATCAATCAAACAAGCATAGAAGCATAGTTAGGTCCATAGCATTGTGCTCACCCATATTGTCACTGTTTGAATCGGAAGCATGGCATCATACGGTTTGGAAGCCGAGGGACGGCCCCCCCTCTCTCCCCCCCAAAAAATTCAGGTAGTGGTGCCAGAATCATTCACTCTGGTCTGGGGAGTGCTGGACCAGCTCTTGATCAAATGTTCCCAAAATTGCCGACTAGGTATAATGGGGTATACTGCATTAGCACAAAAAAAAAACGCCAATTAGCCCCCATGCTCGATAATGGCTACAGAACCGCACCGAGCACTAATAAGTTGGATCGAGGCAGCTATCCAGTATAATCCCCTTCTCTCTAAAATGACCCTTACCTGCCAAACAAGTGGACCGGGGACTCACGGCTGCGGGGCTTCCACACCTCCGTCCTGTGCCGTGTCCCCGGTCCGATTAAGAACTGGTCCCGTATCAGAGGGCGGCGCATGCGCAGTACCCCAGCGCGGTCATAATGACCACGTCTGGGAACGGCGCACTTGACCGCCTCTTCCCAGGGGATGAATCGCCTGGGAGCTGGCTGGAGGTTAGAAAGTCCTCCGGATTCAGCGCTCGAACACTCCCCATTGACCCACTGGGGAGGAAAAGGGAAGCAGGTCCATAGGTCTCCTCCGCACAGCGCCGTCTACCTACAAACAGCAATATTGCAAACAATTATTCATGTTTAATATACAGAAAAAATATACTTTACATTATATACTAACAGCAATTTATCCAATACAGGATAATTAGCTCTGTTATAGAGCATGTCTCATATTATTTGGTGTTACTTAGGAGGCAATTCAATCTCCAGACAAATAGTGCAAGAGGGAATAAGGGTGTCCATACCTGGTCACCCCCATGTCCCTAAAAAGGTATTTCTGGATGGCTATTGATATTCGCCCAGAAATTAAAGGAAGGCGTTAAATGTCAAAGATGTGTTCAAGCCCGGGAATTTGGTAGCCATTTGGTTGTAAATCCATCTTGCCTCCTTCCTCAGGATTGCCGCGTCAAAGTTGCCCCCCCGGGGATTAGGGGGGACAAGTGTCAGGACGAAGAACGACACAAAAGACGGATCAAAGCTGTGATTGAGCCCTATATGCTTGCAGATCGGGGTGAGTATCAGGCCAGCATCTAAATATTAGAGGTGGTCTTGCACTCTTATCCCTAGGGTTCTTTTGGTTTTCCAAGGCACACCTGCAGGTGGCCATATAGACCACTCCCTCTGGCAATCCACAAAGGCCCTGGACTTTAAGTATCCTCCCCTGGGCAGTGGGAAGGTATTTCCCTCCTTTATCCACAGGCATTGTGCACAGCCACCACACCTGTAGGTTCCTGCCCCCCTGGCCGCCCCCTCCAGGTAAGCCGGGGGTTCGTGGTGACTGTGCACCAACTTGTCCCGGATAGAGGGTGATCTTCTATATACTATCTCAGGCCGATCCCTAACGTATTTTGAGATTACTGCATCATCAGCCAGAAAATGCCAATTCTTAATCAGAAGATCCCTGAAAATATCCTGTTGGTCGCTAAATGTCGTCACCGCCTTAGTAGTGACCGCCTTGGTATGTTTACTCAGTGGTACCCGTCCAGACGACCAAGACATCGTCTATGTACCTCCGCCACAGGAGAATGTGGCTGAGGTACACCGACGAGGCGTCATCTGGGAACAGGTCTCTTTCCCATCCCCCCAGGTACAGGTTGGCATACGATGGGGCACAAGATGTCCTCATCGCAACCCCCTGTACCTGGAGGTAAAAACATTTGTTGAACATAAAGGAATTGCAGGTAAGTACATGTTGCAAAAGCTGGAGTATAAAGTCATTGAGAGGCCATACATTCCAGTCCACTTCCCCCAGGAAGGTGGATACAACCTCCATCCCCCTGGAGTCGGGGATGCTGGAATATAAGGCCTCAATATCAATGGCCACCAATCGAGCTCCTGGGGGCACCATAATACCCTCAATCACCTTTAGGATATCCAAGGTATCCTTCAGATATGAGGGTAGTCTCTTGACATGGGGTCTCAGATGGCTATCAACATACTGGCTTGCCCTTTCCGTGTGGCAGCCAATCCCCGAGACAATTGGACGGCCAGGTGGCTTGTTCAGACATTTGTGAACCTTAGGGAGGGCATAAAATGTTGGAGTTATTGGCCACTTGACAGTGACCTCCAGAAATTCACATAGATCCTTATGGATCAAACCTTGCAATCAGTTCCTGATACTGGAGTCTATGTGCATGAATCAGTTCCTCATCTATTTTCTGATACCACTCCGTATTGCTTAAAATTGCCTCACACATTTCAACATATTGTTGTTATCCATAACAACCACATTACCCCCTTTGTCAGAGGGTTTGATCACAAGGCAGTCATTATGGATCAATTGGGAAAGCGCCCGTTCCTGGTGATCCGTGAGGTTAGAGGGGTGGAATTTTCCAAAGTTTGGAAGTCTACCCACCTCTTTCACCATCTGTTTGAGAAACGCCCAGACCGCAGGGCAGGTCTGTAGTTTAAAAAAAAAATAGATATTTGGGGGGAACACCCTACCAAACGCATGGTGCTGCTTGTAAAGACCAACAGACAAAAAAATGCATATTACAGCGCACACATGATACATACTCCTGCCAGGCTGTTTAAAAGCATCTAAACGTATATAGCAAAAAATGAAAAAAATGCAAAAATACGGGGGTTTGGTCACACTGAATGGCCATGAAGTGCTTAAGCCCACTGACTGCTGCAAAGTACCCCGTTTTACCAATAGGGATATTACTCCCTTTTTTGCATATTGGTCTGTGATCTATGGGATGACATGGATGATACTGTGGATACCTCAGATTCTGATTGATGGAAAGAGGGCCTTCTCCACATCCCACCTAGCGCCTCTATTCCCTCTCTATGCCATCTGTAGGCATAACCTCCTAAGAAGGCTAATTTATCTTTATAAAACTTGTCTTCCTTTTTAGTAACAATATCCTTATTATATTTCTCTAAATGCTCTATAAGGTCGGCTGCCCTCTTCTTAAATTCCACATTTTGAGATAAAGAACTATTTACTCTTCTAAGATCTTCGATGTCTTTTTCCAGAGATACCAGGTCTTTCTGATATTTGTCCTTAAGCATTTCCATTAATTTCGATGAGCACTGGGTAAGATGTCCCTCCCAGTGCTCGTGAAATACCCCATCACTCATTTCAAAGAATGGAAAGACCTGAATTCTCAAACCTTGGGGGTTAATTCGCTCTCTAATATAGCGTTCAAAGAACCGAACGTGCCAACCCAAGTTGGACTTTTACAGCTAATCCCCTACAGCTATTTATTAGCCCAGCAGGAACAATCTATTCGTTCCTTTATCGTAAATCCACGGCAGGGAATACAATTTTACACTTTAATATCGCACATCCCCGGTCCCTGGTACGCAGTATTCCTTACAGTCAATACCTGAGACTTAGAAGGAACTGTGCCAGGGACGGGGATTTTGAGCTAGTAGCTAAATCTCTCTTTGAGTGCCTACGGGCTAGGGGCTACAGTAAGAAAGTGCTTAAAAGGGCATCAGAGGGCTATATCACAAACTAGAGAGGACCTCCTATTTAAAACTAATAAACGTACCAAGGCGGTCACTACTAAGGTGGTGACGACATTTAGCGACCAACAGGATATTTTCAGGGAACTTCTGATTAAGAATTGGCATTTTCTGGCTGATGATGCAGTAATCTCAAAATACGTTAGGGATCGGCCTGAGATAGTATACAGAAGATCACCCTCTATCTGAGACAAGTTGGTGCACAGTCACTATGAACCCCCGGCCTACCTGGAGGGGGCGGCTGGGGGGGGGGGCAGGAACCTACAGGTGTGGTGGCTGTGCACAATGCCCATGGATAAAGGAGGGAAATACCTTCCCACTGCCGAGGGGAGGATACTTAAAGTCCAGGACCTTTGTGGATTGCCAAACAGAGGGAGTGGTCTATATGGCCCCCTGCAGGTGTGGTGCCTTCTACATAGGGAAAACCAAAAGAACCCTAGGGAGAAGAGTGCAAGACCACCTCTAATATTTAGATGCTGGCCTGATACTCATCCCGATCAGCAAGCATATAGGGCTCAATCAAAGCTTTGATCCGTCTTTTGTGTCGTTCTTCGCCCTGACAAGTGTCCCCCCTAATCCCCGGGGGGGGGCAACTTTGACGCGGCAAACCTGAGGAAGGAGGCAAGATGGATTTACAACCACAGGGCTACCGAATTCCCGGGTTTGAACACATCTTTGACATTTAACGCCTTCCTTTAATTTCTGGGCGAATATCAATAGCCGTCCAGAAATACCTTTTTAGGGACATGGGGGTGACCAGGTGTGGACACCTTATTCCCCCTTGCACTATTTGTCTGGAGATTGAATTGCCTCCTAAGTGACACCAAATAATCTGAGACATGCTCTATAACAGAGCGAATTATCCTGTATTGGATAAATTGCTGTTAGTATATAATGTAAAGTATATTCTTTCTGTATATTAAACATGAATAATTGTTTGCAATATTGCTGTTTGTAGGTAGATGGTGTTGTGCGGAGGAGACCTATGGACCTGCTTCCCCTTTCCCTCCCCCCGTGGGTCAATGGGGAGTGTTCGAGTGTTGAATCCGGAGGACTTTCTAACCTCCGTCCGGCTGCCAGGCGATTCTTCACCTGGGAAGAGGCGGTCAAGTGCGCCATTCCCAGACGTGGTCATTATGACCACGCTGGGGTACTGCGCATGCGCCGTCCTTCGATACTCGGGCGGAAGTGATACCGGAGAGCCCAGGCGGCTCTGTCACTTGCACCGGGACCAGTTCTTAATCGGCCCGGGGACACGGCACAGGACGGAGGTGTGGAAGCCCCGCAGCCGTGAGTCCCCGGTCCACTTGGCAGGTAAGGGTCATTTTTAAAGAGAAGGGGATTATACTGGATAGCTGCCTCGATCCAACTTATTAGCGCTCGGTGCGGTTCTGTAGCCATTATGGAGCATGGGGGCTGATTGGCGTTTTTTTTTTGTGCTAATGCAGTATACCCCATTATACCCCTATCTTTGAATATTAATTGTTTTCACAGACCTAGTTGGCAATTTTGGGAACATTTGATCAAGAGCTGGTCCAGCACTCCTCAGACCAGGGTGAATAGTTCTGGCACCACCACCTGAATTTTTTTGGGGGGAGAGAGGGGGGCCGTCCCTCGGCTTCCAAACCGTATGATGCCATGCTTCCGATTCAAACAGTGACAATATGGGTGAGCACAATGCTATGGACCTAACTATGCTTCTATGCTTGTTTGATTGATGTGAAGTGTTTCATAGTCTGTTGTATTATCTTTTGGTTAGTAGAAAACTGATGAAAGAGCGGAAAGATCCTGAGGAAGCAATCCTTGCGAAACGTCGATCATATTTCCATGCTCTCAGTCTGTCAAACATATGGTTTGTTGTTTACATGTATGTTAACATTGGACACTGTACATGTTTCAGTTATTATGCCTAAGTAGGCTTTTAACTATGTATTAATAAATGCTTGGTTTTAATACAAGTAGTAGTATCATTGTGTTTATCTTGGGTGGTAGTCAGTCCTTTAAAGTCCTAACGATATCTTCCTGATGGAGTGTGTTCCTCATCTGGAATATTCTGTGGTTTTTCTTTCCTATAAGGTATTTATTAAAATTGCACTTACAAGAATTAAGTGATATCAGGCATGTACAATATCCAGGCATCCCAGTCTGGGTGGTTCGAGTGCTAGGGGTCCCGTCGCCACATGTGTCCGGTCGCTCCGGTGGGTTCTGAGGCTCCAGGCAGGTGGGCGGGATGGAGGTCAAGGGTAACGGGTCCAGTGGGGAGCTGAAGAGTGGGTTGGTGGCTGTGGACCCGTGACGCTTGACCTCCATCCCGCCCACCTGCCTGGAGCCTCTAAACCCACCGGAGCGACCGGACACATGTGGCGACGGGACCCCTAGCACTCGGACCACCCAGACTGGGATGCCTGGATATTGTACATGCCTGATATCGCTTAACTCTTGTAAGTGCAATTTTAATAAATACCTTCTACTACACTTAGTGGGGCGCCGCTTGTTCTTTTGTGTCTTCTCAGATGGTAAAGCTGCCCATTCCTCTTGGCAAAAAGCCTCCAGTTCCTGGAAATTCTTGGACTGTCTTGCATGAACTGCACGTTTGAGATCTCCCAAGAGTGGCTTAATGATATTGAGGTCAGGAGACTGAGATGGCCACTCCAGAACCTTCACTTTATTCTGCTGTAGCCAATGACGGGTCGACTTGGCCTTGTGTTTTGGATCGTCGTGTTGGAATGTCCAAGTACGTCCCATGAGCAGCTTCCTGGCTGATGAATGCAAATATTCCTCCAGTATTTTTTGATAACATACTGCATTCATCTTGCCATCAATTTTGACCAAATTTCCTGTGCCTTTTTATCTCACACATCCCCAAAACATCAGCGATCCACCTCCGTGTTTCACAGGCCTTGTTGACTCCTCTCCAAATGTACAGTTTATGGTTGGGGCCAAAAAACTCAATTTTGGTCTCATCACTCCAAATGACTTTGTGCCAGAAGGTTTGAGGCTTGTCTCTGTGCTGTTTGGCGTATTGTAAGCTGGATACTTTGTGGCATTTGTGTAGTAATGGCTTTCTTCTGGAAACTCGACCATGCAGCCCATCTGTCTTGTATTTCACCTGAAGTTCTTTGTGTGTTTTTCTTTGCATCCCCAACAATTTTCCTGGCAGTTTTGGCTGAAATTTTAGTTGGTCTACCTGATAATAAATGGCTTCAGCCAAACACTAACCATGAGTGAAAGAAATGTTTTTGTGTTCTCATTCATATTCTCTGAAAAATGGCCAAGAAATCATAAATTCTGCCAGGGTATGTAAACGTATGAGCACAACTGTATATCCTAATACACAATTGCCAATTACTATATAGTAGCAGCTGACACAGACCCAGTGTTTTCACCTCACCACAATTTAAATATATATGAAAAATGTGCAGCGCTACCACACTGACACAAACAGTGCTAGTGCTCAGAACAAAATCACCAATTGACAAAATTTGTGCAGTGCTCCAACACTGATAAAAAAGTGCTAGTGCAATATATATAAATTATGTACACCAATATTATCAATTAATAGTGCTAAAGTGCCTGTGTAACATAGTGCTGGAAAACACATACAATATCATATAATCACATATAAAGTGCTGCAATATAAATATTCAGTGCAAATATGTAAAGAACGAAAAAAAGCAGCATAAGTTCATTAAAAAAGGCATCATAGCAGATTTGAGGTAGATCCAAGAGAGATAGCAGAGTCCCTGATGAGTGCACAGAAACTAAAGGTGTTTATTACTATCCTCCATCAGTTGCATTGGCCGCTCACCTCGCGATAGAATCAAATGCGTATTCATCCCCACCATGGGATATGGCAAAACAGCTGAAATAGCCTCCCGGTGTGGTTCTCCTTATTACAAATCTCTGGGTAACTCTCAGGTCCTTACAGATGTTACATCAACTCCCCAATAGCATATGAAAAAGAGAAGGCGAAACCATCTAATCCTCTCTGTATAGAACGTTTTGTTATGCCACAAAGTAAAAGTAAATAATTACAGGAAACCGCACATTAAGCTGTGTAAGATGGAACAGCATGTGTGCACTTAGTACAAACAATCTCAATTTCTGCGACGTGACGTGCAGACCTAGGCTCCTCCCCTAGACACGTGTCATCATAGGCGTGACTTCCTCAGTAAGCTGTTCCAGCTCGCATGGCTTAATGTGCTGTTTTCTGTAAGTGTTTACTTTTACTTTGGGGCATAATAAAACATTCTATACAGAGAGCATTAGATTGTTTTGCCTTCTCTTTTTCATGTGCTATTGGGGAGTTGATGTAAGATTTGTAAGGACTGGAGAGTTACCCGGAGATTTGTAATAAGGAGAACCATACCAGAAGGCTATTTCAGCTGTTTTGCCATATCCCATGGTGGGGATGAATGTGTTTTTGATTCTATAGAGAGGATGCAACTGGTGGAGGATAGCAATAAGCACCTTTAGTTTCCGTGCACTCATCGGGGACTCTGCTATCTCTCTTGGATCTACCTCAAATCTGCTATGATGCCTTTTTTATGAACTTATGCTGCTGCTAAGACTTTTTTCGTTATTTACATGTTTGCACTGAAGATGTATATTGCAGCACTTTATACAGTTGTGCTAATAAGTTTACATACCCTGGCAGAATTTATGATTTCTTGGCCATTTTTCAGAGAATATGAATGATAACACAAAAACATTCAAGTCATTTATTATCATTCAACTGTATTTACTATTTTTTAAATCATAATGACAACAGAAACTACCCAAAATGACCCTGATCAAAAGTTTACATACCCTGATCAAATGTTTACATACCCTGATGATTTTGGCCTGATAACATGCACACAAGTTGACACAAAGGGGTTTCAATGGCTATTAAAGGTACACCTGTGATCTATTTGCTTGTAATTAGTGAGTGTGTATAAAAGGTCAATGAATTTCTGGACTCCTGACAGACCCTTGCAGCTTTCATCTAGTGCTGCACTAAAGTTTCTGGATTCTGAGTCATGGGGAAAGCAAACAAATTGTCAAAAGGATCTGCGGGAAAAGGTAGTACAACTGTATAAAACAGGAAAGGGATATAAAAAGATATCCAAGGAATTGAGAATGCCAACCAGCAGTGTTCAAATTCTAATCAAAAAATGGAAAATGAGGGGTTCTGTTGAAACCAAACCACGGTCAGGTAGACCAACTCAGAATTTCACTGTAAGGGGGCCAGCAACAAATGTGTCCACAGGCAAAGGTTTTTGAAGAAATGTTATTAGGATGTGCTAAATATGTATTGTCACAGTGTCTCCCAGTGTCCGTTTACTGGTATTTGCTGTGTATAGCAAATATGGCTTTTGAGGAAAGGCCACTTACAATGGAAACCTTCCATTAATTGGTAAGCGCACACTACCTGCCTGATCATCCCAGCCGTCAGGCGCTCTGAACGATTAACCCTGGAGCGAATGACGGTCCAGATTTATGGACGTATGATGAGCGTTCCACAACACAGGTCTATAACCATCAACCGGGGGCCCCTGTATTATGTTGAATCGCTTGACAGAGATGTGCTTGTGGTGTGGAATCAGTATAGTTTTTATGAAAGGGTAATGGCTTGTAAGCTTTCTGTCGTGTTTGATCCACATGATACAAACACTGCAGCTATTCCCTTATGTTTAAACTAACCTTTAATGGAACAGTAGTATAATCGCTATTAAATATAGTTCTATGAACTATATTACATAGGATTCATTGTAATGGTAAAGTTGGCTTTGCATGCGCGAGGCTTGGCAGGACAGACTCTGTGGGGTAACATGTGGGTTTCAATGAGAGCCATGTTTCCACATGGCTTTCATTGTTATCTGGGGTGTTTGCATCTCCGCCCACCCAACGGCTGGGGCTCATACAGGCTGCCAAGCTTTTCCCCATGCATACACGCCCCTTCTATTGTATCGTTTGAATATAAACAATTGTGTCATTGGTTGTAATTTTGTATTGAGCTCATGTCATGTGACTTTGCCGTGGAGGCTGATTGGCTAATTGTAAAGTCACCAAGTCCCTTTGTTTTCCTTGTTTCAGCCCTATAAATAAAATCAGCATGCATGGCTACTCGGGACTGATTGAGGAGCTTGCAATGTAAGAACAGCTATTGTGTCTGTTTTACTTGATGAGCAGGAGTGCACTCAAATGCATTATGCAAAAGAGCTGGAAAGTGTGCTTATTAGCGCAAGCAAAATATAATGCGCACAGCGTATTATATTTTCCTCTACAAGGCGGACGTAGTGGTCAGTCCTCAGGCAGGGCATTGTTTCCTCTGTTTAGTGAGTTTGCCCATGCCATCCAGCCACAGCATGCAGAGGAGGTGGTAGACTGGCTTACTAAACCTTCCTTAACCTCCTCATCCCCTGTGACGCAAGCAGAGACAAGTGTGCAGTCCCCTGCAGTTGCCAGAGTGTATAAACCTGCCTCCTTGTCAACATCTATTCCTGCCATAGCCCCAACATCAGAGTTATTTGACCACAGCGTCACTCACTTGCTCCTTGATGATGCCCAGCCATTACTGGATTTAGATGTTGGTTCTGAGGTTGACGATGACAGGAACATGAGCCTAGAGAAAGGGGAGAACACTGGTAGACAAATTGGCATTCATGTTCCCCCAGCCGCAGCGTATTGCCAAGTTGTCTCCAGTGGTAATGATGATGATGATGATGGAGGAGATGGAGATGATGATGATGATCATGATGATGAGGTCACTGATGAGACTTGGGTGCCGGATAGAGCAGAGGAGGAAACTGAAGGTGAGGCAGCACAACCCCAAGGAGGCCGACATCAAGAAAGAGTAGAGAATAGCCACCCTACTCCATCACATTCTGCAGCTGTTATCTCCCGGCCAACTCCCCAAAGCTCAGCTGTCTGGGCCTTTTTCAGCACATCTGCAGCAGATCGCACTGTTGCTATCTGCAAACTGTGTCTCAGGCACATCAAACGTGGCAAAAACACCAGCCATTTGGGTACCATGTGCTTAACAAGGAATTTAATGTCCAATCACTCAGCCCGTTGGCAAGAGCACCTAAAAGCCACACAAAAGGGGCACAAATTTCTCCCTCCTCCTCCTCCTTACCCACTTCCATCTGCCCCTGCTATACCGAGTCATTACCTCCCAGCAGCCTCCACTGACAGGGATGATGGTATAGCACAGGGTGTCCCAGGTCCTAGCAGCACATCTGCCAGCAGCACACCACCAGCTGTAGGCTGCAAATTTCTCTGCCCCGTCTGCTGCAGTGAAAAAAAAAATACAGTTCCTTTCATGCCCAGCGTCTAAATGCAAGCTGGTCAAAGCCGTTGGCTCTCCAACTTCTGCCTTTCAGACTGGTGGATTCTGCCCCCTTCCTTGTGCTATACCACAATGGCAGGTTCCCAGTTGCTACTACTTTTCACGTAAGGCCGTTCCATCTCTCTACCACCACGTGGAAGGAAATGTTCTGGCATCGTTGGGCAAGGCAGTCAGCCGTAAAATCCACCTTACTGCTGACACGTAGTCCAGCAAGCATGGGCAGGGACGATATACTTCAGCACACTGGGTAACGCTGCTTTCAACTCAAAATGATGCAGAGCAGTGCTCAGTGCTGCAGCTTGTTGTGCCCTCCATACAGCTGGTGGTGATGATGCCAGACCTGTGAGCTCTACCCTCTCCTCCTCCTCCGCCACCTCCATGCCCTCCTCTGCAGAATTGTCCTATGAACCTCAGGTACCCCCTAAGCTTTCAAAGGGCTATTCCATGAGTCAGGCTAAAAGGTGCCATGCAGTGCTTCAGCTGCTGTGTCTAGGGGACAGGAACCACACCAGAGCAGAGGTTCTTGCAGCTCTGCAGGGACAGGACCAGAGGTGGTTCACATCACGCCAGCTGAAGCCAGGAATGGTGGTGTGTGATAATGGCTCGAACCTCCTGTTCGTGATTAGACACATGCCTGCCACATGTCCTCAATTTAGTGGTGCAGCATTTCCTATGTACCCAGGGTTGGAAGATGTGCTAAAGCTTGCCAGAAGGGTCTATAGCCATTTCAGGCGGTCATACACAGCCAGTGCTCGGTTGGCTGAAATTCAGTGGGAATTCCACCTGCCTGTAAACTGCCTGATTTGTGATATGCCCACCAGGTGAAACTCCACTTTGGCAATGCTGCAGTGGCTATACATGCAGCAGAGGGCCGTTACTGAGTACCTGTGCGAGTACGGCACGACGGCAGGCTCAGACCACCTAGGCTTTTTTTACCCAAGCCACTGGCTGATCATTAAAGATGCATGCACTGTACTGTCACCATTTGAGGAGGCCACAAGGATGGTGAGCCGTGACAGTGCATGCATCAGTGACACAATCCCTGTTGTGTTCTTGCTGGAGCAGACTTTGCATGACATTATGGACAGGGCACTGCAGACAGAGCAGCAGATGGAAGAGGAGGACTTCCTTTTTTCTCAAGGCCCACTTTATCCAGACACCATCATTCCTATGTCCCAGAACACACAGGAGGAGAGAGGGGAGAAGGATTCTGCCACTTTCGTAGGCTTCGAAGAAGAGGAAGACATGCGTCAATCTGTAAGCGATGGCTTTACAACCCCAGGACCCTTGGGAGTAGTACGTGGCTGGGAGGAGGTAGTTGCAGATGCTGACCCCCAGGAGTCTGCTTTTCAAGCCTCTGCAAATTTGAGGCGCATGGGCAACCTCATGCTTCAAAGCCTGCGAAAGGACCCAAGAATCTGTGGCATAAAGGAGAATGATCATTACTGGTAGGCAACCCTCCTTGACCACCACTATAAGGGGGTCTCAGAACTCATACCGTCCCCACAGAGAGTGCAGAAGATAAAATCTCTTGAGGACACGTTAAAGAGGATTTTATGGAACGTTTTTCCTGACTCCAGTACGTTACAGTGTCATGGAAAATGTAGTTTTGAGTCTTCTGTTGGTCAAGAGAGGAGCGTTGGAGAAGGCATCCGCCTAAGTGATGCATTTCGGAATTTCTTTAGTCCTCGCCACCCAGGGCTGTCAGCTTCCACATCCCATCGGCATTGTCTGCATCACATGGTGGACGATCTGCCACTTTACAGGTAGACTAAAATGACCCCCCAGGCAATATATTGGAAGGAATTTTTCATTTCTATGTTTTCACTTTAAAAATCAAAAAAATCACTGCTTATTTAAAAAGGACGTTGTTGGGGGGCGTGTCCGGCCGGCATCTGTGATGGCCGCATAATCCAGAGCTCCTGCTCCAGCCTCGCTCATCGCGGCACACAAAGCGGACGGGGGAACCGATTCAGACCATCGAAGTGACCGGAATATCCCGAACACATAGGGGAACGATGAGCAAACGCAGGAAGGGCTCCAAGCAGCCACAGCGTCTCACGGACTTCTTCCCAGCTGAGCGGCGAGGAGGTAAGCAAAATGGTGTGGATGCATCTGACGGCCCGCGCCCGTACACAAGCACCTACCACGCTACCACCTCAGCCAGCCCCACAGCTGCCTTTCACTCTCCGGAGGGAGAAGAAGCTTCCTTCTCCCCACCAGCTTCTCCTACAACACGCAGCCCGGCCAAAACAAAGCAAAGGAGAGAGGAGGATAATCCAGGCCCCGGCCTGCACTCAGCCCTATTACAAACAGCAATGCAAGCCTCAGTACCAGGCCCCACCATAGAAGCCTTCCCAGCCTCAGAGAAAGCGATCTCTGAAACTACAATGAAAAGCATGCTTCTGTCTCTAAAACACTCTTTATTCCAGGACTTTGCCACCATGTTTAACCCTCTACATGACACAGTCCAATCACATGAGGACAGAATTGTTCACCTGGAAAATAAAATGGCAGATTTATATGCGGCCCACAATGATCTGGTGGATGCATACACTGACCAAGAACAAGAGATCCAACGCCTATTAAATAAGCTCTCCGACCTTGAGGACCGCTCGAGGCGGAATAATATAAAATTTAGGGGCATACCGGAATCAATTCCACCGAATGGACTGACAAATTTCATCCAGCGCATGATGAAAGCCATGATCCCAGCACTGAGCGACATAGAGCTTTGCATTGACAGAGCTCATCGCATTCCAAAACCGAAATTTCTCCCTGACACCGCTTCCAGAGATACTCTTGCCCGCATCCATTACTATCACGTCAAAGAGCGGATCATGGCTGCAGCCAAGAGATCACCGATAGTCCCGGATGAGTTTATGAATATTTCCTTATACACGGATATTTCCCAACAAACAGCTTTAAACAGGAAAAAACTTCTGACCCTCACCAAAATACTACGTAACAACAATGTGATTTACAGATGGGGCTTTCCAACAAAGCTTTTGATCACGTGGAAAGGGAAAACATACCCAGTCTACAGCGTTGACAAGGGTCTAGCGCTCTTTAAAGATTGGCAACTAATTCCAGCAGAGATGCAAATGCAGGAAGGATCTCCCCCGGAGAGGCTACATAACGAATGGTCCTGAGCTCCCCCTACTATCACTCAAGCAGTAACAGATCTTACCCCCGTTGATTCAGCCACTATGCGAGCAGAGGAACTCCCATTATCTTATACTAGTTCCCTAACCCAGTGTTCACTGGTGCTTTCATACCCCCAGATACCACGTAAGCAGCAAGCCAGCTGCAATGTTGTCCTGGGTTTCACCAGACCTTTTTTACCCGCAGTTAATGACTGTTTCTGTTTTCTCTTCATACCTATGCTCTTTCCCTTCCCGCATCCCTGTCTACCCAGGAGTCGAAGCAAGGTCTCAGATCTACGAAAGTCTACTTCTCTTCAACAGGACACCTTTGCTGGAACCTGCTTCCAAAGCCAATACACATCCGATGGTCCCACGACCTTATGACGCCTGGATCCAAGGTACTGTCCTAAGCACCCTTACAAAGTACATTCCAACTAACACTAGCTGAACTCACCACACGGTCATGCTGCTGAAAATTGTTTCCATTAATGTAAAGGGCCTTAACAG
Source organism: Glandirana rugosa (assembly GCA_018402905.1). NCBI lineage: Eukaryota > Metazoa > Chordata > Amphibia > Anura > Ranidae > Glandirana > Glandirana rugosa. Next base: position 594,034 of record BLSH010436298.1, read on the forward strand.
CCCCTTCAAACGCAACGCCCTACAAAAAGAGGCCAACTCTGCCAAAGCTGATGTAATCTTTGCCCAAGAGACACATCTTGCTGCTGAAAAGTGCCCAAAATTTAGCTTCCCTCAATTCCCTCATGTCCTTATGGCTAGTGTTGAGCGAACCCGGACTGTAACGTTCGGGTCCGTACCGAACTTTTGGGTGTCCGTGGCACGGACCCGGACCCGGACATTTCAAAAATCGTTCGGGTTCGGTCCGGGGTTCTGCTATTTTACTCCACGTGTTGAGAAGCTGCAGGGCAGCCAATCAACAAGCGTTTCACTGGTTTGCCCTTAGAAGCCATCACAGCCATGCCTACTAATGGCATGGCTGTGATTGGCCGGTGCATCATGTGACCCAGCCTCTTTATAAGCTGGAGTCACAGTGCTGCAGTCACATGCTCCTTGGGTTAGTATAGGGAAAGGTAGCTGACGGCGTGAGGGACAGATTTTAGCCATTTTAAGACCTGATCCTGCATCCTGAGATAGATTACTTTACTACTGCTGTCTGTGCTGTTGCTCTGAGGACAGATAGCAGAAATTAGAGATTTCAC
>BLSH010436298.1:600763-636021 GCA_018402905.1 Glandirana rugosa
GCCTCGATCCAAATTTACACCCTATGGCACAAAGTCTTGACAATAACCTTGAAGCTAGAAAACGCTTATCAGTAAATCCCTCCTACTCAAATCCTCTAGACTGGTCTGGTATCTACTTCGAACATATCGACCTCGTCAGTCCAGTCTCCCAACCCAATACGGTTCAACCCGCCGCTAGTCTCAGCAAGCATCCGACAATCATCCCCTCGTACGACAAAGTTCCCCCCGGGTATCAAAAACCAACCTTCTACTGGTGGTCATAAATTCAACCAGTTCATATGTACGAAACATTATCAAACACTATAAACCCCGCGGATCGGGGGGACAAGAAAATACAGAGTAGTTATAAAACCATAAAAGAACAGGGGGGCTAGGCGCCCCAAATATCACAAACTATTACAAAGCATGTATACTTGACCAACTTAAATACTGGTGGTCATCTTCCAACCAAAAACTATGGGCCCCCCTTGAAACAGCATGCTCCCCTACTAACAGCCTACGAACGACTCTGATCGCCGCCCAACTTGGCATAACCCAACCCTCTGACCTGACTGCTCCAGCTATACAAGCTTCATCTATGGTCTGGTCAGATCTCCTAAACTCATCCTCCCTAAATGACTATTCGCAAAAGATCGAAGTTCCAATAACAGTTCTGAAACACGGTATCCCACATTTAAACCTAGCTCCGTGGCACAATGCAGGGATCTTTTTATTAAAAGACCTATTAGAGGATGCTAAAGTAAAATCATTTGAAACCCTAAAAAGATTATTCCATGTTGCTCCACAACCCTTATTTGACTATGTAAGGATCAGCTCATACCTCACACACCATAAACTCCCAGCTTCAATATATATTCCCATTCAAGTGTTTAAATATATAAGCTCCACCGAAACCTCGCTAAAAGGAATCTCTATGTTCTACACCCTCTTACAAAACCTAACAATTCCCCCTAAATCCTCCTCCATGGTAAAATGGGAAGTAATTCTGAACGAAACTTTTACCATAGACTCCTGGAACAAAGCCTTTTCCAACACGTACTCAGCCTCTAAATGCACTAATCACTGGGAACTCTACCAGAAATCACTACATTTTTGGTACTTTACCCCCGCCAAACTTTCCAAGATCTATCCCAACGTTACGGATAGATGTTGGAGAGGTTGTGGTGACGCAGGTGACTTATACCATATATTGTGGTCTTGTAAATCGCTAAAATCGTTCTGGAATAAAATATTTGTCCTCATATCAGAACTCTGTAAGTTCCAGATTTCTCCACAACCCGAATTAGCGATTCTACATCTAAACAGCCAATCTCTACATAAAAAAGTAAGAACAGTAGTGATCCAGCTTCTACTGGCAGCCAAACTTAACATAACAAAATTGTGGAAATCCACCTCCATACCCTCATACACAGACACTCTGGACACTTTAAACCATCAATGCGAAATGGAAAGGATTCTGGCAGCATCTCTATCTACGACCCCATCATTCCACTCTAGATGGGACATATGGCTTGATAGTCCCCATTGTTCATTATAGACTTTCTCTATTTTAGTAAACACGACTCCAAGGCTTCCCCCCCCCCCCGCCCCCTTTCTCTCCCCCTCCCTTTTCCTTACAGGAGTGCTGGAAATTATCCACTTTAGGTCATCTCCTTAAGCATTTCAAATCAAATATTACTTTCACTCACTTCTATCAACGACCTCAGTGGCTCACCTACATGACACAGTATGATCCCAGTCGGGGTGTCATGGGTGTGCCTCTTGAGGCACCGTAGCTTACATACCCTAGTAGTGTAATAGAAGGAAGCCGACCACTATTCTTAATAGTTCCACTAGTAGATTTTCAGACCTGACCTCAATAGCAACAATTGACCCTGGGTCCATGGAAACGACCCGACCACCTTCCGAATATAGCCTCATCCGGTTGAATACTAGTATAATCTCCTATGACGGTTTTGGTTATTTTACGCTTGTAATTGTTGTTATTACTTGGTTATCAAGCATGTACTTCTGCTTTTTCTACCTTTCTCTGTACTTAATGCTTTATACTTCAATAAAGAACTATTGGAAATAAAAATGACGTTGTTCACAAACTTTTCTTTCATTGATACATGTCCCCCACGGCAGGACCCCTATAACCATTGTATGCTTAATTACTTGCATATAAGCCTTCAAAATGGGCACTTTTGATTGTTGAAGTTCAGGTCCCATTGACTTTAATGGGGTTCGTTATTCAGGTCCGAACTTCCACGGGGTTCGAAAGTTCTGGTGCGAACCGAACAGGGGTCATTTCGGCCCATCCCTATTTATTATCTCTCAGCCTCTGAAGCACATGGCAGACATCTGTGTGGTGGCTCTCTAGGGACTTGGAATATATGAGGATATCATCGAGATAAACCACTACACATTGCTGCAACACATCTTGAAGGACATCGTTGATGAACTCCTGAAAAACTGTTGGAATATTGCAAAGACCAAACGGCATTACCAGGTATTCGTAATGGCCTGTCCTGGTATTAAATGCGTTTTTTCACTCATCACCCTCCTTGATTCTCACGAGATTGTATGTCCCTCTCAGATGAAGCTTTGTGAAAACTGTTGCTCCCAACCAACTCGGATAAGCATTCTTAATCGTGAAGCGATTGAGACCCATATAAAATCAATACAAGGTCTCAGTACGCCACTCTTCTTTTTTTCACAAAGAAGAAGCCAGCACCAGCAGGTGATGAGGATTTGCTGATGAACCCTTGAGAAAGTGCATCTACAACATACTCCATGGCTTTATCCTCCAAAGCTCGGAGCCAAACGTACAGGAGGCTTCCGCAAGCGCTCATTAAAGGAAGGTCTCTCTCGGAATCCGGAGACAATGAGAATAGCAAACCTGATCAACTTCTCCAGCTCAGTTGGTATGTCTCAGGCTGCTATCTCATCTTTGATGTTATCCAAGAGACCATGAGAAAAAGCACCTCATTGTTCCAAGCAACTTCTGCTGTCAGAGTACGGAATTCAATGGCGTAACCGGCAACAGTTCTCGCACCCTGCTTGAGGGACCTGAGGCTTTTGGCAGCAGTAGTGGAGTGTGAGGGAACGTCAAATACCCTTTTAAAGGAGGCAACAAACTCTGGGCAACTCAGGACAATGGATATGTGCGTCTTCCATAGAGGGTTTGCCCAGGCCAAGGCTCTGTCAGAAAGCAAAGAAATCACAAAGCCTACTTTGCTTCTGTCTTTGGGAAACGCCTGGGGTAGCATTTCAAAGTATATCCCAACCTGGTTGAGAAACCTTCTGCATTGAAATGGATTGCCCCCAAATCGCTGGGGAAGTGAAGCGGAACCAGACATACCCCCTATAGAGGTAATATTTGAGGTGGGTGCCTGCACAGAGACTTGAGCATCAGCAGGAATGGCCTGCAACACAGGTTGTGCCAGAACAGCCACCGTCGGAGGATCCAGGTGATTCAGGAGTGTCTGTAGCGCTATGGCAAACTGATCCATGCGGTGATCCTGCTCATCCAATCTGGAGAAAATATTACCAGCAAGTGGATTGACTGCATCTTCTGAATTCATGGCCTTCGCCTAGTGTCAGGAACCATGAATCAGACTGAGACAGAAGTGCAGTATTTAATAAAAATGTGAAAATAGAACAAAGCAAACAAACTCAAAACATAGCCAAGGATTGGTAGCCAGAGCGGATGGTTGGAGCAAGCCAGGAAACAGGAATCCAGAGATCAGTGAGGTCAAACAAACAGCATGCAGGGTCAGGAGCCAGAAGGGAAGTCAGCCGAGCAGAGTCTAATCCAGAAACCAGAAGGAACATCAAACAGGCAAAAGTCTTTCACAGGAAAACACAGCAGAAGATTTATCCAGAGATGTTGACCAGACGAAGGCGTCTGAAATCTGATCCAGGCAGTTAATATAGCTGGGAGAGCTGGCTAATGAGCAGGATATGGACATCAGGTGAGACAGAGTGGACCCTGAGACTGGCAATTAACCCTCAGCTGAGCAGCTTGCTCTGAGAAGGGAGGGCTGAGCCCAGCCCTAGCACAAAGTCAGGGAAAAGAAAGGAACACACTCACTCTGCAAATCTCCAGCAGTCCATGTGTCAACTTTTATAATGGCTGTATCTCCAACAGTCCCTTTAAGCATAAAAGTGTGGTTTGGGCAATCTCTTCCTGCCACCCCCTTCCTCCCTGATGGAAACAGAGTGACTCTTTGTAGGCTGTCCCATCCAGGCAACCATCACTCTGTCCTTGTAGATAGACCTCCCCAGCAGCCATTCCTTCTGAATGTCTGCAAAGCGGGCCCAGGTCTCCTCACACTCTGGCACCCACTACGGCTTAGGGACGTGTAAGTACTCCCAAACAGGGTCATCCTCCCACTCTCCCCGGAAGTCCTCAATGATGTCCATGGTTTTGGGAGGGACATAGGGAAATACAGATCTCACTCCAAAGCAACCCTCCTTTGAACCTCCCGCTGAAACCAGGAAAGCCTGGGAAGCTCTCTATATTTTCCTTTCCCCAGCAGGACCCAGGCATTTGGGGACCTCTTCGTCCACTGCCTATAAGTGGTCATGGTGGTGAATGGTACAAGTTGTCTGCTAGTGATAGGCGTTCCTGCAGCTTTTCTGGGTTCCCCAGCAAAATCTGACTGCTCTCCTACCTCGGATGGCACTTCCAGGACCTGGGAACCTCCTGTCTCCCATTCCTCCTCTGAGCAGCTGTCAGGAGATGACCATTCTGCTAGCCTCTCTAGGGACCCGAACTCTGCTAACAGTCTGGGGGACCCCCAATCTATGGCTTTGCCCCCGCATTCCCTTTCCAGCTCATCCGAGGGCAGACTCCCCTCCAACACTGGCTCCTTCCAATCAGGGGTAGCGAGAGGTGTAGACGCAGCCGGCATTTCAGGGACATCTGGCTCCTTCACAAGCCACTTCTTCTCCAATGTCACTTATCTTCACAGGGAAGTCACCAGGCTATGATTCTACCCCTCCTGTCTGGGATGACTCCAATTCTGCTCCGGTCTTCCGGGATGTCCATGGCTGCAGTGTACAAAGTCCTCAATGCAGGTCCACTTGGTAGTATTGTGGCTCCTGCTGGCTGGATGCAAGCCGGGCATCCAGGCACTGACCACCGTGGTCGGTATCCGGCACTCTGGGCATAGCAGGCACAGCTGCTCCGCCCCCTTGTTCATCCCCAGGGTGAATCCCCTGTGATGCTCCAACCGGACACCAGTGTCCACCATAGTCCGCTTCTGTATCTCCGGCAACCAAGTCAGCGCAGGCAGCATACATCCACCCTCTGCCATCTTGCTCCTCTGCGGCTAGCAGGGAACACTGGGACTCCTCCAGGGTGTGGCACTGCCCCCTCGCTTCCAGACAGAATGGTGTCTGCAGAACTGATAGGCAGGCTCTTCCCTGGACATGCTGCTGTAACCCCTTGTTAGATGAACTGATGTTTGCAAGCACACTGTAGCTAGCAGGACTTGTCCAGGCAAGTGGCTTGGCACAGACTGTGCCCAAGCAACTAGAAGCCGAGGGCCACTGACTTCCCCGATGGTTGCTGACAGCAACAATAAAGTTTGTAACCCATGCCTTACTGAAGGAAACACTTTTAGTACTGTCCAATCCGCAGGCACCTGCAGGCTTACCCCGATCACCCCAGGTAACAGTAGACACTTCCAGGCACACTTTACTGTTCAAAGCAGGATTTTGAAGCAAAAGTTCAAGATGCCCAGCATTAACGGATTGCTGGACATATTTGTAATCCAACACAGGACATCTAGCGTTAGCAGATCGCTGGATGTATTTGTAATCCATGGGTGCTATCATCCGCCATGGTTTCCCACGGGTAACAGCAGATGGCAGAATAGTTCCTGAGTTGCAGGTTTTTAGCACAAGTTTCTGTTCCAGCTGCAGTTTGGGCAACTGGTTGAGCAGGTAGCAATAAAGTTGAACTTGAAGGCAGCTCCTGCTGGTTACTATGGACAACGGCACTTGTTACGGTAGCACTGAATAGCAGGCAGAACACATAAGTCCTTCCCCAAAGTTTAATTCCTCAACTGGTGGTAGAACAAAGCACAAACAACTTTGGTTGCTAGGGGCAATGGCTGGCAGGTTGACCGTGAATGGGTGATCCCGGACGACGCCCCCAAATGTAACCCAAATGTAACCATGCCCCAGTAGGAACTGCTGAATGTAGTGGTTCACCTGTCATCCTGCCCATCTCTCAGTCACTCAGACACACAGAACAGTTCATAGCTTTGTTTTTTTTGAGGGGATTGAACTTAAATGAGGATAGGGAAATATGGGATGCTCAGAAAGATTTAGTGCAAACTTGCTTGGGACTGCTATATACACTACAGTATATACACTCCAATCTTCTCTCCAGCACAACTCTTGCTTAAGACCTCTTTCCTTTACTCCTCCAGCACTTCACTTGCTGCAAAATGTTACTCCTCCAGCATTTCATTTGCTGCAGACTGTTACTCCACCAGCACTCCACTTGCTGCTGACTGTTACTCCTCCAGACTAGCTAGCACCTCATGGCTAGGGCTGACACTAACTCAGAAAGGCCTCAGTAGATTGCCTTTTGCGGGCAGGTGCCTCAAGTCCCTGTGGTATAGAAATAGTTCAGGTGCTAGCTGTCCTCTACTCTGCTACCAATCCCAGATAGCTCTCTTCAGGCCCTGCCAGCCAGCCTGGCTAAAATTACCTCTCTCCACTGCCCTTCCCACAGTCCACTCTTCTGGTTCTGCACCCATCTCAAACTGCAATCTCCCAGTTCTCTCAGGCATGTCTCCCCAGTCCTCCTGACTATGCTGACTATGCTGACCAGCACTTTACTTGCTGCGACCAGTTGTCCTTCCTGAAGTCTCTTAGCAGTGTTCTCCCCCGCTGTCCTCTACTTGCTCTCTCATGTGCCTCTCCAGGATCTCTTCCTGGATGCACCCAAGTCCTGACCCAAGGTCACCCCCCCAGACTGGGGAGCTACCCGTGGGCCCCGACAACCCCCACACTCTCTTACTCCAGCTCTTTCACCTGACAACTCCTCCCCAGCTGGGCAGACCCTGGGTATTTAAGGAGGCCTGCACCCTGCCAATCCAGATTGGGGATTGGTCAAGGCTTCCTAAATTACCCCAGGTGGCTACACCCCCTCTCTCTACCTCTTTCCAGAGAACTCCAGAAGCTTCTGGAAAGAAGTGGGAGGTCCTGATGACATCAACTGTGAGTCACCCAGCCCTACACTGAACCATTCCCAGCCCAGAAATGAAAACAAACAGGCCTAGCCACCAGCTAGGCCTGCCTAAATTTTCCTACTCTCCAGAAAAATCTATCCTCTAGCACCTACCTACCTAGAGGATGCTGCACACACACAAAGAAGGTGGATAAAGGAAACCCCCACTGGGACATGTCTCTCTCACAACGCCTGGGGTTAAGTGCACCACTGAAGTGCAAATTGCACCAAGGATTGCGAAGCACCCCGCTAAAGTTGTGGACCTATAGCTGACTGCTGCTAATGAGTTTTGGCTGATACAGGAAGAGGGGCCCTGGAGCACGGTTTCCCCAGGGTGCGGAATCTAAGAGCTAGTGGGTGTTTGCCAGAGCCTCTAGTGATGAGGATGGATTTGGCTGCAACTGGATCCAGTTTGACGGCCCCCCAGGGTCCCTTAGTGTCAGGAAAATACTGTTTCCTAGCCTTTCCGCGGTGGTGCGCGCGCCTGTGCGCGTTCGCGCGCGCCCGTGCGCGCCCCCTGAACCACTATTCTCCCGTCTTGCACGAGCTACCTTGGACTTCTCCTTACCACCTGAAGATTGTCCAGCCCTCGTGCCCCCCTGTGCTCCAGAGCTCCCTGTTCCCACTATCAGGGGTTCTCGAACCAGGGCCGCAAGAGAGGTTGCCACCGCATAAGCCAGACTCTACCACCAGGTACGTGACACTTAGCTCATGCTCGGCTGGCTACAGGTGGAAGAGAGGAAGCAGCAGCGCAGGAACAGCAAGAATAGTCAGAGGTAATAGCAAAGGGTCAGGACCACAAGCAGACAGGAGAAACAGAGAACAAGCTGAAGATCGGGGTATAGTGATAGTCGAACAAGCCAAAGATCAGAACACAGAATAAGACTCAAGAGCAAACGCAAGGAACAGCCACACACGAAGCCAAACACAGACAAACGTTGATCAGCAATGCAGGCTTGCACTGCCAGGTGTCATATCCTGTTCCCAATTAGGGCCTGGGGTGGAGACCAGCTGAGGAGGGCCTACTAATGCACACAGGTGAGGGAGGCCCGGCCTTCAAAGTGGACACATGCAGCAAGGTAGGCAACAGATAAGACATGAATGTTTGCTGTGGTTTCATGACAGTACCCTCCCTCTTACGAGACCTTCCCCTCCACCGCTTGGGTCCAGGCTTGGAGGGAAACCTCAAATGAAACCTTTTCACAAGACAAGGCGCAAATACCCCAGATGCAGGAATCCACGACCTCTCCTCAGGACCAAACCCTCTCCAATGCATGAGGTATTGAAGGTGCCTTTACAGAGAAGAGAATCCAGAATTTGACTAACCTCGTACTCCTGATTATCCTCAGGGACCGGAACCATGGTAGGGAAAGGACGAGAGAACTTATTGAGGACCTTTGCTTCAGAAGGGAAACATGGAAGGAATTAGATATCCTGAGGCTTTTGGGGATCTGAAGTTTAATGCAAACCGGGTTAACCTTATAAATTATCGGATATGGACCAATGAATCATGGTGCAAATTTCAACAAAGGAACCCGGAGTTTGATGTTCCTGGTGGAAAGCCAGACCTTGTCTCCAATCTTTAGAGAAGGCGGTTTACGCCTGCGACAGTCGGCGAAACCCTTAAACTTATCAGCCACTTCTCGGAGGGAATCCCGAACCTCACCCCAAATGGTATTGAATGATTGCTGAACAGTAGCCAAAGCTGGAACATCCAGAGAACAGGTCATAGGAAGAGGAAGCTGAGGGTGTCTTCCATAAACTGTGAAAAAGGGGTCTTCTGAGAACTGGTGTTAACATGATTGTTGTGAGAGAATTCTGCCCAAGGGAGTAGAGAGGACCAGTCATCATGATGAGCAGAGACTAAGGTTCGGAGGAAGACCTCTAACTCCTGATTAACCCTCTCATTCTGTCCATTGGATTGAGGGTGGTAAGAAGAAGAAAAATTCAGGACAATATTGAGGGACTTGCAAAAAGCTCTCCAGAAGCGGGATGTAAATTGAACCCCCCTGTCTGAAACAATATGGGACGGAACCCTATGAAGGCAGAGGATTTCTTGAACAAAGATGGGGGCCAAAGCAGGAGCAGAAGGGAGACCAGGAAGGGGAACAAATTGAGCCATCTTGGAGAACTAATCGATTACCACCCAAATGACTGTGTTCTTTTCAGACGGTGGAAGATCAGTGATGAAATCCATAGCAATGTGAGTCCAGGGCTCCTTTGGAATGGGCAAGGGCATGAGCAGACTGGCAGGAGCTTATGTGGAGGACTTAGACTGGGCACAAACATGGCACGCCTTTGACATCCGAACTGAGAGTAGGCCACCAGTAGAGGTGACTGATGAGCTGAAGGGATCGGAAGAACCCAGCATGACCTGACAACTTGGAATCAAGTCCCCAACGAAGGATCTTAGGTCTTAGTCCAATGGGGACAAAGGTCTTGCCAGAAGGAATTTTAGACTCCAGAGTGGTGGAATGGGCAAGAATACACCTGATCGGTATGATCGGCTCAGGTTCAGAGGTGGAGTCCTCATCCAGCATGTCAAATGACCTAGAGAGTGCATCATCCCGACTGTTGCAAGAACCAGGTTTGTACGTGATTGTAAAATTGAAACAGGAAAAGAACAGACTCCACCTGGCCTGTCTGGGATTCAGTCGTTTAGCACTCTGTAAGTACTGTAAATTTTTACGATCAGTGAAGACTGTTCTGGAGTGAGGGGAACCCTCTAAGAGATGACGCCATTCCTCTAGCGCCAATTTAATAACAAGGAGCTCCCGATTGCCAATAGCGTAATTTTTCTCTGCCTGAGAAAATATTTTGGAAAAAAATGCACGTGGCTGTCATTTTCTTCTCAGATAATTGAAGAAGCACCGCTCCTACTCCAGTAGATGAAGAGTCCACTTCAATAAAAAATGGGTCCCCAGGCTTAGGTCTCCTCAAGAGAGGACCAGAAACAAGGGCTTGTTTCAGATTATGGAATGCAGCGTCAGCTTCAGGAGGTCATTCCTTGGCATTAGCACCTTTCTTAGTCAAGGCAATAATAGGCGCAGTAATAGAAGAGTAGTTTTTTAATAAATTGCCTATAATAATTGGAGAACCCAAGAAATTGCTATGTGGCATTGAGGTTGGCAGGAAGAGGCCAGTTGGTAATGGCCGAGACCTTTTCGGGATGCATACGAAGACCCAAACTGGAGACAAAGCATCCCAGAAAGAGGACCTCAAAACATTCAAGCCGGTTCCGGCGCCTCATGAGGGGAGAGCGAGCGCGCACAGCTCCGCTCTCACAGGCTAAAATACGGCCACTAATACCGGGACTCGGCACAGTACGACCGCTAACACAGCAAGGGGACACATCCAGGACAAGGATGGATGGCTTCCTCACCACCCCGCGGTCGGAATCGGCCGCCCCGGCCCGCGCTGAATCGGGAAGCCGGGCTCCTGGGTGTACCAAGATGGCCGCAACCGTGGACCAGGCAGAATCTTCTATGGACACACAGGCCCCGGAACCCAGAGACGCCAGAGAAGCGGAAAAATCAGATGAGTATGCAAAAATAGCACAAGCAGTAGCTGCACTCCTACTCCCTAACATATCTAAAGTGGTGGATACCGCAGTTCAGGCGGGGATGGCACAGCTGAGAAAAGACCTGGGTGAACAGGCCCGCAGGCTGTCAGCAGTGGAAGCCAGGGTGTCAGATATTGATGATGATCTGTATCAGTTATCAGGCACAATAGAAACTCATGATAAAGCCTTCACAGCGATACAGGAAAAGTTAGAAGATTTAGAAAATAGGTCTCAAAGGAGCAATCTCAGGATTATAGGCCTACCTGAGGACTGCCCCAACAACGCTCTTGCCCATATCTGCTCCTCCCATATCCCTGAGGCGCTTGGCCTGCCTGCACCCTGTACCGTTGAACATGCTCACAGACTCGGGCCTCCTGATCCTAACCGCAAATCTCCCAGAGCAGTGATAGTTAAATATTTAAACTATGCTGACAAGCTGGAAATTTTGCAAGCCTTCAGGAAAAACCGCAACCTTAAACTAGAAGGGGCTGGCCTACTTATTTTTGCTGACTACTCGGCAGAGGTGTCCAAAAAACGAAAAGCCTTCCAAGCAGTCTGCTCAGATCTCTTCAAACAAAAAATACGCTTCACTTTGGCCTTCCCAGCGACACTACGAATCCAAATGAATGAAGGTAAACAGCTCACCTTTCAAACCCCCAGAGAAGCTGAAACATTCTTAAGATCTCTAACATCTTCACGTACTAACCCTGCCACAACACAGGGCCCGACCTCACCGGGATCTAGGGAAATAAGGAGCCCTAGAAAAGACCCACTTAAACGCCTCCGCCCTAACAACAACGGACATGCCTCCTCGGTTCACACCTAGAACAACCATACCACCCTCAAGTTAGTACTGGGAGACATGATCCCCCTGCCTGACCTCATTTTGTTTCAGTGGGCCGGTTTTATCACCCCCACATTCTGGTATCATATACCGCATTACTTTGATACCTAGTTTTTGCTGCCAAGATTTCCCCTCCCATCACTTCACTAGTACCATTGCCTGTGGAGCGGCTCAGCCGCGCACCTGTTTTGGGACTCATGAGGAAAAAAGCGAAGTTAAGAAAGATTGTTTTGTTGATTATTGTTCTAATGCTATGTTTTTCTTCTTTCAGTCTAAACCTAAGTTCTTGCTCACTTCCTAAGTGGAAGAAATCTGCCGATGTTCACCCTGGAGAGTTCACATTACCACTTCAACCAAACTGTAAGTCCCTCTTACCTATTATTCACTCACTCTACAAACTCCGCAACAGACACACTTCTAACCTTACACATTCATATGGATAGTATCCTGGAATGTGAAAGGCTTACGTTCCCCATCTAAACGGACCAAAGTACTTCGACACCTTAAGAGCCTCCGCACCGACGTGGCTCTACTTCAAGAGACCCACCTTGGTGCGGATGACTTTTCTGGGTGGGGAGTGTACACAGGTCCCCGGCAATAGGCAGAAAAGCTGGTGTCATAATTCTTATACACAAAAAGTTGCAGCCTACCATCATAGAAGAGAGGAATGATACCGAGGGCCGCATGGCGACCTTACATCTCAGACTCCAATCAAAAGAAATCCTGATAACAAACATATATGCCCCTAACGCCCCTACCCTACCATTCTTCCAGGTAACCACTCGATGGGTGATGCACAAACCGCATATACCCCATCTGGTTGGAGGCGACTTTAACACAGTAAATAATTCTACGGATAGATCCTCTCACAAAATCACCCAGCAAAACGCCAGTCCTCCACACACTCCCTCCCTACTGGAACGGTTTACCTTAGACACCAATCTAATTGACGTATGGCGTCTCTCTCACTCAACAGAAAGGGAATACTCATTCCACTCCCCATCGCATGGATCGTTCTCTAGAATCGATTACTTATTTGCCTCGCACTCAGCATTACACTATGTCAGGAAATCCCATATTCATGACATAGCCATATCTGACCACAGTCCAGTGTCCATCACTCTAGCAGATCTCACAGCCCCTACCTCACCTAAGATTTGGAGGTTCCCCTCATACCTAGCAGGGGACACACACCTCCAAGAGACTCTACGCACGTCCTGGGAAGAATACGCCAAACATAACAGATCCCAATGTTCGAACCTAAATCTATTTTGGGAAGCAGGGAAAGCTGTGCTCTGAGGCAAAATCATTGTCTACGCAGCTCATTACAAGAAAAATGCCAACAAAAAGTACTCTATAGCAAGCAAGCAGCTCAGAGAGACTCAAAGAGCTCTCCAACAAAACAATACCCAGGAAAATAGAGAAAAGTGGCGGGTTGCCAGACAGCAATTCGAAACATGGGCGGACCACCTAGACCGAGTTCACACGGCACATTGGGACCTCACACTGCACAAGCATGGGAATAAGGCGGGGAAACTCCTTGCTAGATTAAGTAAAGGCCAACACCAACCTACCCATATCACACACCTCAAAAATAATGCAGGGGTTCTATCCACTAAACCAGAGGAAATAAACGAGATCCTCCTTAAATATTATTCCTCTTTATATGCACCAAACCTACTGGATCCATCCAAAGCGGCCACCTTCTTAAGCAACCCATCACTTCCACACCTAGATCCTGATCAATTAGAGGCTCTAAATGCACCCATTAGTGAGAAGGAAATTGAACAGGCTATTAAAAACCTCTCCAATCATAAATCCCCAGGTCCTGACGGCCTAACAGCCGAATTTTATAAACTCACGCTACCCTTTATACCCCAAGAATTAACCCAGGTTTTTAACAACATCTGGACAGGAGGCCCTTACTTACCCACAGGCCACCAGGCCTATATCAAACTAATAGGAAAAAAGGGTAAAGGCCCCCAGGATCCAGGTTCATATCGTCCCATATCTTTACTAAATGTGGACTCAAAACTCCTTTCAAAGATAATAGCGACGCGCCTAGCAACAATTCTACCCTCACTGATCCACCCGGCACAGGCAGGGTTCACCCAAGGTAGGACGGCCACATCCAACATACGTAAAGTCCTCACAGCACTAGACTATGCGAAATCACACCCATCCCAACAGCTAGCCATAATCACTCTTGATGCAGAGAAGGCTTTTGATAATGTAAGCTTTCCCTGGCTTTTCCAAACACTGGAGAAGTTCGGGTTCACAGGCCCATTTATGCACTTTGTCAAAAGCCTTTACTCAGCCCCCCAGGCACAGGTGGTGGCGGCGGGCATCATTTCCAACCCTTTTCCTCTACATAAGGGAACCAGGCAAGGATGCCCCCTGTCCCCGCTCTTATTCAATATTGCTATGGAACCCTTATCAAGATACCTTATTTCTACTGCCCCCCTTCATGGCATTACCCTAGGAAAAGAGGAAATCCGCACCGCTCTATTTGCGGATGATATATTGATATTCACCTCCGACCCACTTGCAGACCTCCCTGTAATAATGGATACTTTCAGTCTATTCAGACAATGCTCGGGGTTAAAAATAAATTTTACAAAGAGTGAAATCCTCCCCCTCCAGCCCCACAACAAGGCTAAATGGATTACTACTTCCCTGCTTCCTATAGCTCAGCACCACATCATCTACCTAGGTGTTAACATTGGCAGAGACTCCTCCTCTATCTATTCTCTGAACTACCCTCCACTGATTTCCAAGGTATTGAGCCATCTTGAATCCTGGATGAACCTGCCTTTCTCGCTCACAGGGAGATGTTGCCTTTTTAAAATGGTCAGTTTTGCTAAATTATTATACCCCATGCAAACTATTCCTATCTTAATTAAGCATTCAGACCTCCAAAAACTTGACCGAGGCATCACAGCCTTCCTCTGGCAACGCAAAAAACCAAGAATTGCCCTGTCAAAACTGCGCCTCCCAAGGAGCGAGGGAGGCGTGGGACTTCCACATATTAGGCTATATAACCTATCTTGTGTATTACGTAGTGGCCTAGACTGGCTAACTAGGGAGTCCAAATATACCAACTACGAAATAGAATCAGCAATGGTACAACCTTATGAGCTAGGATCTATCCTCCACTGCAACCCAAATAGTCTTCCACCACACCTCAAGAACAACCTACTGGTAAGAGACACTCTTGTAGCATGGAGGAACACAAGAAGGGCTCAGCATCTTCCCCCTAATATCTCGGAGTTCCTACCCATTAGAGGGAACCTAATGTTCACCCCCTCCACCCATCACGATGCCTTCCGCATTTGGGACAACCACAACCTTAAGAGACTGATCGACCTGTTCGACCCAAAAACCGGTATGCCATCACCAACCCAATACACACTAGAGCGCTACAACCTACCTGTCACGTACCTGACGGTGGAGTCTGTCTTGTGCAGGGAACAACCGCTCTTGCGCACCCGATTCAAGGACCCCTGGTAGTGGGGACAGAGGCCCAAGAGTGCGGGATGGCACGAGGGCTGGAGGGTCACCGATGGTGTAGTGAGGCTCCAGAAGGCGTGCAAGTAGACGGATGGTCGTACAGGCTGGGTTGGTAACAGGCAGGCAGGAAGGTACAAGAGGATCAGGCAAACGGGTAGTCAGAGTCCAAGCAAGGTTCGTTAACGGGCGGGCAGCAGAGGTACAAAGGAGCAGACAATCGGATGGTCGTGGGTAGCCGGGGTCGGTGCAGGTAGAAGACAGCAGGTCAGGACAAGCCGGGTCAACAGGAGGCAGAACAAACACGGGAACAGGTATCCGGAGCTGAGGCGTACAGGTCGGGAACGCTGTAGAGCGAGCAGCACTTGGTCCAGGAAGTCTCCAGGTTTAAATAGGCCCATTTGGCGCCGTTTTCCGGCGCGTGCGCGCGTACGGGAGCGCGCGCGCACGCGGGCGCGCACGGGAGCGCGCGAACGCGCACGGGAGCGCGCACATGCGCGCAAATGTGCGCACCACCGCGGAAATGGCAGATTTTAGCCAGAATTTGTTCTTTTCCTAACACTACCGGTCCATCATAATTTCCACATACATCAATTAACCACCTTCGTGCGTAAAATATGCCCGGACCCCCAATCAAGGTTCCGCTCCTCTGCCTTGGATACCATCGTACACAACAGAAACCTCTCGGTCTGCCTCATATATAGGAACCTACTCACCTTTTTCTCAAAATCCATGGAGGCAACTTCTATAAAGGCATGGTCAAGGGAACTGGGACTGGAACTATCCCATGAAGCAATTTTAAGAGGCCATAACAAAATCTTGAAATCAACAACCAATGAGAACTGGAGAGAGATGCAGCTCAAGATTTTGCACAGGGCCTACATCCCTTACTACATCCATCCGTCCCTCCCTGGATCCAGATTCTGCCCCTGGTTTAATCTACATAACCCGTCTCTAGCTCATAGACTCTGGAACTGCCCTAAAGTTACAACCTTCTGGACACAAGTCCAGGCATTTATAACCAAAGTAACCAACCAACATGTTCCATGCCCTCCGACCATAATGCTCTTCAGCAGCTACCACACCTCTTCCCAGAGTCTCGCCCCTTCGGAAATCCCAAAAGACACCTGGACCCATTTGTGCTTACTAGCAGCCCGCAAAGCGATTATGTCGCACTGGACACAAGTACATCCTCCTACAATTTCAGAGGCACAGAAACAGCTAAACACTATGCTATACAGAGATGTACTAGACTACTGGGCCAACAAACAAGGTTCGCAATTACTACTTTACAGAAAATGGAACACTTATATTACGACCACCTTTTCCAAACAAGCCCAAGAGGGACTCACACCTGTACTATCATTATGTCCCGCCCATAAACCTATCAGACGGAGATCAGTAACCACCTTTGCTCTTTCTCAACCTTCAGTACCCCCACCTCGCCTCCAGGGACCTTTGATCTTCGGCAGACCAAACCACCAAACCAGTCAAACCAACATTATTTCAGGAAGACCACTATTAACTGTCACTATAAAATACTTGCTCTGGCCTAAGGCCAACATAAATATCCGTTCATGCAGGAACTATTTAGTCGAACTGTGATACTATGCCGTTTATCATTAACTTATGTGATATAGTTGTTGGATCAGAGGTGCTTCTGCAACCCACCAGGTCAAGCATTAACTGGCTAAAATTTAAATTTCTCTCCTGAAATCGCCACCAACGCCCTTTCAGACCCTGGAAGCAGACTTGGCCTGCCCACTACCTTCCTCCTCCCTCTTCACGGGGGGGGGGGAACGGCGGGTAGGCACTAGGTCTCCCCTAGCCATCCAGGTATCACCATGGAACTCCCTGGGATCTTCATGGAGAATGCTATTTACTCCTGCTGAGCCTGGCCTGCAGAAATCCCTCTGAAACTTTTCTGTTTTCCAACCCTATGCCCCCCCCCTCCCCCCCTCCACTTCCCCACCCCCCTCTCTTACCCACTTCCAAGCCATGCATCTTCTGTATCCTCCTATACAATACCTTCTAGCTGATAACCATATATTATCTATATTCTGCTCAAACCCTCAGGTATTTTCCTTACCCCCCCCCCCCACTACCCATCCCCCCCCCCCTCCATCAGAAAATGATATCTACCTGTATTTGAATTCTGAGTTGTTAATATTTCTAATAAAACTTTGAAATTAAAAAAAAAAAAAAAAAAAAAAACATTCAAAAGAACATTTCTCCAGCTTGGCATACAGCTTATATTCCCTAAGGCGCTGGAGTACAACCCAGACATGGTTTCTGTGGACAAGCAAATCTTCCGAAAAGATTAGAATGTCATCCAGATAGATGAGCACAAATTGATACAGCAAATCCCTGAAGATCTCATTGACCAAGTTTTGAAATACTGCTGGGGTGTTACACAGCCCAAAGGGCATAACCAGGTATTTATAATGCCTGTCTCTCGTGTTAAACGCGGTTTTCCATTTGTCACCTTCCCTTATCTGGATCAGATTGTAGGCACCCCTGAGATCCAACTTGGTAAAGATGCAGGCACCTTTCAACCTATTGAATAACTCAGAGATTATGGGTAAGGGGTATTGGTTCTTGATTGTCAACGCGTTTAAATCTCGATAATCAATTCAAGGTCTTAAAGTGCCATCTTTTTTGGCAACGAAAAAGAATCCTGCTCCCGCCGGAGACGCAGACTTCCGAATAAACCCTTTCTCTAGGTTTTCAGTGACATACTCTGACATGGCCTGGGTCTCAGGGATGGACAGAGGATAGGTACGACCCCTGGGCAGAGTCACACCAGGAACAAGGTCAATGGCACAGTCAAAGGACCTGTGAGGAGAAAGCACTTCAGCTGATTTCTTACAGAAGACACCCTGGAAATCGTTATATGCAGCGGGAAGATCAGAAGAAACTGAGGTGGTGGCAGCAGGAAGTCTCTCTTTAGGAGCAACCTTGTGTAGGCAGAATGAGAAACAGGAGGAACTCCAAGCCAGTATCTGCCCGGAAGTCCAACTCAAAGTGTGGGGAATGGTGCTGTAACCAGGGAAGTCCCAATACATTGCGGGTTCAGGCCTTAGGTAGGACAAGGAAGGATATCTCCTCCTTAAACTGAAAGGTCTGGGAGCAGATAGGCCCCCCTGGAAGAACAGTGCCATCAATCGCCAAGACCACCAATGGAGTGGCGAGAGGTGAAAGGGTAAGCTTCATGGAAGAAGCCGTTCTCCAGTCCATAAAGTTGCCAGCAGCTCCAGAATCAAGGTATGCCAGGACCGAATGAGAAGAAGCGCCGGTGTGAAGGAACACTGACAGCAGGAGATGTGAATACACCTTCCAGATGTATTAGACCCAAGCGTTTCCCGGACGCAGCGAGCAAGTGTCACGAAAATGACTTTTGCCCTCACAGTAGAGACACAGGCCCAAGGCTCTGCGCCTAGTATGCTCCTCGGGGGATAGCCTGGTCTGGCCCAGCTGCATGGGTTCCTCAGCTGGCAGGGGATGCTCCATGGATCATAGAGAGGGGAGCTAAGGCTGACTAGGGACCAAGGGGGGCTAGCGTCTCTTTTCTAAGGTCCTCTCCTGGCTCCTGGAAGTGAATGTCGATCAGGTTACACAAGGAGATCACGTCGTCCAGATCAGCAGGGATGGTTCTACCCACTAATTCACCCTTCACTCTGTCGGAGAGGCCTTGTAAGAAGGCTGCAACTAAGGCCACATTGTTCCAGTTCAACTCAGCAGACAGAATCTGCAAATGGAGGGCATACTGGCCCACAGAAAAAGACTGAGGCGTAAAACGCCACTGGCTGCTGAAGAGACAAGACCTGGTACCTCGAAGATGTTCCAAAAGAGTTTCAAGAAACTAGACATAAACCACGGGGTCACTCTTCTCCCACAGAAGGGCAGCCCCGGGCTAAAGCCTCGCTGGACAGGAGAGAAATAATGTAGGCCACCTTTGCTCGATCGGATGGGAATTTTTGAGATTTGAGCTCAAATTGAATGGTGCACTGGCTGAGGAACCTCCTGCAGGCCTTAGAGTCCCCAGAGTAATAGGACGGAGCCGGGTTAGTGGCTGCGAGTGTGGCTAGAAATGATACAGCCACAGGCTGTGGTGGATGTTGTTGGACTGGAGGTCCTAGGGAGGCCTGCAGCTGGTCAAAGCGGGATGCCAAATCTTGCAGGAATTGCATCACCTGTGTCTGATTAGACTCTTGGGTCTCCAGTCTGTGGACTATGCAGGGATCATCTGC
Source organism: Glandirana rugosa (assembly GCA_018402905.1). Classification (NCBI taxonomy): domain Eukaryota; kingdom Metazoa; phylum Chordata; class Amphibia; order Anura; family Ranidae; genus Glandirana; species Glandirana rugosa. Next base: position 620,158 of record BLSH010436298.1, read on the forward strand.
AGGTAGCGGCACATCAGCCAGGTCCATGGCTGATCAAACTGTTATTCATGGCGCCTGGGGTCAGGTGACAGGTGTGCACCACTGGAGTGCGAATCGCACCAAGGGTTACGAAGCACACCACTAAAGCTGTGGACCTATAGCTGGCTGCTGCTAATGAGTTTCGGCTGATACGGGAAGAGGGGTCCTGGAGCACAGACACTGAAATTCAGGGAGCTAGTGCATCAGTTTCCCCAGGGTGTGGAATCTAAGAGCCAGTGGGTGTTCGCCAGAGCTTCTAGTGGTGAGGATGGATTTGGCTGCAACTGGATCCAGGTCCCGGCCCCCGAGGTCCCCTAGCTCACGTTCGGCTGGCTACAGGTGCAAGAGAGGAAGCAGCAGTGCAAGAACAGCAAGAATAGTCAGAGGTAATAGCAAAGGGTCAGAGCCACAAGCAGACAGGAGAAACAGAGAACAAGCCAAAGATCGGGGTATCAGCAGGCAGGGATAGTCAGACAAGCCAAAGATCAGAACACGGAATAAGACTTAGAGCAGCAAAAGCTAGGAACAACCACACACAAAGCCAAACACTGACAAACATTGATCAGCAATGCAGGCTTGCACTGCCAGGTATTATATCCTGTTCCCAATTAGGGCCTGGGGTGTAGACCAGCTGAGGAGGGCCTGCTAAAGCACACAGGTGAGGGAGGCCCGGCCTTTAACTGGACACATGCAGCAAGGTAGGCAACAGATAAGACATGAATGTTTGCTGTGGTTTCGTGACAGAATGTTTACTGTGGTTTCATGACAGTCCCTTCAACAGAAGTTGATTAACCACTTGACCTCCAGAAGATTTAATCCCTTTCCCAACCAGGCCATTTTTTTAGCAATACGGCAAATTGTTACTTTGACAATTGCGGGGCCATGTGACACTGTACCCAAATAACATTTATGTCCTTTTTTCCCACAAATAGAGCTTTTGGTGGTATTTGATTTATTTTTTGCGCTATAAAGAAAAAAAGACAGAGAAATTTTTTTTTTTACTTTCTGCTATAAAACACATCCAATAAAAAATGGGAAAAATCTAATTTCTTCATCAATTTAGGCCAATATATATTCTGCCACACATTTTTGGTAAAAGAATCCCAATAAGTGTATATTGATTGGTTTGCGCAAAAGTTATAGCGTCTACAAACTATGGGATATATATATACAGTATATTTTTTACTAGTAATGAAAGCGATCAGTGACTTATATTGGGACTGCAACACTTTTGGGAACCAGTGACACTAACACGGTGATCAGTGCTAACAATATGCACTGTCACTGTACCAATGACACTGGCTGTGAAGGGGTTAAAGATCAGGGGCGATCAAAGGGTTAACTATGTGCCCGACCAGTGTTTTAGCATACTGTAGGAGGTGTTTTTACTAGGGGAAGGCATGGATTCATGTCCCTGCTTTGCAGGAACACAGGATCCATTTCTTCTCTACTGACAGAATGGTGATCTGGCTTGGTTACATTGCAGACCGCTGTTCTACCTCTGTCCTGGATGATCAGTAGGTGCCGGTGTACACTGAGTTTGTGGTACCCGCAGATCAGCTCCCGCTGTGTATAATCAGACCCTGAGTGTTAGGTCATGGCAGTGCCACCTTGTCGCTGTATAAGTAAGATATATGGGCGGCAAGTAGTTAAGCAAATGCCTGGAGTGAATCGGCCTACACACTGACCGAAATTTCGATCAGTCTATGGCCAGCTTAAAAATTCTAACTTATTCATTATCCCCTAGAAAAAATGTGTTATTAACCTTTGCAGTGCAGGAGGGGAGACTTCAAGCTGCATATTTTCAGCTGCTTGGATTTTAGCATTAAAGTGATTATAAACGTTCACTATAAAAATATATATGTCAAATATGTTATACTTGCCTGCTCTGTATAATGGCCTTGCACAGAGCAGCCCCAATCCTCCTTTTCTCCTCGCTGGTGCTCCTGACTTCGCCTCCCTGTTGAGTGCCCCCATAGCAAGCTGTTTGCTCTGGGGGCACTTATATATGCTTGCTTCCAAGCCACTCCCTGTGTGTTCATAGACACACAGAGCCCAGCTCAGCCCTGCTCCCCCCACTCCCTCCTCACTGGCTGCGATTGACACCAGTGAGAGACGTTGCTGTATTTGAGCCAATGAGGATGGAGAGAGACTCTGCACATTACTGGATCAAGTTCGGGCTCAGGTAAGAACAAGGGGGGGCTATGGGGGGAGCTAAATACTGAAGGTCTTTTGCCTTAATGCAGAGAATTCATTAAAGTATAACTAAAGGAATCTGTAAGGGAACTATTGAGATCGCCCAGTGACATTACTGATAGATTCCTTCAATGTTACAGACATTTGTCTCTTTTAAATATTCTTAATTAAATTTTCTTGATATACATAATGATATAAAAAAGCACAAAAGGTATACGTGTATTACATTTCCTTCCTGCCCCCCTTCCTCCCCACCTTCCCTTCCCAGCTGCCCCCACTCTTCCATCACACACTTATTTTCCAAAGCTCTATTGTCACTTTCTCCCTCCCTCCACTACTCATACTGTCACCATTCATCCAGTTTGTGCCTGGTTTTGAATTACTTGGCATCCTAAGGAGGATAACCCCTGCCAGCTAGCCAGGGGTCCCATCGCTTTTTAAAGTTGCCAAAGTTGCCTCTTACAGTTACTAATATATCCCTCTCTTTCCATATAGATTAGTCTATAGCTTTTTTCCACTCCTCAAATGATGGTGGGGTGGTCGACTGCCACTTTTGGGGCTATCAGTCTCCTCGCTTGGAACAGGCAACTCTGGATAGTGGCTGGTATGGGCCCCCCTGCTCCACTCAGGATGCAGTGTCATACATCCAGTGTCGACTACTCCCTCCCAGCACCTATATAATTTCGGGCATCATATGTAGGAGGTCACCCGTGTTCCGACATCTAGGGCATTTATCATCTTGCCTTCTTCCAAACCTATAAGGTTTTTGAGGGGTATAATACACCCTATGTAATAGGAGAAATTGAAGCTCTCTGGGAGGGAGCCATCGACACCCGCAAAGACGATCCCAAAATATCTCTCCATTGTTCCTCAATTATGGGGCCAATATCTTTTTCCCACCTTGCTTTTATGGAGAGGGTTTACCTCTGCGCTCTCGTCCCTTTACCCAGGCTTATATACAATTTAGATATTAATCCCTTACCAGGGCTTGATTTTGTCACTGTTTGTAGTATGGGCATATCTCCCATTTCTACCTTTGAGTTCTCAAACTGTTTAGTCATGGCATGTCTGATCTGTAAATATTTATAGAAGGAATGTTTTGACACCTCATATTCCTCTCTCAAGTCCATAAATTATTTCATATGGCCTTCTGCATATAGTTGAATGACATGGGCAATACCTCGGTTCTTCCATTCCCATATGGTCCCTATTTCATGTAATTCCTTTAGCTGATTACTTTCCCATAAGGGGGTGTATTCCAAGAGGCCTTTGTACCCCATATGCTTCTTGCATAGGTGTGCGCAGCTTATTGCATTAGGGTGTGCACCCCAAAGCTCAAACACACATGTGTGTGTGTATATATATATATATATACACATACACACACAGACACACCTGGCACACCCCCTGCGCATGCCTTTGGCTTCTTGACTAGACACCAAGCCTTCGTTGCTAATTTTAAAGTTGGGATCTCAGAAGCGAAGGACTGTGCCTCCAATGATTCCGCAATTGACTCATGCGGGGTACAATCCAGCATTAGTCGGCTGTTCACATCTGACCCGCCCCGTGCCGCACAGCCTGCCAACTGCTGTAGCTGTGTTGCAAGGAAATAATTCCCGGGGTGGGGGAGGGCCAGACCTCCCTCATTTAATTGGAGTTGAAGGGTACTCACGTGTATCCTAGAGGCTCTCCATTCCAGATTAATAATTTAAAAGGTGCATCCATTCTCTGGAACCAGTACTTGTTAATCCAGACTGGGGAATTGTGAAGTAGATATAATAACTGCAGAAGCCACACCATTCGGATCAGATTACAACTCCTGGCCATTGATAAAGGCAGGTGCCTCCATATCTCTCCCTTGTTCTTAAATTTATTCAAGAAGGGAATCATGTTAATATCAAGGAAGTCTTTCGGATCTCTTGTGAATATAATACCTAGATATTTCATTTTGTCAGCTATCACAACCTTTGACGCAACACTTGGCAGCGAGGTATTAAGAGGGTCCAGTGGTAGCAAGACCGACTTCTCTCATTTAATCCGCAGACCAGAAAAGGACCCAAAATCCTCGACTACTCGTATTGAGGATATAAGTGAAGTTTGAGAATCTCCCAGAAACAGTAACACATCATCCGCGTAAAGGGTGATTCTCTCATCTCCAAAGGTCCTCTGGAACCCACTCAGATCCAAAGAAACTCTTATTGCCATTGCCAAGGGCTCAATTGTGAGGGCGAAGAGAAGGAGTGACAATGGGTTCTTCAACCGGAACCCCTCAGAACACAACCCATTAACCTGGACTTTCCCCCTGGGGTCGTTATATAATACTTTAATCCATCCTATAAAGGCAGGGCCATACGTAAATGCCTCCAAGACCCAGAGATATCCCCAACTCAGGCTATCAAATGCCTTAATAGCACCCAGAGAAAGGATAGCTCTAGAGCTAGCATTATTTACTGTAAATTTAGAAACACCCGCCTAATGTTAATACTGGTGGACCTGTTGGAGATAAACCCAGATTGATCTGGGTGAATAAGCTTCTGGATGACTTTATTTAACCTGCTGGCCAGGACTTTTGCTAAAATCTTAATATCCGAACATAGCAATGATATCGGCCTATATGAGGATGTCTCCAGTGGGTCTTTTCCTTCTTTGTGTAGGAATATAGATGTAGCTTCTCTCATTGAATGGGGAAGCCTCCCCCTATCCATAGCCCACTATGCCATCTTTAACAGCTCCGGAAGCAGTATGTTTCCATACCGCCTATAGATCTAAACAGGTAGCCCATCTGGACCAGGAGATTTTTGTCCTGCCATTGCCCCAACCATCGTTTGTAATTCTACTAAAGTTATGGGTGCCTCCAATTCCTCCCTCTCTCTTTCTGAGAGAGTAGGAAACTCCAGACCTCTCAAAAAATCTTACATTTTGCCATCTGCTTCTGTGTCCTGGGCTTTATAGAGGTTCTCATAGTATTCTCTAAATATCTTCGTAATCCCAAGTGTATGTGTGATAATCCCCCCCTTGGGGGTTCGTATTATTGGGACGGTATTGACAGAGGAGTTGGTCTTAATCAAAAAGGCCAGTTCTACCCACACTCTCCCCTTCTATGAAAGACTTATGCCTTAGAGGCAACCTCCTGTTCACCTCCCTCCTCAATAATGGCGATCTATATACTTGTTGCCGATCTGTCAAAAAAACTATAATTTTCTTTTGTGGGATTGTTAATGTACTGGCTCTCTGCCTTTTCCACCTCCATCCTAACTGTCTCCTCCCATCTCTTAGATTCAGTTTTAATCCTGGCTACCTGCTGTATCAACAGGCCCCGAAGATACGCTTTTAATGTGTCCCATATCGTCTGTACCGATGCTTTGCTGTGTTCGTCTTTACAAACTCCTCCAGTGCTGCCCGGATTCCATATGGTTAATCTATCAATTCCAGCCAATATGGAGCTATCTTCCAGTCCCCCTTGGCCCGATATCCCCCCAGATCCACCGTCAGCAGAAGAGGAGAGTGATCTGACAGACCTCTGGGCAAATAAGAGACGCCATTAATTAAATGTAAAGCTGTTAGGAGAAGATTGTGCTGTGGACTTGTTTGCAGTTTGTTGTTGTTTCTCCACGCTCCCGGAGGGGGCGGTGCCGGGCAGCTCTATTTGAACTTCCTGCTCCTGTCAGCAAGTGCTGTCCGTTCTACAGCATCTGAGTACCTGTGAGCATCTGCTCTCCTACCTGTAACCTGCTTTCTGTGTAGTTCCTGTGTACCGACCCGGCTTGCTCTGACCTGCTACCTATCTGCCAGCACCGACCCCGGCTATCCACGACCATCCGTTTGCCTGACCCTTCTGTACCTTTGCTGCCAGTCTGTTAACGAACCCTGCTTGGACTTGACCACTCTCCGCCTGAACCCCTTGTACCTTGCTTGCCTGCCAGTTGTCGACCCAGCCTGAACGACCACTCTTCTGACTTGCACAACCATCCGGAGCCTCACATCACCACCTTCAGTGACTATCCGGCCCTCGTGCCATCCCGCACTCACGGGTCCCCTGTCTGCTCTACCAGGGACCCCTGAATTGCATGCGCAAGAGTGGTTGTTCCCTGCACACGCCAGACTCCACCACCAGGACCGTGACAGTAACGGACAGCCATGTCCGAGTCTGCGCAGGGAACACCCTCTGCTATGGAGGAACTGTGCATCCATTTGGCCGGCCTCACACAGGCGGTGAAAAACTTGCAAGATGGCTACAACCGCCTGGAGGGGCAAGTGCGTGAGCTCTCCACTCCCCCCGCACCTGGAGGAGGAGCTGCAGCAGCCCGCACCATCGTGGCTCTGCCATCGGAGCCCAAGGTCCCCCTTCCGGACAGATTTTCTGGGGATCAGAGGAAGTTCAGAGCCTTCTGCAGCTCCTGCGAGCTGTACTTCAGTCTCCAGCCTCGCACCTTCTCCCTGGAGGCCACTAAAGTGGGATTGGTGGTCTCCCTGCTACAGGGGGAACCGCAGACCTGGGCTCACCGCCTCTGGGAGCAGAGAGCGCCTGAAGTAGCTACCCTGGATGCCTTCTTTGATGCCATGGCCAAGCTATATCAGGATCCCCACTTTGCAGCCACGGCTGCGGCCACCCTGCATGCCCTGCAGCAGGGCCACGTCCCACTGAGGACTATGTAGCAGAGTTCTGGCGTTGGAGTGCAGACACAGCATGGAACGACGCCGCACTCTGCTACCAATTTAGCTTGGGACTATCTGAGCTGCTAAAAGACGAGCTCGCTCGCGTTGGGGTGCCCGTGACCCTAGACACCCTCATTAACCTAGCGATCCAAATTGATCGAAGACTCCGGGAACGCCGGGCTGAGCGAGTCACGGGAGCTTCTCCCGCTCTTCGCCCGACATGGATGATGCCCCGGGTTCCCAGTCATACGGCTCCCGCACCTACCTCTTCCACACCTGCTGACCCTTCTAAACCAATGCAGATCGGACTTCTGCGGCCATCTCTTACCCCAGAAGAGAGACAACGACTCCGGGCTCTGAGTTTATGTCTGTACTGCAGGGAACCCGGACATATGGTACGGACCTGCCCTGCCAAAGCCAGTAAGTGGCCTCATCAGGATAACCTGAAGACGACCGCTGTCAACGGTAATGTGTCTCATTTGACTCTCCTTCTCTCCTTGCAGTTGCCCGGAGGGAGCATCCAGGTGCTGGCGATTATTGACTCTGGGGCGTGTAGCTGCTTCATGGATGAGGCTTTCTCCCAGCTACACCAAATGCCCCTGCGCCCCAAGGCGCATAAAATGACTGTCCGCCTGGCCGATGGGACGGCTATTAAATCTGGCATGGTAACCACGGAAACCCAGCCTATCCCTCTGTCCACAGCTGAGGGTCACCAAGAGCTGCTCGTCCTAGATGTCATCTGCTCACCTCTGTTCCTGATCATCTTGGGGCTTCCATGGCTCCGGGCGCATAGCTCTGTCATAGACTGGTCCTCTGGATATATTTTGTTTCCTTCTGCCTACTGTGGCCAACACTGCCTGCTCCGGTCCCGGGATGTAGGTCCCTCACTCCTCAGCTTGGACTCTGAGCCTGACCAGGAAACCCGCCTAGCGGTCCCTTCAGTTTACCGCGAGTTCCTGGACGTGTTCAGTAAGAAGGGGGTAGATCAACTACCACAACACAGGTCTTACGACTGTCCTATCGAGTTACTTCCAGGAACAGTGGTTCCCTTTGGCCACATCTACCCACTGTCGGAGCTTGAACTGTCGGCCCTCAAGGCCTATTTAGATGATAATCTGGCTAAGGGGTTCATCCGTCCATCCACATCCCCTGCCGGGGCGGGTATCTTTTTTGTTGAGAAGAAGGATCATACCCTCCGTCCTTGCATAGACTATAGGGACTTGAACCGAATAGCGGTTAAAAATCGGTACCCTCTACCACTGGTGCCAGAACTCTTCCAGAGGCTCGGGTCGGCCACTGTATCCTCCAAGTTGGACCTCCGGGGGGCTTACAAACTGATCCGCATCCGAGAGGGTGACGAGTGGAAGACAGCATTCCGGACTCGTTTTGGCCATTACGAGTATCTCGTCATGCCCTTCGGCCTCTGTAATGCCCCCGCTACTTTCCAGCACTTGGTCAATGATGTCTTCCGAGATTACCTGGACCGTTTTGTCATCATTTACCTCGATGACATTCTAATCTTTTCTGCCAGCATGTCCGTTGTGTCCTCAGCCAGCTGCGGCAGCACAGGCTGTATGCCAAGGCAGAAAAGTGTGCCTTTGAGCGCTCCCAGATCCCGTTCCTTGGACTGATCCTGTCAGTGACTGGGGTCACGATGGACCCTCAAAAGGTTACTGCCATCCTAGACTGGCCTGCACCCAGTGGATAAAAAAGGGGTCCAATGCTTTGTGGGGTTCTCCAACTTATACAGAGGGTTCATCAGGGGGTTCTCAGCCATCATCGCCCCCATCACGCAGCTTACTAAACAGGGTCAGCGGTTTCAGTGGTCGCCCGACGCTCAAAAGGCCTTCCAAATGCTAAAGGAACTCTTTACAACGGCGCCCATCCTTAAGCATCCAGATGCCACTCTGCCCTATGTCCTGGAAGTGGGGGATAGGGAGTTGCTGGCTATAAAGGCTGCTCTTGAAGAATGGCGCTACCTGCTGGAAGGAACTCTGCACCCCATCCTGATCTATACAGATCATAAGAATCTGGAATATCTCCGAACGGCCAAGAGACTTAAGCCCCGTCAAGCCCGTTGGGCACTTTTCTTTTCCAGATTCCAGTTTCACTTGACCTACAGGCCCGAGGCGAAGAATACGAAACCGGATGCTCTCCTGCATGTTCTCCGAACCCGGAGCATGCGCCTCTCCAGACACTATCCTGCACCCCTGGAACTTCCTGCTCACACAGGATGATCTCCTCTCCCAGATACGGAGAGCCTCAACCCACTCTGCTGAAGCATCTAGCCCAGGACTGACCTGGAAGGATGGTCTCTGGTGGCACAAGAACCAAATGGTCGTGCCCAAGGAACTCCGCTTAGTCGTCTTAAAGCTCTGCCACGACCACAAGTTAGCTGGGCACTTTGGCTCAAAAAAGACCCTAGAACTGGTACTGCACTCTTTTTGGTGGCCTGGACTCACCGAGGATTGTCAGGCCTATGTCCGTTCCTGCCTTACATGTGCCAGGAATAAGACAGACAAGACTAAAGCTTGGGGGCTGTTGAAACCTCTGCCTATCCCTGAACGACCTTGGTCCAAAATTACTTGGACCTAAAGATGGACTTTATAGTGGAGCTGCCCCCAGCCAACGGATATACCACAATCTTCGTGGTTGTGGACCGCCTGACGAAAATGGCCCACTTCCTCCCGATGAAGGGCACCCCCACTGCAAAGGAGACCTCGGAAATTTTCATCAGAGAAGTTGTCCGGCTGCACGGACTCCCAGACAACATAGTATCCAACCGAGGTGTACAGTTCACCTTGCACTTCTGGAGAGCTCTCTGTTCCGCCCTGGAGATCGATCTCTCATTCTCAACGGCATACCACCCACAAACCAATGGCCAGACGGAACAAACTAATCAAACTCTGGAGCAATACCTCCGCTGCTTTTCTTCCTATTTCCAGAACGACTGGGGCACATTACTCCCCTTGGCGGAGTTCGCTTACAACCATTCTGTACACTCGTCCACAAAGCAGTCCCCCTTCTGAGCCAACTATGGCTTCCACCCTATGGGGCTCCCCAGCTTAGCCGGTGAAACCACGGTGCCAGCAGTACAGGAATCCGCCCAGTTCTTACAGCCCAACTGGAAGCTGCTGCAAGAAACACTCGCCAGGACGCAGGAGGTAGCTAAAGCAGCGTTAGATAAGAAAAAACGAGGTGAACTCAACCTCCAACCTGGTGACAAGACTTGGCTGTCTACCAAGAATTTGAAGCTGTCCTGCCCATCCAAGAAGCTGGGCCCACGATTTATTGGGCCTTTCCCTGTCAAGTGGAAGATTAACCAGGTGTCTTACAAGTTGGAGCTCCCACAGTCTCTGAAGATCCACCCGGTGTTCCATGTGTCTCTACTGAAGCCGGTGATCTCGGACCCCTTCCCCAATAGAGCTGGCGCTCCTCCTGCCCCTGTCTTGATCGATGGAGAAGAGGAGTTTGAGGTCAAGTCTGTACTCGACTGTAGGAAAAGGGGCGGTGTGGTTCAGTATCTCGTAAAATGGAAGGGCTACGGTCCGGAAGAGAGCTCTTGGGAGCCTGAGACCAACTTTCATGCCGATGACTGCATAACCTGGTTATTATACTGCAGTGCCCAAATCATGAGAACAGGTCCATTTGCCATCTCGATAGGTCCCTTTTTAGGTCTGTTAGCAGGGGTGGAAAATTAAGAGAGAAACTGTTGGCTATGTTGTTCGGTAACAAGGTGCCTAAATATATGATGTGGGAGGTGGCCCACTTGAAAGGAAAGTCTGTTTTCAGACGCGTAGTTAGCAATCGCCTCCGACTTCTGATAGTTGACCCGAAAAGAGGAAAAGCTGCCATATGTTTTGAGTTCAGAAAGCAGATTGGGCAAAGAGATCAGGGGTTTAGTCAGGAAGAATAACAAATCGTCTGCAGCGATTTTGGGACATAGCCCTGGTCCTATATTTAGGCTTGAGACATCAGGGTTATTTCTGACTCTGCGCAGGAAGGGTTCCAGGGTCAGAATGAAAATCAGGGGAGGACACCCCTGCCAGGTCCCATTTGTGATCTCGAAAGGGAATGAGAGATGTCCATTTACCTTTACTTGGGCTGTCGAGTGCGAATATATAGCTCTGATCCAGTTCATCATCTGCTGCCCCATTCCAATGTGTCGCAGAGTTTCTGTCAGTAAGGCCCAGTTGACCCTGTTGAAGGCCTTTTTGGCTTCTGTAGACAGACTCAACATGGGAGTACTCCGGGTCTGTGCGACATGGAGTAGGTTAATAGCCTTTGTCGTCGGCACAAATCCCACTTGGTCTGAGTGAATTAGCTGAGGAATCAGCTCTATCATTCGTGTCGTCAGGATCTTCGTGAACAGTTTGAGGTCCATGTTTAGGAGAGAAATTGGCCGGTAATTCTAACAGTGAAGGAAATCCTTTCCTCCTTTTGCTATAATACTATGTGGGCCCTGAGTGTGTTTCTTGGAAACTGGGTTCCAAGTTGTGTGCCGCAAGGAAGTGAGGGGTCAGGACACTCTCAAAAGTTTTGTGGTAAAGAAGGGAATACCCATCTAAACCGGGGGCCTTCCCTGTCTTTGTTTGGGCTATGGCCAGTGTCAGTTTCTCGGCCATAAGAGGGGCTTCCAAAGCGGCCAATTTGTCTTCCGACAGCCCAGGAAGGCCTGATTGTGCTATGTATTCTCTTAGAGCTGCCATTTTTTCTGGATCATCTATTCCTGTTTCTTCCGCAGGTATATTATACAAGATAGCATAGTATTTTCTGAATATTTCAGCGATATCTTCTGTTTTATATGTCTTTTGTTGTTTCTCATTCAAAAGCCCCGGTATAAAACAGGATAGTCTGTTGTTTCCTTAACGCGTGGACCAAAAGCTTGCCACACTTATTAAGAAACATAGAAAAGTGACGGCAGAAAAAGACTGAGTAGTCCATCCAGTCTGCCCTTTTTTTTATGTTTTTTGTTTTTTTCCCCATTAACCTCATTATCTGACTATAGATTTATGTTTATCCCAAGCATGTTTGAAGCCATTTACTGTTCACTGCCTCACAACCTCTGTTGGTAGTTTATTCCAATCATCAACCACCCTTTTAGTAAAATAATACGTTCTAAGATTAGTTTTGAACTTCCCTCCTGCTAGTTTAAGTGCATGACCCTGGGTTCTTGATTTTGGTTTCATATTGCTGTGCTCATAGAAAGATCGTTTGCACTTTACTATGATGGCTTTCGCTCTATCTAGAGCGAGGGACCGCAACTGTTGTCTCAGCGTTGTGAGCTCCACCAAATCCCTCTTTGCCAGGCTTTCTTTATGAGCTGCCTCCAGAGTTTTGAACCTGCTCAGCAGATCCTCCAGTTGTTTTGCCCTTTTTTTTGTGGCGTGTTCCAACTTTGATCAACAGTCCTCTAATGTATACTTTATGGGCCTCTCATACCATCTCTGGTTTGCTCTCTTAGCCAGAAAAAAAGGTGTTTAACTCTCTCAAAACCTTTGCCATGACTGCCAGAATTTGAATCAGGGAGTCATTTAGTTTCCATGACCAGGATCTCAGCATTGGAGATACTAGGCCTATGTCCACCGTGAACGGTGCATGGTCAGAGATGGTGATCGAGCCAATGGGGGCCGATACTACTTTAGAGAGTAGAGATTGTGGAAATAGTAAGAGGCTGATTCTTGTGTATGAATCATGAGGATGCGAATAGAATGTATAATCCCGGCTTTCTGGGTGAAGAACTCACCAGACATCTACCAGGTGGAAGGCACGGAAGATTTTTTTTAATGTAGCATATGATATATGAGAGTCTTTTCTAGATGCATTCAGGATCGGATCCATCGTGAAATTCAGGTCGCCTCCAGCTATTACTATCCCCTCGGCGAACTCCCCCAGTTTGGTGAAAATTGGTTCAATATATGTGATGTGGTTTGAGTTGGGGAGGTAGAGATTGACCAGGGTAACCTTATGCCCCCCCCAGAGTTCCCTTTACAAAAAGTGCATGGCCCTCTGCATCAGACCATTGGTCGTCCAGCACCCATTGGATTCTGTAGTGTAGTACTGATCCCACGCGACTTGGAATCCGGCGAACAGCCATGATATGTCATAGGAAAAAAGCTGTTGTGAAACGTAGGTATTTTATCAGCACAAAAATGTGTCTCCTGGAGGAAACATACATTGGCTTTGATGCGTTTTAGGTCAGTGAGAACCATAGAGCGCTTCTCCGGAGTGTTCAACCCCTTTGTGTTCAATGAAATGAAGCGCACTGGGTCCCTTTTATTTGGCTCCATATTTACGTTAGTACAGCCGGCAACGGAGACTGGAGATGCGAAAGAGAGAAAAAAAATGGGGGGTGGGGGAAGGGAGATGGGGGGGGGGGGAGAGGGGGAAAAAAGGGTAGGGGGAAATCCGGTACTAATATGCCTTACACGTAGATGAGACCTCACCTCAGAACACCCCGACAACCAATAAAACATGGCTGTCTTAGAGGGTGTAGCCCTATGTGTTGGAGAGGTAGGTCACAGTAGAGATCATTGGCTCCCTATCTCAGCTAAAATCAAGGAGGAGACAACGTCAGCCAAGAGCAGAAGCTTCCTCCCCGGTCTCATCAGGCGGGTGGTTCTCTGTGCACACATCCCTCTGCCCCTGACATGTTAACTGTTGTTTAACTGAATGTAAAGGGGGGGACATGAGCAGCAATACACTGGGGAGCATTATAATAGTGGACAATATCCCAGGGAGCGGATTCAGACGTACATTTAGACTTATGAATAAAGCTGAGGTTATGTTTTCCACACATTCACGAGACAGGATCTTCAGGCCCGTACACATGATGTGAAATTCGTACGGGAATTTTCGCTTGAAGACCGATCGTCTGAAATTCTTACCGTTAGTATGGTCCTTTCGAAAGTCGATTTTGACTTTTTGGACGAAAAAATCCTGATGTGCAGACTATAAATTTTTTGACGTACGTAAACTCAACGTCTGATTTTCATTTAATTAGTAGGGTTTTCGAAAAAAAAATCATACGAGCAAGAATATGCATGCTCAGAAACGAAAAAAACATACAAATATTTCAACGCATTATGTCACTTCTGACTTTTATTCGTCATACGAGAATTTTTGTATGTTAGTAACCTCTTCACTTTCGACATGAGACTAGCATCCAACAAAAAAACGGACGTTCGGTTGTCCTAAAATCTAAGCATGTGCAAGCCTAGCTGGCTTTTATGCCTCATGCACACTACAGCTGCACCTAAGGGTGTCTGGCATTTTTTTCCTGCCTCTAAACTCCCCTGTATGTTAGTCTATGTGTCCATGCACACATAGGCTTTTAGCAGCATTTTCTGGCAGGAGAGTTTAGAGGCTTGATGCTGTTAAACACGTCCAAAGGCTAGGCGTTTATTCAGTTCAATAGCCAGACTAAAATGTTAAATTCTGGCTAATGAAATAAATAAACGCTAAAATAACAAACACTGCTAAACTCTGCTAAACTGGTTTGAAAAAATGCAGCTTAGGTGAGTTTTTAACTCTGTTTTCCCTGTCAGGAGAAACAGCGTGTAGCAGGGAGCTGGTTATCTTGCCTGCAGTATCACAAGACACTCTGCATTGTTGCGGTGAGACTGTTTCCCTCTAGTGGCAGCTAAGGTTCTGTGTCATCACATCCTGCCAGCAAAGTGTTTATCACCAGGGAGCAAAGCATGCAGGGAATTGTGGTCCCAGGGCTCGGATGGCACATTCGTTTGAGCTGCTGGGGAACTGCAGCTGCCGGCCCGCTGGGAGTGAAGAATAGGCTGCTGGGAGAGGACGTGGAAGGGCTTGTCTGGGCCTGCATCTCTCTCTTGGGACGCCGGCCTGGGTCTGCGGGCGGGGGATCTGTGTTGGAGAGTGCTGGGGCTGGGTTGCGGACTGAACTTGGGGGGGGGTGCTGCCTCCCCGAGTCCATCCACCACATTATCCACAGATGGTTGGGGACATCTGGCCTGGCTGAGGGGGATCCCAGGTGCATGTCCGGATGCACCTGCGGGGCGATGGTGTAGAGCATTCCGGTGTGGGGTGACCGGTTGGGTCACTAGAGGAACCTCAAAGAAAAAACACTTCTCAGGTATAACGTTATACCTCTATAGCAGTCACAATATAAATCAGCTATTTGAATGTTATATTGCTTGAAGTGATTGTAGCCGTATTAGTGCAATAGTGCCAGAGAAGCTAAAAATGGATTATTCAAACACACATGTCAACTTTCTAGACACTACAGTATACATCAGGGATGACAAGCTTCACACTTCGATATACAGAAAACCGACTGACCGATGCAGCTATCTCCATAGTTCCAGTTTTCACCCCCAACACACTAAACGGGCCATCATACACAGCCAGGCCATCAGATACCACCGAATATGTTCAGACCCAGAGGACAGAGATAAACATCTCAGAACACTGGTAGACTCCTTCCATAGGAAAGGATACAAAGACAAAACCATAAACAGCAGCATAAACACAGCCTTGAAAACCCGAAGAGAAAATCTACTCCAATACAAAGAGAAAAAAACAAATAACCGTGTCCCTCTAGTCACTACATACAACCCAGCACTAGAAGGGATAAAAAAGATAATCAAAGATTTACAACCCATTATAACAGAAGATGATACCCTGAAAGAAATATTCCAACAACCCCCAATATTGGCTTTCAGGCAACCACCCAATCTCAGACAAAAACTAATCAGCAGGAAACTTCACTCTGATTATGACGTCACTAATAATGGAAACAAACCCTGCAATAAAAAACGTTGCAAGCTGTGCAACCAGATCAATCCATCCAAGAGTGTCACACACACAAATGGGACCTTCAATATTATGGGATCATACAGCTGTACCTCTAGTAATGTGGTATATCTGATTCAATGCGGTCGGTGCAACAAAGGATCCTATGTTGGGGAAACAGGACAGAAATTGCAAACAAGGATGAATTTACACAGACATACCATCAAGAAT
>BLSH010436298.1:640475-659938 GCA_018402905.1 Glandirana rugosa
GAAAGTAGTTTTAAACATTTGATTAAATGTTGTAGTCCGGGTCAAGGAGGTAGGTTGTTCTCATGGAGGAACTGGGCCTGATGTTGTAAATTAGTTTACAAATTTTGATGAAAGCCCCCAAACAGGTGGCGAAAAATTGGGCCTTGGGTGCTGGCGGTGCCAGAACACTGTAACCCCTTGCAGTTACTCTTGTTGGATGGAGGAAATGGGCCTATGTTGTAAATTACATCACGTTCGACCAGAACATAAAGCCCATCCCTACTCTTGATCTTAGGTACTGCTCTCCAGTTGCATTACTTGAATATATATATACTGTTATTGTCTGTTAACCTTTTCACAGAAATATTGCAGTAAAGATAATTTCTGTGTTTTATCATAACATGTGTTTCGCATTGGGTATTGCACTTACACTATTGCCAGGTGTGCCAAGAGGGGCAGAGACTGTTATTGGGGTTGAGAGGCAGAGTATGCAACAGCAAACTTTAGCGGCTCCTGCTTGGGTAGCGCTACAAGCGTTTTACAATAAACCAGTCTGCATGAGGTCTTGTAGTACATGCTATCAGTGTAGTGCATTTATCTCCATGTTTACGTACCGCCTGTAATAAAGCATCTCAGTGTTTTCAATAGTTCTGGTCGAGAACTTGGTGTGGTTGCATGCAATTTTAAATAAGCCGGAGATCAGATGGGCACGCCACTAGTATTTTTATACTTAATTTCTATAGTACGTATATCAGCAAGTGATTTTAGATGTTCTTTCTCCTTTTATTCTGGCCCTGTGGGCAATAAGTTTGAGTCTCTGAGCATTGAGAGAACCTAAATTAATCTCAGCTGTGGTCCAGTATATAGACAGTGTAATATAAAAAGGACTGGGTCGTCATGCCGCTCCAGGGAGGATAAGTAGGTAGGCAATGAAAGTGGTAAGGAAAAGCAAAAAAACGGGATGAGAGAGAAGTGGAGAAACATAAAAAAGAAAAGACATTGTGACCAGCATCTCAAAAAAACACATATCTAGTTATTAATATATTATTAGACAGGATTTGTGTAGCAGTGCACAGTGTTACAGAACAGTTCAGCTTTTCCAGAAAATAGCCCCTGCAGTCATGGAGCCCAAGAAGATATTTAATATCTGTGCAGCTTTGTAAAATGATTATTCACTTTATTGTTTTACCTGTAGGCCATTTGGCTCCCCTTAGAAGCCTGGCCAAAAAATGCCTAGTTATAGCTACCCCCATATTCTGCCTTGTTGCTACAATGTAAAAAAGATGTTTTTTTCTTCTGCAATGCTGATAATGAGCATGCAATGAAGGGTAGGACAACATAGTTACGAGGACTGAATAGCATGCCTCACAAATTTTTGAGATGGGAATGAGAGACACCTATTAGCAAAAGTATGTAGGTATAGGGCACACACCCTACCACACCCCTTAAAAGGAGAATCACAAAAAAATGATTGGGTAAACCTACAAGTGCTTTTTTTTACCACTAATATTCCTTTATACTGGCTTTTGAAAATTACAAATGCAACAATTTAGAAACTGGATGAAAGATTTGGCACTGGGAAACACTTTTTGAAAGATATAGAAGTGCATTTTATATGCAACTATATAGTTTAGACCAAATTGATGGACAAATCAGGGGTAAAGAGGGACAGAGGGACTTTGTTCCAAATCAGGGACAGTCCCTTGAAATCAGGGACAGTTGGGAGCTATGTAATAGCACTCTGCAATGGAATGTAGTAGAGATAACCCATAAATTAATCTACCCATAGGAAGTTGAGAAACCAGCATCTCTGGTGAAGTGAGCAAAGGCAAAGGCGTGTGCTGCAATCTCAATATAAGGCTTTCTTAAGCCTCGTACACACGGGACGACGATCGTGTTCAACACGTCGTACTCACGACCGTTGCATGCAGAATCGATCGTCTGTGGCGGCGCTTTCAACAGTTGAACGTACGACGGTCGTTCGTGGGAGTTGTATGTGCAGACTAGAAAACTTGGTCGTGTCAACAAGCTCGCATACGACCGTTGAGTCGTGTGTAGAGCAGCTGTGTTCAACAAAGTTGTATTGTGCTAAACACGCATGCGCCAAGTCCACTTCAACTAACATGAAATTAGAAAGAAGCCCAAAAGGTGACGCTACTTCCTCATTATACGCTCGTTCGCGTCATCACGTTCGGCCGGCCGCAAGTTGTATGTACGACCGTTGTGTGCATGTCAGTGGGCTACATACGACCGTCAACGTACGATTCAACACGATCGTGCGCACGATCGTCGTCCCGTGTGTACGAGCCATTAGTGAAGAGCTTAACCACGTAAGCTCCGGAAGGTTTTACCCCCTTTCTGACCAGGCCATTTTTTGCGATACTGCACTGCATTGCTTTAACTGACAATTGGGCGGTTGTGTGACACTGTACCCAAATAAAATTGATTTCCTTTTTTTCCCCCCACAAATAGAGCTTTATTTTAGGGGTATTTGATCACCTCTGCGTTTTTTATTTTTTGCACTATAATCAAAAAAAGACCGGCAATTTTGAAAAAAAATAATATTTTTTACTTTCTGCTATAAAATACACCCAATAACATTTTTTTTTTAAATCTAATTTCTTCATAAATTTAGGCCAATATGTATTCTGCTACATATTTTTGGTAAAAAAAATCCCAATAAGTGTATACTGATTGGTTTGCGGAAAAGTTATAGCGTCTACAAATTATGGGATAGATTTTGAGAGTCTTTATTTTTTTAACATTTTTTACCACTAATGGCGGTAATCAGGAATTTTTAGTGGGACCGCGACATCGCAGAGGACAAATCTGACACTAAGTGACACTGTTTGGGGACCAGTGATACCAATACAGTGACCAGTGCTAAAAAAAATACACAGTCACTGTATAAATGACACTGCCAGGGAAGGGGTTAACATCAGGGGCAATTAAAGGGTTAAGTGCGCTCCTAGGGAGTGATTTTTAACTGTGGTGGGAGTGAATGCACTGGAGGAAAAGAGAGATCCATGTTTCTGCTTAGCAGAAACACAAGATCTCCCTTTTCCTCCCTCACAGAACAGCTCTCTGCCTTGTTTACATAGGCAGACCGCCATTCTGCCTTTCCTCTGAAAAATTGGCGGGCCCCGGCAGCCATCATGGCTGCTGGACGCGCTGATTGGCTCCCGCTGTGTCCAATCACAGCAGGAGTGGGGCTCCGGTGGCACGGTGCCCCAGATGATGCGCACAAAATCATGTACAGGTACGTGATTTTGTGCAGCCGGGCTGCCCTGCCGCAGTATATATGTGGTGGGCGGTCCGGAAGTGGTTAAAAAAGAACTTCAGCTTTTCCTCCCCAACATAACAGATGCATCCCAGATAGCAAGCAATTGAGCTGCATGTTTGAAAGTGACTTGCTAAGCAATTGCTACTACCGGGGTGCAGAGGAGTGACTGTGACATTGTCTTCCCTGCACCTCCTCGGTCACAGTGAGCGAGACATCATCCCACTGAGGAGACACAGAGACCACCATCCCTCCTGGGGAGGGGGGCCACCACCCCCCCTGGGGCCTGGACCACCATCCCTCCTGGGGGCAGGGACCACCATCCCCCTGGGGGCAGGGACCACAATCCCCCCTGGGGGCAGGGACCACCATCCTCCCTGGGGGCAGGGACCACCATCCCTCCTGGGGGCAAGGACCACCATCCCCCATGGGGAGATGGACCATCATCCCTCCTGGGGGCAGGGACCACCATCCCTCCTTGGGGCAGGGACCACCACCCCCTGAGGAGAGGGACCACCATCCCCCTGGGGGGGAGGGACTGCCACCCCCCTGGGGGCAGGGACCAACACCCCCCTTGGGGCAGGGACCACATCCCACCCGGGGGGCAAGGACCACCATCCCCCTTGGGGAGACAGAGGGACCACCATCCCCCTGGGGGCAGGGACTACCCCCCTGGGGGCAGGGACTACCATCCCGCTGGGGGCAGGGACCACTATCGCTCCTGGGGGCAGGAACCACCATCCCTCCTGGGGGCAGGGACCACCATCTCTCCTGGGGGCAGGGACCACCATCTTTCCTGGGGAGAGGGACCACCACCCCCACGGGGGCAGGTACTACCATCCCCCCGGGGCAGGGACCACCATCCCTCCTGGGGGCAGGGACCACCATCCTTCCTGGGGGGCAGGGACCACCATCTCTTCTGGAGAGAGGGACTACCATCCCCCTGGGGGCAGGGACCACCATCCCTTCTGGGGGCAGGGATCACCATCCTTCCTAGGGGCAGGGACCATCATCCCCCTGGGGGCAGAGACCACCATCCCTCCTGGGGAGAGGGACCACCATCCCTCCTGGAAAGAGGGACCATCAATCCCCCTGGGGAAAGGGACCACCATTCCTCCTGGAGGCAGGGACTACCATCCCTCCTGGGGGCAGGGACCACCATCCCCCCGGGAGAGGGACCACCATCCCCCTTGGGAGAGGGACCACCATCCCTTCTGATGGCAGGGACCACAATCCCCCCTGGGGAGACAGAGGGACCACCACACCCCCGGGGGCAGGGACCATCATCCCCCTGAGGGCAGGGACCACCATCCCCCTGAGGGCAGGGACCACCATCCCCCCCTGGGGGCAGGGACCACCATCCTTCCTGGGGGCAGGGACCACCATCCCTCCTGGGGGCAGGGACCACCATCCCCCTGGGGGCAGGGACCACCATCACCCCTGGGGAGAGAGACCACCATATTCCCTGGAGACAGGAACAGCCATATTCTCTTGGGACAGGGACCCCCATTTCCCTTGGGGAGAGTGGCCCAATCTCCCCTAGGGACAGGGACCCCCATCTGCCTGATATCCCACCACGATGGTGTAACCCCTATCCATTGAAGTATGCAGATTTGGGGAAACTAGACTGCCCAGCGCACTACAGGGCATTGTGGCAGGCTAGACAAGAGAAAGCCCGATGGGCTAGCCTGCCAAGTGTCTACTGCTCTGTCCTGTTGTCACTCTGCAGCGGCAGGTCAGAGCACTGTGGCAGGTTAGGTTGGCAGATTAATTATTAGGCCTCATACACACGGGCGTTTGCACAAAAATAAGCAAAACGCCGGGCCTGACGTCAGGGAAAAAACTGACGTTTTGCTTGGCGTTTTGCATTGACGTCAATGCACGTTTTTTCACGCTAGCTTTTTGCGGCGTTTTCTGCCTCTATTCAAAATCAATGGTTCCCTATGGGAGCCCATTGATTTGAATAGAAGCCGCACCAGAAGTCGGATCACGGTGATCCGACTTGCGGCGCGACTTGTGTGCTAGGTGTCTTAAAGGGGAACCCCCGCAAAAAATTTGCGTGGGGTTCCCCCCCAAGAGCATACCAGGCTCTTCGATCTGGCATGGATTTTAAGAGGAGCCCCCACGCCGAAAAAAACGGCGTAGGGTCCCCCCCAAAATCCATACCAGACCCTTATCCGAGCACGCAGCCTAGCAGGCCAGGAAAGGGGGTGGGGATGAGCAAGCGCCCCCCCCCCTCCTGGACCGTACCAGGCTGCATGCCCTCAAGATGGGGAGTATGGGTGCTCTGGGGCGCCCCCACCCCAAAGCACCTTGTCCCCATGTTGATGAGGACAAGAGCCTCTTCCCGACAACCCTGGCCGTTGGTTGTCGGGGTCTGCGGGCGGGGGCTTATTGGAATCTGGAAGCCCCCTTTAATAAGGGGGCCCCCAGATGCCGGGCCCCCCACCTTATGTAAATGAGTATGGGGTACCGCAGAAGACCCCTCAGAAGACAGAAGACCCCGCAAAAGAGCCGAAGAAAGAAGAGAGGGGAGAAGATGCCGGAGCGGATTTAATAAAATATTTTAAAAAGCTGTGTAGTGTTTTTTTTTTGTACACTTTTTTCCCCCAGGTAAATGGGTAGGGGTACAATGTACCCCATACTCATTTACATAGGATGGGGGGCCCGGCATCTGGGGGCCCCCTTATTAAAGGGGGCTTCCAGATTCTGATAAGCCCCCGCCCGCAGACCCCGACAACCAATGGCCAGGGTTGTCGGGAAGAGGCTCTTGTCCCCATCAACATGGGGATAAGGTGCTTTGGGGTGGGGGTCGCAGAGCCCCCCCGACCCAAAGCACCCATACTCCCCATGTTGAGGGCATGCGGCCTGGTACGGTCCAGGAGGGGGGGGGGCGCTTGCTCGTCCCCACCCCCTTTCCTGGCCTGCCAGGCTGCATGCTCGGATAAGGGTCTGGTATGGATTTTGGGGGGGACCCTACGCCGGTTTTTTGCGGGGGTTCCCCTTTAAGACACCTAGCACACAAGTCACGCTGCAAGTCGGATCACCGTGATCCGACTTCTGGTGCGGCTTCTATTCAAATCAATGGGCTCCCATAGGGATTGTATACAACGTTAAGCAATGTTATTGAGCATTTTGCCAGCTCGGCGTCAAAAACGCCATGACGCTGCAGCTTCAGAACGCACTGGTCCTGCGTTCTAGCTACAGCTCACTAACGCCGACGCCCTCTACTGCTCAAAAATGTCAACGTTTTAGAGGGCCATTGAATAACATGGAGAGCAGCAAAAAACGCCCAAAAACGTGGCATAACAAAACGCCCGTGTGTATGAGGTCTTAAGGGGGGTTGACACCATGTTTTACCGCACCAGGCGATACCAACCCTAGTGACGCCACTGCAAATCACCAATACAGAGACGCATGGACTAGCTGCATCTGTGGTTACAAAGTGACACATAGTGAAGGTATATGAGGGTGGTATGGCACTGCTATAGCAAATCAAAAAAAGAGAGAGAGGGGGGAAAAAGGATGGCTGCTTCCCCCACAAGAACAACCAAAGGGCGCTCAGGGAAAATAAATGAATAAAAGGGGGTGGGTACAGCGCTGCCAAATGTCCGTGTGCAGGACGTGTAAATATAATAAGTAGTGCTAGTGTGTTGGAAGTCAACACTAATCAATAGATCACAAAAAATGAATGAATTAATCACAGAAATTGAAACAAATGTGCATATAAACAAATACCATATCACTGTGATGATACCAACAGAATGGTGAATACAGCTGTTTCTCTTACCCAATCTAGGTGGCAGGTATCGGCCAGCGGGCATTGGCAGCAGGATTGGGCATCGGGACCGGGCAGCGGACATCAGCCATTGGGATCAGGCAGCGGGCATCGGCCATCAGGATTGGGCAGCGGCATCGGGCATCTCCTCCGTTCCTCTATCTCAGCGGCTTGCGTCTCCTCCCCTCCTCCTAGGCATCCAATAGGATCGCCTGTCCTTTCAGCCAATCAGATGACAGGTCTCAAAGCCCATTTCCTGATTGGCTGGAAGGAGGATCAGGTGGGCTGAGAGCGCACTCTCTGCACTCCAAGCCTACCCTATTTTGATGCCTATTAGAGCCTCTGGCTCTAATCAGTGCTTCAAAAAGTAAACACCCCCGCCATTGGAATTCCCCTTTCAGGATGCCGGGCGCATGGATAGGGGGGTGGCCATGGATAGGGGGAGCGGTGCCCCTTAATGGCCGGGCAGCCCCTGATTCAATCCCTCCCACCATCAGTTCTGTGAGGGAAGTTACATCATTTACAGAGTCTGAAAGACTACAAAGGAGAGTGTAGGACTCTAGCTGCTGCAGGAAGTGGCTGCGGAAGGGACAGAATCTATCAGCAGGCTATACAGACTGTCACATGATACAGTGGGGTCAATTCACTAAAGTTTACAGCATGCGATAACGTGGTCACGTGAATAATTTGCTGAAATTCTCAAATGCGTTAAAAAAAGTCCAATTCACAAAAAAAAATGATGATCATGCCGTGCTTACCACATAAAATATAAATATAATATTGTCAACAAAAAAAAAAAAAACATCCGGTAAGCTCTTAAGTCCAATTACCAAACAGAACAGAGAATAAAAAATATGCAATATTTATCACCAGGGTTTTGCTCAGTGGAGGCCTGTAATGAGGGGTGCAGGGGCACTGCCCCCCTAATCCATTTGTCTAGCCCCCTAATCTACATGCGGGGTGCCGGACGCATGGATTCCAATGGGGACTCCGATTGGCTGAGAGGAGAAGCGATACTATTGGCCGCCGATGAGGGGGAGGGAGGAGATGCGTATGAAGCCATTGTAAAGCACCAGGAGGAGGAAGTACGGCCCAGGGGAAGTGCTTCCCGCGACCTAGATCTGGTAAGTGCGGAGCTGGTGAGTGACCTACAGGGGGTTGGTGCCTGTGACCCGACTGACCGGGGGGCTGGGGGTGGCGGCGGGTGGACTGTTTGCTGCCCCCCCAAAAAAATATATCACCAGCCGCCACTGGTTTTGCTGGCGGTATCACATGCGGTCTTTGTCAGAAACAGCATGGGGGTCCCCCCAATAGCTAGTTGCTAAGGAGCAGGCTGGCCACTGCGTCCTTAATAATGGATTTTTTCCCCCCAAAATCCAAACCAGACCCTTATCTGAACATGCAGCCCAGCAGGTCAGGAAAAGGGGGGATGAGCAAGTGACCCCCCCTCCTGAACCATACCAGGCCACATGCCCTCAACATGGTGGGGGTGCTTTGGGACGGGGAAGGCTCTTCCCCACAACCCTGGGCTGTGCTTGTGTGGGTCTGCGGGTGGGGAGCTTATCGGAATCTGTAAGCGCACCCAGATCCTGTCCCCACTATGTAAATAAGTATGGGGTACATAGTAAATCTACCCATTCACCAAAAAAGTGTAAAAGTGAATAAAGACAGTACAAAAGTTTTTGACAATTCCTTTATTAACCACTTGCCGACCGCCAACCGCAGGTTGACGGCGACAAAGTGGCTCGTTATCGCAAATCGCCGTCATACGACGGCGGCTGCGATAACGCGCACTCACTGTTTTCGAGGAGGGCCAGGAAGCGGGTGCGGCGGCTTCGGTTGCCGCTGGCTACCCGCGATGGCCCCCCCGGAGCGAAGGAGGGGGAAGGGCTGTGATCACAGCCTTCCTGTATACGAAGGCTGTGACCACTTCCCTTCCCCAGCTAGGGCAGTCCCCCCACAGTTAGAACACGCCCAGGGAACATAGTTAACCCTTAGAGCGCCCCCTGCAGGTTAACCCCTTCACTGCCAATGGCATTTACACAGTAATCAGTGCATTTTTATAGCACTGATCGCTGTATATATGCCAATGGTCCCAAAAAAGTGTCAAAATAGTCAGACATGTCTGCTGAAATATCGCAGTACCGCTAAAAATCGCAGATCGCCGCCATTACTAGTAAAAAAAAAAAAAACCCCAAAAATGAATTCTCATCATCCGTAAACGCGACCACTTTTGCGCAAACCAATCAATAAACGGCAATTGCGATTTTTTTTTATCGCAAATATGAGGAAGAATGTAAATCGGCCAAAAACGGTGAAAAAAAATGTTTTTTTATATTTTTTTTTTTGGATTTGTATTCTAGCAAAAAGTAAGAAATTTGGGTTTTTTTGCAAAATTGTTGCTCTTCTTTTGTTTATAGCGGCGATCAGAAATGACACAGAGGGGATCAAATACCACCAAAAGAAAGCTCTATTTGTGGGAAAAAAAGGACGCAAATTTCGTTTGGGTACAACGTCGCACGACCGCGCAATTTTCAGTTAAAGCGATGCAGCGCCGAATCGCAAAAAGGGCTCCGGTCCTAAAGCTGGAAATCCTTCCAGGGCTGAAGTGGTTAAAAAAAAAAAAACTCCCCCAATGTAGATCCATTGTCAATCACGACGACGACGCCACTGCCGGAACCGAAAAAAGAAAAAAGCTCTGCTCGCCATGAATGCTGTGGTCTGCCTGCCTCGTCATGTGACATTTCTTAAATAGCTATGGATTAGGGCCACACGGCAACGTCACCTGGTGGGAAACCGCGGGAGCGTTCGTAGCGAGTGGAGCTTTTTATTTTTTTTTGGTTTTGGCAGTGCCCCTGTCCGCAGACCCCAACAACCCTGAGCTTGTCAAAAACAGTGTGTATGTTTTTATTTCTTTTTTATACTTTTTTTGGTGAATGAATAGGGATACAATGTACCCCATACTCATTCACATGGGGGGTGGGATCTGGGGGCCCCCTTGTTAAAGGGGCTTCCAGATTCTGATAAGCCCCACATCCGTAGACCCCCAAAGCCACCACCCAGGGTTGTGGGGAAGAGGCCCTTGCCCCCATCAACATGGGAACAGGGTGCTTTGGGGTGGGGGGGAGGGCTCCACCATCCCAAAGCAACCCCCCCATGTTGAGGGCATGTGGCCTCATATGGTACAGGGGGGGCGCTTGCTCGCCCGCCCTCCTTTCCTGACCTGCTTGGCTGCATGCTCGGACAAGGGTCTGGTATGGATTTTAGGGGGACACCACACCTCTTTTTTTACATTTTGGTGTGGGGTTCCCCTTTAAAATCCATACCAGGCCCAAAGAGGGGGGAAGCTGATGAGTCATTTGTTGTTAAGGACACAGCGACCGGCTTCCCGGCCCGCTCCTCAGCAACCAACTCAATGCGATAAATTACCACATGAAAAAATGTGGTAATTACCGATCAATCAAACAAACACCGCATTCGTTATTTAACGCAAAATTCTTTGTGAATTGCACTTTCAAATCTGATTTACTACAAGCGCTATTTTACTGCATTTTGTTAGCCATTATTTAACTCTTAGGCTGGGTTCACATATGAACCGCATGTGGCTCACAGCAGGGGTCCGGTGCGTCCTGGTTCACAGTTTCAGGTCCGATTTCAGCCCAAAATTTGGGCTGAATTCGGACCTGAAACGGACCAAAAGTCGCACAGCGTTTTTTTTAAAAACGCACCGGACCTTCTGCGGAGATATGTGAACCGGCTCCATAGAGAACTGGTCAAAATCTCCTGCTATTGCGAATTGGATGCGGGGAACCCGCAACCAATTCGCAATGGTGTGAACCCAGCCTCAGTGAATTGACCCCAATGCCACAACTAAAACCAGAATATCAGGGGATCTGCAGTCAACAGATCAATATGGCACAGAGGTATGCACAGTAGAGGTATCTACAGTATGCTGGAATTGATCATTACATTCAGTTCTAGTGAAAAGTCAGTTGGAATTCAGCTTTAAGGTGGCATACAACAACATAGTAAATATCATTAGATCAGGAGATCAAGGGTGAAATATTTCTGCAATGGACAAGGCGCACATCCCCAGTGAAGATCCCCCACAAAAGGGAAGCCAGAACTTAGTCCAGTAAGTGAGAACTTATTCAGCATTTAAATCACAAGACTATATAGATTTATGGGAAGTGTTCATCCCCTCAGCTCCAACAATGATAAAGAAATAATCCTAAGGCATAGTGTAACGGGATATACTGTCAGGAAGGGGATAAGAGGGAGGTGATAATCCCTGGTACTATTCCTTTCCTCTTTGGATCAGTTTGTGGTGGTGTTGGAGGATAGAAAAGCCCTGTTCCTCGGCCGAAAATGTAGAGGCTATTCTGCTGACAGCCTAAGGCCTCATACACATGGGCGTATCTAAAAAAATAAACAAAACGTCGGGTCCGACGTCAAGGAAAAAAAGTCGACGTTTTTCGGCGTTATGCATTGGCGTTTTTGAGCGTTAGTGAGCGTCGGCGTCAATAGGCGTTTTTTAAAAAAAATCATCCCTCTGCTATTTTTCAACCTAAAAACGCCGGCGTCAAAAAACGTCAAAACGTTACAGCCTCAGAACGCGATGGCCATGGGTTCTACTTTCTGCTCACTAACGCCGACGCCACCTACAGCTCAAAAACGCCGGCGTTTTTATGGGGCCATTGACTAACATGGAGAGCTGCAAAAAATGCCAGAAAACGCCGGCGTCAAAAAACGTCCGTGTGTATGAGGCCTAAAGAGTTACTGCTGCTTAGGAGTGCTGGGTTTCAGCAACAAGGTAGCCTCCAGCAAGAAGAAACACAAGTAACGCTGGAGGCAATTTACAACACACACTAATTTTGGTAGCCTAATTATTAATGTGGAATGTATGTTCCTTGCTAAAGAGCATTATTTTTTAAGTTGTTATGGGTAAAGTTCCACTTTAATGATGGTAGATGGGCCAAAGAGCAGGTTCTGGAATGGTGTGTGACCACAGCACTGATTAAACAGTCGAGCAACACATAGGCACGTGACAGCGACATGAGTAACCCAAGGTGATGGCTACAAAGAGTGGCCAAAAAGAACAGGATGGCGCTCCCTCCCGTGGCAATAGGGGGGCTAGCTCCAACAGCTGCTCCATTTCTACAATTACATGGGATTAGGCCATCACTGGCTGCAGCGGGTTTAAAGAAGCTTCTTCTAAATGTGATTGTGGACTCTGTTTAAACAAAAAGGGATCCCTGTCTGGGAGGTAGGCTTTGGCACACTATGCTGCTACACCAGTGTTTCTCAACTCCTGTCCTCGGGACCCACCAAGAGGCCAGATTTTAAGTATTACCTTGGGGAGATGCAGACTAGAATACTGCAATCACTGAGCAGCAAATTATATCACCTGTAATGTATTTCAGTTATCCTGCAAACCTGGCCTGTTAGTGGGTCCCAAGGACAGGAGTTGAGAACCACTGTGCTACACCCATATGGCATATTTGTAAAGGGGAAATTGCAATTTAAATATGAGAGTGACTGGTTGATTACAAGAAAGTTCTCAATATATGTTTGAGTGTGGGAGTTTTATGTAAGGGGCACAGAGGTACAGTGTGGCCCATTGCATGTGGAATTCCTATACCCACTCTTTGAACAGTTTCTCTGAACAGTTGCTCTGAAAGCAAAGGGGCCATAGGCTGCTGGAGTCATATTTCACACAGCGCTAAGGACTCCCCATGTGACAGTTCTGAATGGCCAAGTGTTGTCACATGGATGAGTCACATGTTTCACCATACCCAGGAGTACCAGCTATTTCCTTGGAGCCTCAGCACTAAATCTGAGCAGCAAGGGAGCACTGGGTAGGTAAGTATATGCTAGTGGGGTAGGGGAATAAATAGCTGATCAGAAGGTTGGAGCAACAGTGGGAGTGGAGGAGGCTGCTCTGTGCAAAACCATTACACAGAGCAGGTAAGTATAACATGATTGGTTTTTTGAAATAACAAAAAAAAAACCTTTAACCACTTGCCGACCACTGAACGCAGTCTGACGGCGGAAAGATGGCTCCATATCGCAAACCACAGTCATATGACGGTGGCTGCGAGAACCTGCACTGTAAGCGCGCTTTCCGGGGGCG
Source organism: Glandirana rugosa (assembly GCA_018402905.1). Taxonomy (NCBI): domain Eukaryota; kingdom Metazoa; phylum Chordata; class Amphibia; order Anura; family Ranidae; genus Glandirana; species Glandirana rugosa. The sequence continues at coordinate 653,646 of BLSH010436298.1, forward strand.
CCAGGGAGCGGGTAGGGTGGACTCGATCTCCGCTACACGCGATGGCCCCCTCCCGCAGTGAAAGAACGGAGGTCCGTGTAAGTAAACACGGATCTCCGTTCTCATTGAAGGGGAAGGGCTGTGATCACAGACTTCCTGTATATGGAAGCCGTGACCACTCCCCTCCCCCTACCAACCCAGCCCACATACAGTTAGAACACACCCAGGGAACACAGTTAACCCTTACAGCACCCCCTGCAGGTTAACCCCTTCACTGCCAATGGCATTTACACAGTAATCAGTGCATTTTTATAGCACTGATCGCTGTATAAATGCCAATGGTCCCAAAAAAGTGTCAGAATGGTCCGACGTGTCTGCTGCAATATCGCAGTACCGATAAAAATCGCAGATCGCCACCATTACTAGTAAAAAAAATTTAACTGCTTCCCGACCGCGCGCCGTCTTTTCACGGCGGCAGTCGGAGAGCCCTGCGTGAATCGCCGTAAATAAGCGATGATTCGCATTTTGGCCACCAGGGGGCGCGCGCACCCGCCGCACTCCTGAGGAGTGTGCCCGCGGCTCGGGCGGACTCGATGTCCGCCGGCGAGCCGCGATGAGCGGCTACAGGGAAAAGAACGGGGAACCGCCGATGTAAACACGGCGGTTCCCCGCCCTGTCAGTGGGGCATGAGAGATCTACTGATCCCTGTCACTGGGATCAGTTAGATCTCTCATGCCCATGTTAGCCCAACCCCCCCACAGTAAGAACACACCCAGGGAACACTATTAACCCCTAGATCGCCCCCTGCAGGTTAACCCCTTCACTGCCAATGACATTTACACAGTAATCAGTGGACATTTAAATTTCTGATCGCTGAATAAATGTCATTGGTCCCAAAAAAGTGTCAAAATGGTCCGACATGTCCCCCCCAATATTGCATTACCGCTAAAAATCGCAGATCGCCGCCGTTACTAGTAAAAAATAAAAAAAAAATAAAAACCCCAGAAATGAATTCTCACCATCCGTAAACGCGGCCACTTTTGCGCAAACCAATCAATAAACGCCGATTGCAATTTTTTTTATCGCAAATATGAGGAATTATATAATTCGGCCAAAAACGGTGAAAAAAAATGTTTTTTTATATTTTTTTTTTGGATTTGAATTTTAGCAAAAAGTAAGAAATTTGGTTTTTTTTTGCAAAATGGTCGCACTTCTTTTGTTTATAGCGGCGATAAGAAATGACGCAGAGGCGATCAAATACCACCAAAAGAAAGCTCTATTTGTGGGGAAAAAAGGACGCAAATTTTATGTGGGTACAACGTCGCACGACCGCGCAATTGTCAATCAAAGCGACGCAGCGCCGAATCGCAAAAAGTGCTCTGGTCCTAAAGCTGCAAAACCTTCCGGTTGGTAAGTGGTTAAAAAATAAAAACCCCATAAATGAATTCTCATAATTCGTAAATGCGGCAACTTTTGAGCACACCAATCAATAAACACAGATTGTGACTTTTTTTACCAAATATATGAGGAAGAATATAAATCGGCCAAAACCGATGAAAAAAATTTTTTTTTTTTTTTGGATTTGTATTTTAGCAAAATGTAAGAAGTTTGGATTTTTTTGCAAAATTGTCGCTATTTTTTTGTTTATAGTGGTGATCAGAAATGACACAGAGGTGATCAAATACCACCAAAAGAAAGCTCTATTTGTGGGAAAAAAGACGCAAATTTTGTTTGGTTACAACGTCGCACGACCGCGCAATTGTCAGTTAAAGCGACGCAGTGCCGAATCGCAAAAAGTGCTCTGGTCCTAAAGTGTGAACTCCTTCCAGGGCTGAAGTGGTTAATATCGCTTTAAATATTACCAGCTTCCATCAGGGGCATAACTAGAAACTTCAGGGCCCTGGTGCAAGAAACCATGATGGGCCCCCTGACCCCCCCCCCCTTCCATCCGAACCTCGGGCTTCCAATTTTGGGAGGGTGTCCATGGATATCCTCCCAGAACGCTGCCTCCTGTATGCCCCCTGGGATGTGCATCCAGCGCAATCACGGCAGCTCTTTACCATGTGATTTGCTGATCACATGTAAACAGACTTGCTGGTTATCGGCAGCCCTATCCTCCCAGGCTGTGTCTGTGTAAGGAAAGGAGAGGCGTTAACTGCCAAGAATATCAGTAAATTGTTTACACTGATAATCAGTGCTGCCTATCAGTGCCACCTATCAGTGCTCATCAATGCCACCTATTAGTGTCTATCAATGCTGCCTATCAGTGCCGCATTTCAGTGCCACCTATTATTGCTCATCAATGCTGCCTATCAGTACCACCTATCAGTGCCCATCAATGCTGCCTATCTGTGCCGCCTATCAATGCTCATCAATACCGCCTATCAGTGCTCATCAATACTGCCTATCAGTGCTCTTCAATTCCACCTATCAGTGCCCATCAATGCTGCCTACCAGTGCCCAGTGTCACCTATCGGTGCCCATCAATGCCGACTATCATCGTCCATTGGTGTCACCTCTCAGTGCTGCTTATCAGTGCTCAATGCCCATCAGCACCGCCTATCAGTGCCCATCAATGCCACCTATCAGTGCTCATCAATGCTGCCTATCAGTGCCATCTATCAGTGCAGAATGCCTATCAGTGCCACCTATTAGTGCACAACAATGCTGCCTATCAGTGCTCATCAATGCCGCCTATCAGTGCCCATCAATGCTGCCTATCAGTGCTCATCCATGCCCATAAGTGCCATGCTGCCTATCCATGCCACAGACCATTGCTCATCAATGCCACCTATCAGTGCCCATCAGTGCCTATCAGTGCCCATCAGTGCATCCTATCAGTGCCACCTATCAGTGCCACCTATCAGTGCCTCCCATCAGTGCCCATCAGTGCCTCCTATCAGTGCAGCCAATCAGTGCTCATCAATGCTGCCTGCCTCCTCAGCACAGCTTTGAGAAGAGAGTGTATCTCATACAGCTCAGAGCCGACAATTCTCCCCCCTCCGTCCTCCCTCTCTCGCATGGGATGACACAGCCGTTCTGCCCCTTCTCTCCCCCCTCCGCTGTCATGTAGGTGTACAGCAGGAAGTCAAGTGTAAAGTTAAAGTGGTTGTCAACTTGTAATACATGGTTGTCAACCTATAATAAGGCTTACCTGTAGGTTCCCTGCATATCTCCCGAGCCTGTACGGTTCAGGAGATATACAGTGTACTAGATGTGCTGACGTCATTTCGGTACATGCGCAGTGAAGAAACTGCCTCATTCGCGCGGGAGTGATGTCAACTCCGGCCAGCCACAGAGTCGCAGCCCCGGGAAGAAAGAGGGGCTGAAGATGGACACGCCCTGCACAGGGGACGTCGCTCCACATCGCAGGCTTCGTTTGCAGGTAAGTGAGACATAATGGGCTACTATGCGATGCATAGTAACCCATTATGATTCTACTTTGCAGGGGAATATAGAGAAAGTACCCTATCAGGGTTTACTTCCTCTTTAAGCTAACAAGCTCACACCTCCCGTGGAACACATTCATGAGAGCGGGGGCAGGGAAGAGAAGGAGCTGTGTCATCCTGTGCGAGAGAAGGAGGAGGGAGGGAGGACAGAGGGGGAGCAGAGTCGTGGGACTAGCAACCCCGCTGGGGCCCCCGACAGTGGTCGCAAGTGTGACTGCTGCGACCCTGATAATTCTGCCACTGGCTTCCATATCTGAGAGCTGTTTGCTAAGTCAGAAAGCAGCCAATTTCTTTCTTTGTAGGCTCATTCATGCAGGCATCCAAAGTGCTGCATATAAATGCGTACAGTTTTTGTATGCATCTAAATGCAGCACTATAGGAACCAATAAGGCTATACACACAGATGCATCTAAAAATGAAAATGTGTGCTGTGCTTAGCAGTGTACAAAAATGTAGGACACAAACGCATGCGGGGCCATACATATGTTCAGATTTTTACACATGTAAATGCATGTAGATTTGTACACGCATAAATGCATAAAGCTGTTAGAAGAATTGTACATGTTTAAACATGAGTATGTTAAGGGCAAACTTTATGCAGTATCTTCTGCTAGTTCTGCCAGAAAGAACATACACTTTCACCTATGTGAACAAAGCCTTAGTGGAACTCCAGGAACTTCTACATGGTTACCTGGGTTACATTAGTTAGTAAAGTTGAAAAAAGACAGTCCACCTTGTTCAACTAATAAAAGAGAATTAAAAAAAAAAAAATCATAAAAACCATATACACAATCCTATACTCACAGTTGATTCAAAGGAATGCAAAAAACCCAGCAAGGCATGATCCAATTTGCTCCAGCAGGGGAAAAATCCTTCCTGATGCCCCGAGAGGCAATCAGATTTTCCCTGGATCAACTTTACCTATAATTGTCAGTATCCAGTTATATTCAGTACCGAAGGTTTACCCCCCTTCATGACCAGGCCATTTTTTGAATTACGGCACTGCGTTATTTTGACAATTGCGCGGTCGTGCGACGATGTACCCAAAACTGATGTCCTTTTTTTGCCCACAAATAGAGCTTTCTTTTGGTGGTATTTGATCACCTCTGTGGTTTTTATTTTTTGCGCTATAAAAAAAAAAAGGATGACAATTTTGAAAAAAAAAACAATATTTTTTACTTACTGCTACTCTGCTATAAAACATATCCAATAAAAATGTAAATAAAAATGTAAAAAAATCAAATTTCTTCAACAATTTAGGCCAATATGTATTCGGCTTCATGTTTTTGGCAAAAAAAAAATCCCAATAAGTGTATACTGATATGGGATATGTTTATGGAATTTTTACTAGTAATGACGGCGATCAGCAATATAGCAGGACTGCGACATTGTGGCGGACAAATCGGACACTGAGTGACACCTTTTTGGGGACCAGTGACACTAATGCAGTGATCAGTGCTAAAAAAAATGCACTGTCATTGTACAAATGACACTGGCAGGGATGGGGTTAACACCAGGGACAATAAAAGGGTTAAATGTGTTCGCTGGGAGTGCTTACTAACTGTATCGGTGGTACTTAGACTGAGGGAAGACAGGGCAAAAAAGAAGGATGTGATCTAGCCACCACCACAATGACAAGCCTCCATCCCTATTATACATATACAGAAAGGGGGAAAGAGCAAGTGGGAATTTTATGTATGTGTATGGTCAATATGTATATCTACATGGCAGCTTTTTTTCATATGGTATATTACTAGCTAACAATGCATTATGTATCTCCAGACTATGGAATGTTCAAATGTACATGTATTTGTTCAATAAAATATACATATATATTTCATGCAATATCTGTCTGCATTGACGTCCCTCATTTAAAGTCCCACTTTCTCTTTCCCCCTTTTTTTATATGGGGGAAGACAGAGATTCATGTTCCTGCTTAGCAGAAACACAGGATCTCCTTCTTACCCTCTCACTGAATGGTGATCTGCCTTGTTTTCATATGCAGACCGTCGTTCTGCCCCTCTCGAGAATGATCACAGAGTGCCTGTGAACATCGGGTCTACTGGACCCACTGATTGGCTCCTTCTGTGTCCAATCACAGTGGCGGTGTGCATCAGACCCAGAAAAGAAGATGACATACAGGTATGTGATTTAGCGCTGAAGGGCCGCCCTGTCGCAATACACGTACGTGGGGCAGTCTGGAATCGGTTAAAGCAATCTACTGAGCTTGCCAAAACCAACTCTGGGGGGAGTCTATTCCACATTTTCACAGCTCTTACTGTCAGGGGTGTATCATGAAATGAGTGGGCCCGTGTGCAAGATAAAAAGTGGGCCCCAGTCATGGGCAAAAATATGGCGAAATATGGGTGTGGCTTAAAATGCGCTAAATATTTGGCGTGGCTAAAGGGGTGTGGTGTGTATGGAGGTGGGTAGTATGTGCAGGAGAGGAGTGTATGATGATGGATAGTATGTGCAGGGAGAGGGGGTATGGAGTGTATGGAGGTGAGTAGTATGTGCAGGAGAGGAGTGTGGTGTGTATGGAGGTGAGTAGTATGTGCAGGAGAGGAGTGTGGTGTGTATGGAGGTGGGTAGTATGTGCATGTAGAGGGGGTATTGAGTGTATGGAGGTGGGTAGTATGTGCAGATGAGTGGACGTTGTCAGTAGTTCTTTATTTTTATTTTTTTTAAACGATTTTTACAATTTTTTTTTTTTTATTTATTTTTTTTTTCATTTTTTCAAAAAAAATGTTGGCGCCCAGTGGATAGTGTCAGTAGAGCAATGGACAGTGTCAGAATGTGTTTATTTTTATTTTATTTTTTTCACAATTTTATTTTTTTTAATTCATTTTTGTAGGGGGGGGGGGG
>BLSH010436298.1:665013-675651 GCA_018402905.1 Glandirana rugosa
CCTTAGCGACAAGCCCTCCAGGGATAGACCAAGAGGTCAACCACTCTCCCGTCTGTGGGCGATGAGTTAAGGACGTAACAATAGAAAGAACCTGTGACACATGTCCGTGGAACGGGTATCCTAGTGAAATAATGTAACGCATTCTGTGACATGTATCTGTGGACATAGGACTCCCTTACGGCGATCGGTCAAGTTCGACGGGACGAAGGAAATTGTAGTGACACAGTATAGAACCTATGTTAAGTTTCTCGAGGTAGACGGCCACTTCTAACGACGTCCGGAACGTGAGACCTGTAACAACAAATTGGTGAAGTCGGGGCCTATAGCGGCGATCAGAAATGACGCAGCGGTGATCAAATACCACCAAAAGAAAGCTCTGTTTGTGGGAAAAAAAGGACGCAAATTTCGTTTGGGTACAACGTCGCACGACCGTTAAAGCGACGCAGTGCCAAATCGCAAAAAGGGCTCCGGTCCTAAAGCTGGAAATCCTTCCGGGGCTGAAGTGGTTAAACAACAATGTCCAGAGTGCAAGGCCTGCAGCAATCTTCACCGGCAGATGGAGCTCTTTGAATTGTATCCAAGATATGACACAGTGATGTTAAAGGAAGCAGGGCAGCTTGAACTGGCTAGCGGCATTCCCTCAGGATACAGGTGTCTATGTACAGTGTCTTACGCAATGTAATAAAGTGATCCTATGGGCAAGGTGCCTGTACACAGTGTCCAAGAAAGATAACAATGCAGGAATTGAGTAGCGGGTGTCTGCCCTCTCACCAACTGGAGAACCAGATAGGGACCTCCCGAACAGCGATTCCAGATGAGGTGTCCTTCTGCAGAGTGAAAGAAGATGACCCCCAGCTGCTGGACATGGGCGGTCGTCGGATCCGTCTGATGTGGTGGTGCTGCGGTAATGTCTCGCGAACAGCAAGCAGAGTTGGGCCCTCCAGGGCCAGGGTGGAGTCACTAGATTGCCCCGTGGTAGGCCACAGCCCCCTCGCACAGCAGCAGAGGGCATAGTTGCCAACATTGGCAAAAAATTAATTGGGACACTTTTGTTCGGGGGGTGGAGCCTGTCTCATAATTAGGGGGCGGAGCATTCATTTGGAGGTGTGACGTAACAGGAAATGAAAAATTGGGTGTGGCTCGAAGGGGGTGTGGTCCGAGTCTGAGATGAATGAAGGATGAAGGAAGAAAGAAAGAAATAGGGAGGGAAGGAGAGAGAAGGAAAGAAGTCGGGATGGAGGGACAGCAGACCCAGATCCTGCACCACAATACAATCTGTGTATTTCAGAAAGTTTTACAATCAGCAGATAAAGATCCTCCGAACACCTGGTGTTAGCACTTCAATCATTCCGGCACCATGGTTGGTATGGTGTCAGGATGATTGAAGCGCATTATTTCTATTACATTTTAATATAACATTAAATAGTTCAACTCACCATAATGTAGAATCAGTGGGAGCCCCAAACGTTTCATTTGCCACGTCGCCTGTCATCAGATGCAGCATGTCACTTGCCAGCGGCTGCAGGGGTGCCTCTGTCTCCCCAGGTGGGATGGTGGTCCCTCTGTCTCCCCAGGGGGGGTGGTGGTCCCTCTGTCTCCCCAAGGGAGATGGTGGTCCCTCTGTCTCCTCAGGGGGAGGGGTGGTGGTCCCTCTGTCTTCCCAGGGGGATTGTGGTCCCTCTGTCTTCTCAGAGGGGGGGTGGTGGTCCCTCTGTCTCCCCAGCAGACATGGTGGCCCCTCTGTCTCCCCAGGGGACATGGGGGGTCCCTCTGAGTCCCCAGGGGACATGGGGGTCCCTCTGAGTCCCCAGGGGACATGGGGGTCCCTCTGAGTGAGCGGAGGTGGATGGGGGTCCCTCTGAGTGAGCGGTGGTGGATGGGGGTCCCTCTGTGTCCCTAGGTGGGGATGGGGGTCCCTCTGTGTCCCCGGTGGTGGATGGGGGTCCCTCTGTGTCTCCGGTGGTGGATGGGGGTCCCTCTGTGTCCCTGGGGGGGGATAGGGGTCCCTCAGTGTCCCTGGTGGTGGATGGGGGTCCCTCTGTGTCCCTGGAGGGGAATGGGGGGGTCCTTCTGTGTTCCTGGGGGACCCTTTGTGTCCCCAGGGGGGGAATGGGGGTCCCTCTGTGTCCCCAGGGGAGGAATGGGGGTCCCTCTGTGTCCCTGTGGGGTGGGAATGGTGGTCCCTCTGTGTACCTGGGAGGGGATGGTGGACCTCCTGTGTCCCATGGGGGGGTGGTCCCAGTCTTACAGACACTGACTGTGTCCCAGTGACCTGCTGAGGTGCACTGGGACGCGCTGGCTGCTCTCATCTCCCAGTGCACTCTCTCAGGAGACCAGCTAGGGAGCGAACAGAGAAGAGCCAAGACTGAGGCGGAGCTCAGGCTCCGCCTCTTGTTTCTTCCTTAACTGGTCTTCGTAAAAATGGCGGCGGAGTCAATTTAGTGCCGTTATCTGACCTCTAGCGGCCGGCGGCAAAAAAAATAAATTAAAAAAAAAATTAAAAATCGGGAAAAAGTACATTTCCCGGGACATTTCCCGGGAAACGTTAAGGCCGGGAAAACGGTCTAAATCCCGGGAATGTCCCGGGAAAATCGGGACTGTTGGCAAGTATGCTTTCACACTTTCACTTTAGCTAAAAATAGAGCATGTAAAGCACCTCAAAAATCCCTCCTCATCCACCCCAGTGTGCTTTCACACTGGGGCGGTGCGCTTGCAGGATGTTACAAAAAGTCCTGCAAGCAGCATCTTTGGGGCGGTGAGGTGAGTGGTGATACACCGCTCCTCCACCGCCCCTGCCCATTGAAAACAATGGGTATCGCTTCCGAAGCGGCTGCACACCGCCTCGTTAGCGCGGTGCACCGGCACCTTTAACTCCGTTTTAACCCCTTGTGGGTTAAGCAGCGCCGCTATAACAGCGCTAAATCCCTGCTGAAACTAGCAGGGATTTACCGCTACCGCCCGCCTGCCCCAGTGTGAAAGGGGTCTTAGAGAGGCTTCATGGAGCAGCACTCTGTGTTTAAAACCCATTGCACAGAGGAGGTAAGTATAAAATTTTTGTTCTTTAAAAAAAAAAAAAATATGAAGCTTTACAATCACTTTAACAGTCTCTATGTATGTCTCAGTGAGGGGAAACTGCAGCACTTACAGTCTATTCTCTCAGCCAGAATCCACTGTTCTCTCTCCATGTGTTCTCTCCTCCTCCCTCTTCCCCAAGAACCCTTGCCATACCTCTGCTCTTTATGACCTCATCCATGGTGAGAGAGAGAGAGCATAGCAGCCATATGGGAAAAGGGCATAACAAACACTGCATAACAGGGGTATACACTTGGTAAATTGGCAAAGAAATTACCACATCACTACAACAGTAATATTCACTGTTGATAGTGGCACCATGGGGCAGAAAATCCACGTGAATAATGCCACGTTTGTCCCAGAAAACTCTTGTCATCCCTTTACCTGCAGATGCAATTGTTCAAAAAAATTTTGGTGATGGTGAGTCCGCATGCTTCTACTGCTTTAATGCTCCCTTTGATTTTGGAGTGAAACGATGTTCCCAGGTTTTGTCACATGTAAAGATGTGATTCTGAAAATCCTGGCCATCGCTGTCGAAATGCTCCTTCAGCACAGTGCAGACGTCAACTCTTCTGTGCCGGCCAAAAGCGGAAAGCTGTCTTGGTCTTTAGGGTTGCCATATCATTCCTTTAATCCAGGACACACATTAATTCCACAGGTTCTGTGGCTCACTAAGGTGGTAATTTACCACTTCAATACTGGACGTTTATACCCCCTTCCTTACCAGACCAATTTTCAGCTTTCAGCGCTCTCACACTTTGAATGACAATTACTCTCTCATGCTACACTGTACCCAAACAAAATTTTTATCATTTTTTTCACACAAATAGAGCTTTCTTTTGGTGGTATTTAAGAACCTCTGGGTTTTTTATTTTTTGCAACATAATTGAAAAAAGTGCGAAAATTTTGAAAAAAAACACTTTTTTTTCGTTTCTGTGATAAAATTTTGCAAATAAGTAATTTTTGTCCATAAATTTGGGCCAAAACCTATACTGCTACCTATCTTTGGTAAAAAAATAACCCAAATAAGTGTATATTATTTGTTCTGTGTGAAAGTTATAGAGTCTACAAACTATGGTGCAAATCATTGAAAATTGATCACACCTGATGCACTGATGGCCTATCTCATTTCTTGAGGCCCTGAAATGTCGGGAAAGTACAAATACCCCCCAAATGACCCCAATTTGAAAACTAGACATTCCAAGGTATTTAGCAAGAGGCATGGCGAGTTTTTTGAAGTTGTATTTTTTTCCCACAATTCTTGGGAAAATTAAGAAATTATTATTATTATTTTTTTTTGCACAAAATTGTCAAAACAACAAATTATTTCTCACACACAGCATATGCATACTTCCAATTACACCCCAAAATACATTCTGCTACTGTCTCCGAGTATGGCGATACCACATGTGTGAGACTTTTTCACAGCCTGGCCACATAGAGAGGTCCAACATGCAGGGAACACCGTCATGCATTTTAGGAGCAGAATTTTCACATCTAATTTCCTAACGACCTATTACATTTTGAAGGCCCTGGAGCACCAGGACAATGGAATTACCCACAAAATGACCCAATTTTGGAAAGCAAACACCCCAACGTATAATCTATGAGGCATTATGAGTCTTTTGAATGGTTCATTTTTTTCCACAAGTCTTCTAAAAAAGTGGAAAGAAAATGAAAACTCTTTCATTTTTACACAAAGTGGTCAATTTATAAGTTATTTCTAACACATAGCATGCACATAGCAAAAATTACCCCCAAAATATATTCTGCTACTCATCCCGAGTATGGCGATACCACATGTGTGAGACTTTTACACAGCCTGGCCACATAGAGAAGTCCAACATGCAGGGAGCACCGTCAGGCATTCTAAGAGCAGAAATTTCACATCTAATTTCCTAAAGAGCCATTAAACTTTTGAAGGCCCTGGAGCACTAGGACAATGGAATTGCCCACAAAATGACCCCATTTTGGAAAGCAAACACCCCAACGTATAATCTATGAGGCATTATGAGTCTTTTGAATGGTTCATTTTTTTTCTCAAGTCTTCGAAAAACGTGGAAAGAAAATGAAAACGCTTTTATTTTTACACAAAGTGGTCAATTTATAAGATATTTCTAACACATAGCATGCACATAGCAAAAATTACCCCCCAAAATATATTCTGCTACTCATCCCGAGTATGGCGATACCACATGTGTGAGACTTTTTCACACCCTGGCCACATACAGAGGCCGAACATGCAGGGAGCACCGTCAGGCGTTCTAGGAGCATAAATTACACATAAAATTTCATTGATACCTATCACACTTTTGAAGGCCCCGGGGCACCAGGACAGTGGAATTACCCCCAAAATGACCCCATTTTGGAAAGCAAACACCCGAGGTATATTCTATGAGGCATGGGCTGCAGATAGGTACTCGGGTACTCTAATGGGCTGCAGATAGGTACTCAGGTATTCTGATGGGCTGCAGATAGGTACTTGGGTACTTTGATGGGCTGGAGACAGGTACTCGGGTAATCTGATGGATTGGTAAAAGGTACTTGGGTACTCTGATGGGCTGTAGATACTTACTCGGTTACTCAGATGGGTTGGTGACAGGTACTCGGGTAATCTAAAATGCAGGTGACAGGTACTCGGGTACTCTGATGGGCTGGTGACAGGTACTCGGGTACTCTGGTGAGCAGGTAACAGGTACTTGGGTACTCAGGTGGGCAGGTGACAGGTAATCGGGTACTCAGGTGGGCAGGTGACAGGTACTCGGGTACTCTGATGGGCAGGTGACAGGTACTCGGTATTCTGATGGGCAGCTGACAGGTACTCGGGTACTCTGATGGGCAGGTGACAGGTACTCGGGTACTCTGATGGGCAGGTGACAGGTACTCGGGTACTCTGATGGTCTGGTGACAGGTACTCGGGTACTCTGATGGGCAGGTGACAGGTAGTCGGGTACTCTGATGGTCTGGTGACAGGTACTCGGGTACTCTGATGGTCTGGTGACAGGTACTCAGGTACTCTGATGGTCTGGTGACAGGTACTCGGGTACTTTGATGGGCAGTTGACAGGTACTCGGGTACTTTGATGGACAGGTGACAGGTACTCGGGTACTTTGATGGACAGGTGACAGGTACTCGGGTACTTTGATGGACAGGTGAGATTGGACAGGTTGGCGGGGATTGATACACCTAAATATGAGATACATTTGGATTGCTATTGAAAGGAGTAATTTGAGTGAAGTAATGATAATGTGGATGGGGTAAAGATATGTTGAGGGCCTCCATTTTTGACATGTTCAACTTAAAATTGCTGAAGGCCCCAAAGCGCCCGATTTTCAGAGAGGAGGGAGGGCAGGGTCGTATGAGGTTGTTGTATATATACCAAGAGATCGTCTGCATAAAGGGATAATGCCTGCAGAAAATGGCTGTTTTTCCCTCATGACGGACTCTGAGGTGGAAAGGAAAGCACCACTGGTATTTTATGTGGCGGGACTGTAGAAGTTGAGTCAGTGGTTTAAGGGCTTTTTGCATTGCTAGGGTTTGGCACGAGAGATCTGGAAGGAGCATCACAGGAGTCCCGTTGAACAGTTGGTATCCTGTGTACTGGCAGCCCGGATAATTGTATCTTTAACTTGGAAGAAATATACTCTACACAGGGTGTCTCTGACAAAGGTGGGATCAGGAGTCTTGGGACCGGCGGTCCTGTGCACCCAGTCAAGTTCAATATCCGTCTCTTTTGGTTTTTGTAAAATCTGGTTAAAGATGGCTGTCACAGCTCCAGCTAAATCCTTTGGTTCCACCGGCTCCGGGATACAGCGGATGCGAATGTTATTGCAACAATTACAGTATACTATGTGTCGGGAATAGTCCCTCCAGCGCTTGGCGCTGTGGCTCAGGGATCCATGGGCTGCAGTTCCGGTGTCCACCAGCGGGTGTCAGTAAAGGGCTCATCTGGTGATGGCACTGTGCCTCCTGGATCCATGGGCTGCAGTTCCAGTGTCCACCAGCGGGTGTCTCCCAGCAATCAGAGGCCCATGAGTCACCACCTGATGCTCATTGCAGGAGGGATATATAAACCTTGGCTTCCATGTGGTTAGTGCCTTGTCGTTCGTCTCCATGTGCCTCTGTGTCTCGAATCTTGAATCCTGTATCCTGAATCTGCTCCGGGACCCCTGTCTGCAGCCTGATCTTCCCCCAGCCTTCCCCAGCATCTTCTCCCTGTTCCTGTCCTGCTCCCTGCCCCCTCTACTGATCTCCCGTGTATGACCCTGGCCTGGCTTCGTTTACGGTTTGGACATTTTCCTTTACCTATTTAGGCAGTTTTCACTATTTCTGTTATTTGGTTGGTTACACTGTTTGTTATATTAGATGTGCATTTGGATCCCCATTTACTTATATTTTTAATAAATCACCTTATTCATTTACACTTGTGTCTGGTATTCTCTATGCAGTTCACACATTTCTGGTCGCACCAGTTGCTAACACTATGTCATCTTGTTGATAAGATAGTTGTTGTAACATCACAGTATGGGTGTTAAGTATTTCTTCGTGAGATTGAGCAGAGGCCTGGAGGCCATTGGTAGTGGCTTATATGTCATCAGAACGCACCCCAATGTCTCTTTTAAGTTCAGAGATCTCTTGTTTGTATGTTTTTTCGATTCTCTTAACAATGTTCAAAGTCAGTTTTGATGGGGAGAGATCTAATGTAACTGTGTAGAGATTTCATTTGGGTTTCCAAGTCCCATCCTTCTCCCGAGCCCAAGGATGCATTGGAGTGGCTCCTTGAATGCCTAGAGGGGTGATCGGAGCCCTCTGGAGAGGTAAGTCTGGAGTGGTAAATCCCCTGCATGTCCATGGCAGAGTCCGAGTGCGTAGGGGACGGAGGAGCCAACGCCATTTTGGAGCTCAGTTGGCAATGGGCTGCAGCTGCCGAGCGGGTGAAGTACTGTCCCAGATCACCCCCTTGGCACGCCCCTCCAGTGCCCTTCTGCTTCTTGAGTTTATCCTTCCCCATATAGGTTGATTGGAGCAGGTTTGACCATGTCTTAAAGCCCTGTAGAGCTGCGGGGCCCCAGAAGCCGATGGCAGGCGCGTCTTCACAGCTCCATGCGGTCAACTAAGCCTTGTTATACTGCTATAGAGTAGCAGACTGTCCGGTGAAGGGGCTGCAATGGTGGGAAAAAAAAAACGGAGAAGGCGGGTTCGCTGGTGTGCTGTAGGGTGGTCGTCCCCTGCGCAGATTTGTGCCAAGAGCAGGTCCTTAAAGCGTTCCTGTTGGAGGTATTGGAAGTGGCAAAGCAGCAGCTAATGGCAGTGGGGGGCAGGTATCAGAGGGTCCAAAGGCAGTCGCTAGGGGTAGGCAAAGACTTAGTAGATCCTATGGCCCGGGGTGCTCCGGAGGGGTCTTGATGTGGAGGCCATGGGTGGAGCAAGATGGCCGTCGCTTGTATATGGTGCGGAGATTCACTCCGCAGGCTGGCTCAGAAGAGAAGTCACTAAAGGGGCTGCAGGCTAGATATGCAGCTCTAGGCGCCAGGGCAGGTGCAGTCCGACTGCAGGTAGATCCTGGGGGCCAGAAGACAATGGCCGCATGGAGGTCAGATGGAGCAAGATGGCCGCTGGGCCTAGAGAAAGTCACTGGCTAACTTGCTGGATCTAGCAGGATCACCTCACCAAAACGTTCTCCAGACAGCGGTCGGTGTGGAGGAGACCGGCCAGTAGATGTGCCGCCTCTCAGCTTGTCCTGCCAGCCGGATAATGGGACGGACTCCAACTGGACGGCCAGTCTGAGGCCTAGAAGATGGCAGTTGCTGCTGAAGGGTAGGCGCCGTGACGACCCGTTTCGCGCCGCGGATGAGTGGAGCAGAGGCGCAATACTCAGTCCCAGGTCCAGCAGGGAATAAGAGGGCACAGTTTAGGGGGTTTGTGGCACTGCCTGGTGCTGTGGATGCGAAGATAGCTGGGGATTACAGTGGAGATTCCCGGAGCACCTCACTGCATCCTGCTCTTTGCACGTCTGGGCATACCCCTTGTGCATCATCTTTAGAAGAGGCTTCCTTCTGGGACAACAGCCATACAGACCAATTTGATGAAGTGTGCGGCGTATGGCCTGAGCACTGACAGGCTGACCCCCCACCCCTTCAACCTCTGCAGCAATGCTGGCAGCACTCATACATCTATTTCCCAAAGACAACCTCATGACATGATGCTGAGCATGTGCACTCAACTTCTTTGGTCGACCATGGTGAGGCCTGTTCTGAGTGAAACCTGTCCTGTATGGTCTTGGCCACCATGCTGCAGCTCAGTTTCAGGGTCGTGGCAATCTTCTTATAGCCTAGGCCATATTCATGTATAGCAACAATTCTTTTTTTCAGATCCTCAGAGAGTTCTTTGCCATGAGGTGCCATGTTGAACTTCCAGTGACCAGTATGAGAGAATAACACCAAATTTACAGTAACACACCTGCTCCCATTCACACCTGAGACCTTGTAACACTAACGAGTCACATGACACCGAGGAGGGAAAATGGCTAATTGAGCCCAATTTGGACATTTTAACTTAGGGGTGTACTCACTTTTGTTTACAGCGGTTTATACATTAACCACTTGCCGACCATGTAACGTAGTTACACGGCCGCAAGTGGCACTCATTGTTCTGGGAGGACGTTTATAACACGTCCTCCCAGAATGGGCGCGCACCTGGGAGCATCCGTGACCGCCGGGTCTATGAGACCCGGCGCAATCACGAATCACGATAAATGGCCGCTTGGAGCGGCCGTTTACCACGTGATCGCTCCGTCAAATGACGGAGCATCACATGTAAACAAGCCGGCGGAAGTGCCTGCTTGTCTCCCCCCTCTCCACACCGATCGGTGCAGTGTGACAGGAGAGGGGGGAGAGAGGAGATGCAGCGGTGCTGTGGGCAGGATTTGAAATGCCCACAGCACCGCTATGTGCCAGGCAGGGACCCCATCAAGCTTCACCCATACCCACGCCCTCATCCATGCCCACCCATCTGTGTCCACTCATCAGTCACCCATAAAACCATGCCCACCCATCACCCATGCTCATCCATCCATCACCCATGAATCCATGCCCACCCATCCATGCCCACCCATGACCCATCCGTCACCCATGCATCCATGCTCACCCATCCGTCACCCATGCATCCATGCTCACCCATCCGTCACCCATACATCCGTGCTCACCCATCCGTGCTCACTCATCTGTCACCAATGCATCCGTGCTCACCCATCCGTCACCCATGCATCCGTGCCCACCCATCTGTCACCCATGCGTCCGTGCTCACTCATCCGTCACCCATGCATCGGTGCTCACCCATCCGTCACTCATGCGTCCGTGGTCACCCATCCATGCTCACCCATCTGTCACCCATGCATCCATGCTCATCCATCCGTCACCCATGCGTCCGTGCTCACCCATCTGTCACCCATGCATCCATGCTCACCCATCCCTCACCCATGCGTCCGTGCTCACCCATCCGTCACCCATGCATCCGTGCTCACACATCCGTCACCCCTGCGTCCGTGCTCACCCATCCATGCTCACA
>BLSH010436350.1:4124-26710 GCA_018402905.1 Glandirana rugosa
TTTTTCATTTCATGTATATTTTTCGTGAGTATACACGATTCCAGGTTTTTGACTGTGTCGTCATTCGGTTCTGGCGCCCGATACGGGCAAACTCCTTCCGACCTAGAGGGAAGGAAGGAGAAAGAACGCGACTCAGAGCAAGCTTTTGACCACAGCCTCAGAAGACGTCTAACCGACGAAACGCGTCAGGCGCGGCAAGCTTGCTCATTAACATTTGTCCACATAAGCCCACAGCAGCAGCAAGCAGACTCCTCATTGAGGAGCGCAAGAAAGAGGAAGGAAGGGAGATCCAGCCTTCTTCAAACGGGCATAGCCCGCGGCCTTGGCTTACTGCTGTGTCAGTTTTTGGACCTTAGCACATATGAGTGCTTTTTATATGTACTTTACTTTTTGAATAAACTATCCTCAAAATACTACACTATCCTGGATCCTTTTTTCCTTATCTAACATCCGACCGAGGACCATCTGGAAGATAGGGACTGGACTCATCAAGGACTGAACCATATAGGAACACCTGGAAGGAGGAATCCACCTTGAGGAGAAGGGACCACAGCACACCGGAGAGACGATAATAAAGACCCCATTTACCAAAGGCGCATCACCCCTGTAGGGGTATGAAGATTCTGGTAAGTGAGGGCACATGCGGGGAGCACCAGTGAAGTCACCATTTTTTCGTGATAGATGACACTTATGGAAGTCACCTTTTGAATGCAGCATACTGGTTATTGGATACATCTGTAATCAATTTCTCCATTTACTGACCCACACTTCCCAAAACCCCCAGAGGAATCCACACGCCAAGGCGGCTTTTTGCAGAACCCCTTGTTTAACTTATAAAGAACGCCAGCTTTTCAAAAAAAATTTTACGGACACCATATTTACGGACCGGACACGGACTTTTACGGACATTTTCATCAATGTTGTTTTTACCTCACATATTCATGATCACCTATATTTAGAGACACCTTTCACTTATTTGAACACCTTCACTTCTTGAAAAATTATTCAGTGTGTACATACACAGTTTCTTACGGATTTTTACGGACATTTGAAGATTTACGTTCTTTGTGTGTGTTTTAACTTTTTCACGTATAATATATTAGATGGTATACATTGCAGTTATTAGGTTTACATACCCACTTATAAATAATAGTGACAGCGCCATCTCCTGACTTACTGGTTTTAAAAAACTCCAGCAAAGCATCATTTAATTTGCTATAACGGGGGAAAAAAATCCTTCCTGATCCCCCGAGAGGCAATTTTCCCTGGATCAACTTTACCTATAAATATTAGTAGCCAGTTATATTATTTACATTAAGGAAAGAATCCAGGCCTTCTTTTAAAGCAATCTACTGTTCTGGCCAGAACCACCTCCGGAGGGAGTGTAGTCAACATTTTTACAGCTTTTACTGTGAAGAAGCCTTTCCTTATTTGAAGATTAAATATTTTTCCCCTAGACGTAAAGAGTGCCCCCTTGTCCTTTGTGATGACCTTAAAGTGAATAACTCAACACCAAGTTCACTATATGGACCACCTATGTATTTGTACATGTTGATCATATCCCCCGTTAATCTCCTCTTCTCAAGAGAGAATAAATTCAGTTCCTCTAATCTTTAGCTGAGTTCCTCCATGCCTCTTATTAGTTTGGTTGTCCTTCTCTGCACTTTTAACAGTTCCTAGATATCCTTTTTGAGAACTGGTGCCCAAAACTGAACTGCATATTCCAGATGAGGTCTCACTAATGATTTGTACAGGGACAAAATGATCTCTCTCTGGAGTCCATACCTCTCAATGCAAGAAAGGATTTTGCTTGCTTCTGAAACCGCAACTTGGCATTGCATGCCATTATTAAGTTTATTATCTAGCAAAACCCCCATATCCTTCTCCACTATGGATTCCCCCAGTTGTACTCCCCCTAGTATGTATAATGCATGCATATTCTTAGCCCTCACATGCATACCTTTACATTTATCAACATTAAACCACATTTGCCACATAGTCGCCCAATTAAACAGTGCATTGAGGTCTTCTTGTAAGTTGGAGATATCCTGTAAGGACATTATTCCATTGCATAGCTTGGTGTCATCTGCAAACACTGAAATGGTACTTTTAATCCCAGACCCTATGTCATTTATAAATATATTGAAAAGTAAGGGCCCCAACACTGAACCTGGGGGTACACCACTGACAACTCTAGACCATTCAGAGTAAGAATCATTAACCACTACTCTCTGAATTCGGTCTTTTAGCCAGTTTTCTATCCATTTACAAACTGATCTTTCCAAGTCTGTAGACTTTACCTTACACATTAGCCTTTTGCGGGGAACTGTGTCAAATGCTTTATCAAAATCCAAGTATACTACGTCCACAGCTACCACTCTGTCCAAGGTATTACTCAACTCCTCATAAAAAGAAATCAGGATAGTTTGACAACTTCTGTCTTTCATGAATCCATGCTGTGTGTTGCTTAAAACATTTTTTTTTCAACAATAATTCATCTATATGGTCTTTTATTAAACTCTCCAGTATCTTCCCAACTATAGAAGTTAGACTAACAGGTCTATAGTTACTTGGTAAAGACTTTGACCCCTTTTTAAATATGGGCACCACATTGACCCTACGCCAATCCAGTGGTACTATTCAAGTCATTAAGGAGTCCCTAAAAATTAGATACATTGGCTTTGAAATGACAGAGCTTAGTTCTTTTAGGATCCATGGGTGGATGCCATCTGCTCCAGGCGCTTTATCTACCTTTATTCTGTCTAAATACTTCTGGACAATTTCACTTTTGAGACATTGTGGATCATTTGGGGCTGTGTCACTACCACCCCCATTATGGACATGAGCTCCCCCATTATCGTTTTATACACAGAGCTGAAGAAGAATATACGTTGGGGTGTTTTCCAAAATGTGGTCATTTTGTGGGCAATTTTATTGTCCTGGTGTTCCACGGACTGCAGCAGCGGCGGTGAAAGAAGAAGAAGATGAAGAATGAAGATTGAAGAGCAAGAGAGGAAGCAAGAAGACTTAAAGAAGAAGCAGAAGACCAGAAGAAGGACCGGGCCAAGAGAAGATAGGGAAGAAAGAAGAAAGGAGCTATTTTACAAAATAAAGGACTTGTCAAAAACTTCCTCTTGTTTTTTTACACTATACTCCATTTTTGGTGAATGGGTAGGGGTACAATGTACCCCAAACCTATTCACATAGGGGGGGTCGGGATCTGGGGGCCCAATGTTAAAGGGGACTTCCAGATTCTGATAAGCCCCCTGCCCGCAGACCCCGACAACCACCGGCCAGGGTTCTGGGGATGAGGCCCTTCTCCCCATCAACATGGGGACAAGGTGCTTTGGGGGCAACCTCAAAGCATCCTCCCCATGTTGAGGGCATGTGGCCTGGTATGGTTTGGGGGGGGTACCTGAAACTACGGATACTGGAAGCCTGTGCTAGCATTTCTCCTGCAGTGTTGCTATCAGTGTGTGAAGAGTGGGAGAAGAGGGTTGCATTGACAATCCAACACAATGGGCAGCACATTGAACACATTTTATAAGTGGTCAGAAACTTGTAAATAATGCATGAAAGAATAAAGATACGTTAAAAACAAGCACACCATTGTTTTTCTTGCGAAATTCCCAATAAGTCTGATGTGTCACATGACCCTCTTCCTATTGAAAAAACAAAAGTTGGATTCAAAATGGCCGACTTCAAAATGGCCACCATGGTCACCACCCATCTTGAAAAGTTTCCCCCCTCACATATACTAATGTGCCACAAACAGGAAGTTAATATCACCAACCATTCCCATTTTATTAAGGTGTATCCATATAAATGGCCCACCCTGTAGAAAGAAAACTGGGTGGTGCTAAATGATCAGTGGTTATTGTATTGATTGTACTGTAAACCCAGTGTTTGTCCAAGAGCATAAAAAGAAATAAGTAAGAGAGTGAAAGGCATATGTTGGTGGAGTGTTTGAGCTTGGATATTCAACAAGGTGCAGCAAGTATGTGTAAAGTAAAAGATAAGTCCCAACCAATTAGGGACAGATACAAGTGTATGTACAAACTAAACCACCAAAAAAAAATAAAACAAAGAAAAGGGAGAAAGCGGAAACTAAAGCAGGAGTTATTTTGTGTTGTAGCATCAAACATGATGTAAAAAATGCATGGTGTACCCAGAGCCAGGAGCTGTCCCTAATTGGTTGGGACCTATCTTTTACTTGACACATACTTGCTGCACCTTGTTGTATATCCAAGCTCAAACACTCCACCAACATATGCCTTTCACTCTCTTACTTATTTCTTTTTATGCTTTTGGACAAACACTGGGTTTACAGAACAATCAATACAATAACCACTGATCATTTAGCACCACCCAGTTTTCTTTCTATATATATATTTTCACTTTTTATTTTTTTTCCCAGATGTCCCCATCTATGTTCAATATACCATCTGCTGTTCCATGGGGATTGCATCCCCGGGTACATTTACCCTGTATATCTTTGCGGTTTATACCACCTCAGCTCCCGGGAGAGACGCTGTCCACAGTTTGCCTTCAGTGCTCACGACTATATGTCACATCTATGGTCTTTGTGTAAGTATGGGGAGAGGTTTCAGCTGTATTTTCCTCTACTTAACATACATACATATTTTTACATTGTGTTTATTATCTGCAATTTTTAGACCTTTTCCTTGCATCTGCTCCTGATGAATGGATATAATTCCATGAAATGCGTCAAGCTTTTAGATGCTACATTCAGATGTTTACAGTGAGCTTTCAAATGCTACATCCAGATGTGTAGAATATGGATGTTTAATCTACTCTAATCTACAGTTTCTGCCTACATTAACCATGTTGGGTTCTAATTTATAAGAGAATATGGATTGATGAATTTTGCATATTGTAAGCCCTGTACCATGTTACCATGTTTTTGTACCTGTAATTATATGAACTTACTTGTTACTATTTATTTTATATTTGCATGTGTGCCATGAGTATGTGCATTTTTATACAGAATAAATACATTATTATCAGTATATTTTATCTTGTTTGCTTTCCTGCTGCATGCTTCATTCAAAGTCCCAACATTTCTCGTTTTGTTGCAATACTATTTGTCACATGGTATTTGCACAGTAGTCTTTCAAGTGCAATTTTTTTTGAAAAAATTAACTTTTTGTGTTAAAAAATAAGACAACAGTAAAGTTAGCCCAATTGTTTTGCATATTGTGAAAGAGGATGTTACGCAGAGTAAATAGATACCATACATGTTACGGTTGAAAATTGCGCATACTCCGATACTTAAAAATCTCTAAAAATCTCTAAAGTGACGCTTTAAAAATGTTTAACGGTTACCAGGTTAGGGATGCAGAGGAGGTCTTTTACCAGAATTATTGCTCACACTCTGACGATCACGTCGATACCTCACATGTGTGGTTTGAACACTGTTTTTATACGCGGCCGTGACATACGTATGTGTTTTCTTTGCTACGCGAGCTCGCAGTTACAGTGGCACTTTACATTTTTTTTTACATTTTTTTAATTTATTTTATTTTTTTTTTTAACACTGTTCGTTTTAAAAAAAAAAAATCTTATCACTTTTATTGCTATCACAAGGAATGTAAACATCCCTTGTGATAGTAATATATGGTGACAGGTACTCTTTATGGAGGCACTTCACAGTATTCAGATCACCATAAACGGTGATTCTGAATACTGTCATTTTTTTAAAACCAGCGCTGTTTGCCGCCAAGTAAACCAGAAGTGAGGTTGCTTCCGGAAATCTATGAAGGAGCCCCAATAGAAGCCATTTCAGGCTGCCACAGGGACTCCACCCAGCGGCCATAAGTGTTTGATTGGAGCTCGGGTGGGACAGGAGACCAGAGAAGAGCGGCGGGCGGTGGCGGGAGGGCAGTGGCCCCTGGGATAAAGGCCAAGTGGCTTCCGAGTCGGATTGGCCATTATCACTGGATAGCCGGCCGCCTGCTCTAAAAAACGGTACCGGGGTATAGCCTGTAGCTGCAGGCTATACCTCGATACATCCACTTAAAGCTGCCGCCGTTTATAAGCGGCAATTCACGTTAAGTGGTTAAAAATTGTGATGACATGCCCCAGTCAAACAGGTGGTGAAAAATTGGGCTTTGGGTGTTGTCACTGTTTATAAATGGTGGCTGCTTTAAGTGAAAATAATGGGGTATAGTCTGCAGCTACAGGCTATACCCTGGTACCGTTTTTTAGAGCAGGCGGCTGGCTATCCGTTGATAACAACCGATCCGGCTCGGGAGCCGCTTGGTCGTTAGCCCATGCAGCGGAAGGGGACATCCCCCCTCCCGCCACAGTCCGCCGCTCTTCTCCGGCCTCCCGTCCCACCGGAAGACTGGAGCTTCCGATCCAGCACGTCTGCCAGCTGTGTGGAGTCCCTGTGGAAGCCGGAATCAGCTTCGATCGGGACTCCTTCGTACATTTCCGGAAGCAACAGTACGTCACTTCCGGTTTACTCGGCGGCTAACGCCGCCGGTTTTAAAAAAGTGGAAGTATTCAGAATCACTGTTTTTTGGCGAACTGAATACTGTGAAGTGTAAAGGAGGAATTGGGGTGTCTTTTAGACCCTCCATCCCTCCATAAAGAGTACCTGTCACCATATATTTTTATCAGAATGGATGTTTACATTCCTTGTGATAGCAAAAAAAGTGATAAGATTTTTTTTTTTAAACAAACAGTGTTAAAAAAATAAATGAAATAAAATAAATTAAAACATGTAAAAAATAAAATGTTTAAAGCGCCACCGCAACCGCGAGCTCACGCAGCAAAGAAAACGCATACGTAAGTTGTGGCCTCATATGAAAACGGTGTTCAAACCACACATGTGAGGTATCGCCACGATCACCAGAGTGTGAGCAATAATTCTAGTTAAAGATCTCATCTGCACCTCTAGACTGGTAAGCATTAAAAAATGTTAAAGCGTCACCTATGTAGATTTTTAAGTACCGGAGTTTGTTGCCATTTCGCGTGTGTGCGCAATTTTCCACCGTAACATGTATGGTATCTATTTATTGGTGAAACATCCTCTTTCACAATATACAAAAAATTGGGCTAACTTTACTGTTGTCTTATTTTTTAACTCAAAAAAGTGATTTTTTTTTCCAAGCCCACTGCACAAATACCGTGTGACAAAAAGTATTGCAATGATTGCCATTTTATTCTCTAGGGTGTATGAGTCTGTTTTAAAGGCTGTGTAAAAGTCTCACACATGTGGTATCGACATAATCGGGACGAGTAGCAGAATGTATTTTGGGGTATCATTTTTGCTATGTACATGCTATGTGTTAGAAATATCTTATAAATTGACCACTTTGTGCAAAAAATAAAAAAGGTTTCATTTTCTTTCCATGTTTTTTGAAGACTTGAGGAAAAAAATGAACTATTCAAAAGTCTCATTATGCCTCCTAGAATATATATTGGGGTGTTTGCTTTCCAAAATGGGATCATTTTGTGGGTAATTCCACTTTCCTGGTGCTCCAGGGCCTTCAAATTGTAAAAGGGCGTTAGGAAATTTTATGTGAAATTTATGCTCCTAGAACGCCTGATGGTGCTCTCTGCATGTTGGGCCTCTGTATGCGGCCTGGATGGGTAAAAGTCTCATACATGTGGTATTGCCATACTTGGGAAGAATAGCAGATAGAATTTTGGGGTGTGATTTTTAGCTATGTACATGCTATGTGTTAGAAATATCTTATAAATTGACCCCTTTGTGTAAAAATAAAACAGGTTTCATTTTTTCACACGTTTTCGAAGACTTGTGGAAAAAAATGAACCGTTCAAAAGACTCATTATGTCTCCTAGAATATACATTGGGGTGTTTGCTTTTCAAAATGGGGTCATTTTGTGTGTAATTCCACTTTCCTGGTGCTCCAGGGCATTCAAATTGTAATAGGTCGTTAGGAAATTTTATGTGTAATTTGCTCCTAGAACTCCTGACGGTGCTCTCTACATGTTGGACCTCTCTATGTGGCCAGACTGTGTAAAAGTCTCACACGTGGTATCGACATAATCGAGACAAGTAGCAGAATGTATTATGGGGTGTATTTTTTGCTATGTACATGCTATGTGTTAGAAATATCTTATAAATTAACCACTTTGTGCAAAAAAATAAAAAAGGTTTCATTTTCTTTCCACGTTTTTTGAAGACTTGTGGAAAAAAATGAACTGTTCAAAAGACTCATTATGCCTCATGGAATATACATTGGGGGTGTTTGCTTTCCAAAATTATGTCATTTTGTGGGCAATTCTACTGTTCTGGTGCTCTAGAGCCTTCAAAAGTGTAATAGGTAGTTAGGAAATTTTATGTGCAATTTATGATCCTAGAACACCTGATGGTGGTCTCTGCATGTTTGATATGTACATACTATGTGTTAGAAATATCTTATAAATTGACCACTTTGTGTAAAAATAGAAAAGGTTTCATTTTCTTTCCACGTTTTTCAAAGACTTGTGGAAAAAATGAACTGTTCAACTCATTATGCCTCCTAGAATATACATTGGGGTGTTTTCATTCCAAAATGAGGTCATTTTGTGGGTAATTCCATTTTCCTGGTGCTCCAGGGACATCAAATTGTAATAGGTCGTTAGGAAATTTTATGTGTAATTTATGCTCCTAGAACGCCTGACAGTGCTCCCTACATTTTGGACCTCTGTATGTGGCCAGGCTGTGTAAAAGTCTCCCACATGTGGTATCGCCATACTCAGGAAGAGTAGCAGAATATATTTTGGGTTGTAATTTTTGCTATGTACATGCTATGTGTTAGAAATATCTTATAAATTGACCACTTTGTGTAAAAATAGAAAAGTTTTCATTTTTTCACACATTTTTCGAAGACTTGTGGAAAAAAATGAACTGTTCAAAAGACTCATTCTGCCTCCTAGAATATACATTGGGGTGTTTGCTTTGCAAAATGGTGTAATTTTTGTGAGTAATTCCACTTTCCTGTTGTTCCAGGGCCTTCAAATTGTAATAGGTCGTTAGGAAATTTTATGTGTAATTTATGCTCCTAGAACACGTGAAGGTGCTCCCTGCATGTTGGACCTTTCTATGTGGCCAGGCTGTGTAAAAGTCTCACACATGTGGTACTGATATAATCAGGATGAGTAGCAGAATGTATTTTGGGGTGTAATTTTTGCTATGTACATGCGATGTGTTTGAAATATCTCTTACATTGACCACTTTGTGTAAAAATAAATAAGGTTTAATTTTCTTTCCACGTTTTTCAAAGACTTGTGGAAAATCGTGAACCGTTCAAAAGACTCATTATGCTTTCTAGAATATACATTGGGGTGTTTGCTTTCCAAAATGGGGTCATTTTGTGGGTAATTCCACTTTCCTGGTGCTCCAGGGTCTTCAAATTGTAATAGGGTGTTAGGAAATTTTATGTGTAATTTATGCTCCTAGAATGCCTGACGGTGCTCCCTGCATGTTGGACCTCTCTATGTGGCCAGGCTGTGTAAAAATCTCACACATGTGGTATTGACATACTCGGGACGAGTAGCAGAATGCATTTTGGAGTGTAATTTTCGCTATGTACATGCTATTCGTTAGAAATATCTTATATATTGACCACTTTGTGTTAAAAAGAAAAAGGTTTCATTTTCTTTCAACGTTTTTCCAAGACTTGTGGAACAAAATGAACCATTCAAAAGACTGACAATGCCTCATAGAATATACATTGGGGTATTTTCTTTCCAAAATGGGGTCATTTTGTGGGTAATTGCATGCCTGACGGTGTTCCCTGCACGTGGCCAGGCTCACATATGTGATATCAACATAATTGGGATGAGTAGCAGAATCTATTTTGGCTTGTAATTTTTGCTATGTACATGCTATGTGTTAGAAATATCTTATAAATTGAACACTTTGTGTAAAAATAAAAAAGGTTTTATTTTTTCACTCGTTTTGCAAAGACTTGTGGAAAAAAATGAACCGTTCAAAAGACTAACAATGCCTTCTAGAATATACATTGGATCCGAGTATGGCTATACCACATGTGTGAGACTTTTACACAGCCTGGTCACATAGAGCGGTCCAACATGTAGGGAGCACCGTCAGGCGTTCTGGGTGCATAAATTACACATAAAATTTTCTTGCGCCTTTTAAACTTTTGAAGGCCCCTGAGCACCAGGACAGTGGAATTACCCACAAAATGACCCCATTTGGGAAAGAAAACACCCCAACATATATTCTGTGAGGCATTGTGAGTCTTTTGAACGGTTCATTTTTTTCCACAAGTCATCGAAAAACGTTGAAAGAAAATGAAACCTTTCTTATTTTTTACACAAAGTGGTAAACGTATAAGATATTTGTAACACATAGCATGTACGTAGCAAAAATTACACCCGAAATACATTCTGCTTCTCGTCTCAAGAATGGCTATACCACATGTGTGAGACTTTTACACAACTTGACCACATAAAGAGGCCCAACATGCATGGTGCACCGTAAGGCGTTCTAGGATCATTATTACACATAAAATTTCCTAACGACCTATTACACTTTTGAAGGCTTTGGAGCACCAGAACAGTGGAATTACTCACAAAATGACATCATTTTGGAAAGCAAACACCCCAATGTATATTTTAGGAGGCATAATGAGTTTTTTGAACGGTTCATTTTTTCCACAAGTGTTCGAAAAACATTTTTTATTTCTACACAAAGTGGTCAGTTTCTAAGATATTTCTAACACATATGATGTACATAGCAAAAATTACAACCCAAAATACATTCTGCTACTCATCCCGAGTATGTCACTACCACATGTGTGAGACTTTTATGCAGCCTGGCCACATAGAGAGGTCCAACATGCAGGGAGTACCGTCAAGCGTTCTAGAAGCATAAATTACACTTAAAATTTCCTAACAACTGATTACACTTTTAAACGCCCTGGAGCACCAGGACAGTGGAATTACCCACAAAATGACGCCATTTTGGAAAGCAAATACCCCAATGTATATTCTATGAGGCATTGTGAGTCTTTTGAATGGTTCATTTTGTTCCACAAGTTTTTTAAATACCTTGAAATAAACTGAAACCTTTTTCTTTTTTACACAAGTGGTCAATGTATGAGATATTTCTAACACATAGCATGTACATAGCAAAAATTACAACCCAAAATACATTCAGCTTCTCATCCCGAGTATGTCAACACCACATGTGTGAGACTTTTATGCAGCCTGATTGAAACCTTTTTCCTTTTTTACACAAAGTGGTCAATGTATGAGATATTTCTAACACATAGTATGTACATAGCAAAAATTACACCCCAAAATCCATTCTGCTTCTCATCCTGATTATGTCAATACCACATGTGTGAGAGTTTTACACAGCCTGGCCACATAGAGAGGTCCAACATGCAGGGAGCACCAACAAGCGTTCTAGGAGCAAAATTTATAATGACCTATTACACTTTTGAAGGCCCTGGAGAACAAGGACAGTGGAATAACCCACAAAATGACCCCATTTTGGAAAGCAAATACCCCAACGTATATTCTATGAGGCATTGTGAGTCTTTTGAACGGTTCATTTTTTTCCACAAGCCTTCGAAAAACGTGGAATGAAAATGAAACCTTTTTCTTTTTTACACAAAGTAATCAATTTGTAAGATATTTGTAACACATAGCATGTACATAGCAAAAATTACACCCCAAAATACATTCTGCTACTCGTCCCAAGTATGGCTATACTACATGTGTGAGACTTTTATGCAGCCTGAATGAAACCTTTTTCCTTTTTTACACAAAGTGGTCAATGTATGAGATATTTCTAACACATAGCATGTACATAGTGTGAGACTTTTACACAGCCTGACCACATAAAGAAGCCCAACATACAGGGAGCACCGTCAGGCGTTCTAGGATCATAAATTACACATAAAATTTCATAACGACCTATTACACTTTTGAAGCTTCTGAAGCACCAGAACAGTGGAATTACCCAAAAAATGACATAATTTTGGAAAGCAAACAACCCAATGTATATTCTAGGAGTCATAATGAGTCTTTTGAATATTTCATTTTTTTTGCACAAGTCTTTGAAATACGAGGGAAAAAAAAAATTTTTTTACACAAAGTGGTAGAGTTGAGCGAACCCGGACTGTAAAGTTCGGGTCAGTACTGGACTTTAGGGTGTCCGTGCCCCGAACCCAATCCCGGACATTTAAAAAAAAAGTCTGGGATCGGGTTCGGTATTCGGGTATTTTTTGGCGCCTGTTGAATAGCTGCAGGGCATCCAATCAACAAGCGTTTCACTCGTTTGCCCTTAGAAGCCATCACAGCCATGCCTACTAATGGCATGGCTGTGATTGGCCAGTGGATCATGTGACCCAGACTATTTTTGGTGCCTGTTGAATATCTGCAGGGCAGCCAATCAACAAGCGTTTCACTCATTTGACCTTAGAAACCATCACAGCTATGCCTACTAATGGCATGGCTGTGATTGGCCAGTGCACCATGTGACCCAGCCTCTATATGAGCTGGAGTTACGTAGTGCGGCGTGCAACATCGTCTGATACTGGAGTAGGGAGAGGTTCATGGCGCTGCTGTGAGGGAGAGATTAGGGTTCTAATATAATCTCATCCTGCATTAGGGACAGGTTCCTGGCGGTGCTGTGAGGGAAAGATTAGCATTCTAAATTCATCTGATACTGGAGTAGGGACAGGTTCCTGGCAGTGCTGTGAGGGAAAGATTAGCATTCTAAAATCAACTCATACTGGAGTAGGGACAGGTTCCTGGTGCTGTGAGGGAAAGATTAGCGTTCTAATATCATCTCATACTGCATTAGGTACAGGTTCCTGTCACTGTGAGGGAAAGATTAGCATTCTAATATCATCTCATACTGCATTAGGTACAGGTTCCTGGTGCTGTGAGGGAAAGATTAGCATTCTAATATTATCTCATACTGCATTAGGCACAGGTTCCTGGCGCTGTGAGGGAAAGATTAGCATTGTAATATCATCTCATACTACATTAGGGACAGGTTCCTGGTGCTGTGAGGGAAAGATTAGCATTCTAATATCATCTCATACTGCATTAGGGACAGGTTCCTGGTGCTTTGAGGGAAAGATTAGCGTTCTAATATAATCTCATACTGCATTAGGGACAGGTTCCTGTCAGTGCTGTGAGGGACAGATTATCATTCTAAAATCATCTCATACTGCAGTAGGGACAGGTTCCTGTCGGTGCTGTGAAGGACAGATTATCATTCTAAAATCATCTCATACTGCAGTAGGGACAGGTTCCTGCCGGTGCTATGAGGGACAGATTATTGTTCTATAATCATCTCATACTGGTGTAGGGAGAGGTTCCTGTCGGTGCTGTGAGGGACAGATTATCGTTCTAAAATCATCTCTTACTGCAGTAGGGACAAGTTCCTGTCGGTGCTGTGAGGGAAAGATTATCATTCTAAAATCATCTCATACTGCAGTAGGGACAGGTTTCTGTCGGTGCTGTGAGGGACAGATTATTGTTCTGAAATCATCTCATACTGGTGTAGGGAGAGGTTCTTGTCGGTGCTGTGAGGGACAGATTATTGTTCTAAAATCATCTCATACTGCAGTAGGGACAGGTTCCTGTCGGTGCTGTGAGGGACAGATTATCGTTCTAAAATCATCTCATACTGCAGTAGGGACAGGTTCCTGGCGGTGCTGTGAGGGATAGATTATCGTTCTAAAATCATCTCATACTGCAGTAAGGACAGGTTCTTGTCGGTGCTGTGAGGGACAGATTAGCGTTCTAAAATTATTTCATGCTGGTGTAGGGAGAGGTTCCTGCTGCTGGTGTGAGTGGTGCATTTCTTGCACAAAAATAAAAAGTGTGTCTACTTTGCTGTTTTAAAAAAAAAAGAATAATAATTTATTATTCTTTTTTTTTTTTAGTATTAATAAATAGTGCTACATAGTACATTTGCACCTTGCTGTGCATTTCTTGCGCAAAAATAAAAAGTGCGTCTACATTGCTGGTTTAAAAAAAAAAAAATATTCTAAATACTACATTTGCGGCCAGCGGTGCATTTCTTGCACAAAAATAACAAGTGCATGCACATTGCTGGTTTAAAAAAAAAAGAATAATAATGTATTATTTACTTTTATTATTATTAATAAATAGTGCTACATAGTACATTTGCGTCCCGAATGAGGAGAGCATCAAATAAGGGACGTGGTCGTGGTTGTGGTGCTGCTGGTGTTGGTGTTGGTGAAGTTCCTGTTGCAAGGAGAGGACGTGGTCAATTTGTGCCAGCTAAACACACAAGTGAAACACCTTCCTCAGGTGCAAGTAGCCGACAGAACCTTCAACGTTATGTGGTAGGCCCAAATGCCCCTCAACGATTGGTGAGGCCAGAACAAGTACAGGCGATAGTAGATTGGGTGGCTGACAATGCCTCCAGTTCCTTCACATTGTCTCCCACACGGTCCCTTGATGAAAGTTCAGAGTCTGTCTTTCACCTCAGCCCCTTGTAAATCAGCCAAGCAGTCTGAGCCCCAAGTCATGCAGCAGTCTCTTCTGCTTTTTGATGACTCTGCTGGTGTGCTTTCCGTGGGCCATCCACATAGCCCTGCCCCGGAAGACATTGAGTGCACCGATGCCCAACCACTTCTATTTCAGGATGACAGCATGGAAACACCACCGCAGCACGTCTCTGATGATGACACAGGTGCCAACTGCTGAGGCTTTCCACAGTGTGCAGACTGACAAGGAGGGCAGTGGTGAAGGGTGGGTGGAAGATGATGGGGAGGAGGATGATGAGGTCCTAGACCCCACATGGAATGAAGGTCATGCGAGTGACGTGTGCAGTTTGGAGGAAGAGGTGGTGGTCGCACAGAGGCACCAGCAGGTTGCAAAAGCGGAGCGACCATCCCCTAGACAGTACGCCTGCTACTATCCACTGCACCCAGGGACCTAGCACACCAAAGGCAGCTCAAAGGAGTTCCCCAGTTCTTCAGACTATGTACTGACGACAAGACACGAGTGGTTTGCACTCAGAGCCTGAAGCGAGGCATTAATGTTCTAAACCTGAGCACAACCTGCATGACCAGGCATCTACATGCAAAGCACTAGCTACAGTGGAATAAGCACTGCAAAATCCAAGAAAGGTCTCGGCCTCCTCCTGCTTCTTCTTCTGCTGCTGCCTCGGCCTCTTCCTCCACCTCTACAGTGCCAGTATCACCTGCCACCCAGCAAACAGACAATATGACAGCAACGCCACCATATCCGCCACCGTCCCCAAGCATTTCCACACGGCCCCATGGAAGCTTACAGCTCTCCATCTTCCAAACACTGGAGAGAAAGAGGAAGTACCCCCTACCCACCCACGCTCCCTGGCCCTGAATGCCAGCATTTCAAAATTCCTGGCCTTTGAAATGCTGTCATTCCGTCTGATGGCGGTGTCTGTCCCACAGTACGTGGTTCCCAGCTGCCACTACTTTTCCAGGCAAGCCATCCCTTCCCTGCACAAACAAGTCGGGGACAAGATCAAGTGTGTACTGCGCAACGACATCTGTGGCAAGGTCCACATAACCACTGATATGTGGACCAGTAAGCACGGGCAGGGAAGCTATATCTTGCTAACTGCACACTGGGCAAATGTAGTGGTGGGTGGGCCTGAGGCGGATAGCAGTTTGGCGCATGTCCTTCCGCCACCAAGGATTACAGGGCATTTCTCTTTGCCTCCTGTTGCCTCCTACTCCGCTTTCTCCTCCTCTACCACCTCCTCATCCGGTCAGCGTTACACCTTCACCACCAACTTAAGCACATCCAGGGGGGAAACGACAGCAAGCTGTTTTAAAACTGATATGTTTGGGGGATAAACCCCACACTGCGCAGGAGCTGTGGACAGGCATTGAACAACAGACCGATGAGTGGTTGTTGCCACTGAGCCTCAAGCCAGGCCTGGTGGTGTGCAATAATGGGCGAAATCTCATAGCAGCTCTGGGCCTAGCCGGTTTGACGCACATCCCTTGCCTGGCGCATGTGCTGAATTTGATGGTGCAGAAATTTCTATAAAACTACCCGGATATGTCAGAGCTGCTGCAGAAAGTGCGGGCCATCTGTGCGCGCTTTCAGCGTTCTCTCACTGCTGCTGCTCGCCTGTCTGCGCTGCAGCGGAACTTCGGCCTTCCAGCTCACCGCCTTCTATGCAACATGCACACAAGTTGGAACTCCACCTTGTACATGCTGGAGAGACTAAGCGAGCAGCAGCAGGCAATAGTGGAGTTTCAGCTGCAGCACGCACGGGTCAGTCGCTCTGCGGAACAGCACCACTTCACCACCAACGAGTGGGCCTCCATGCAAGACCTGTGTTCCATATTGTGGTGTTTCAAGTACTCCACCAACATGGCCAGTGCCGATGATGCTGTTCTCAGCATTACCATCCCACTTCTATGTCTCCTTGAAAAAACACTTCGGGCAATGATGGAAGAGGATGTGGAACAAGAGGAAGAGGGTTCATTTCCACAGTTATCAGGCCAGTCATTCACAAGTGGCTCGGAGGGTGGGTTCCTACACAAGCATAGGCCAGGTAAAAAAATTTCAAGCCAGGGCACAGTTCTGGAGGATGAGGAGGACGAGCATGATGATGAGGAGGAGGAGGAGGAACCGTGTTCACAGCAAGGTGGCACCTAACGCAGCTCGTGGGCATCACTGGAGCATGGCTGGGGGGATACAGTGGACACAGATGATACACCTCCCACAGAGGACAGCTTGTCTTTGCCTCTGGGCAGCCTGGCACACATGAGCGACTACATGCTGCAGTGCCTTCTCAACGACAGCCAAGTTGCCCACATATTAACTTGTGCTGATTCCTGGGTGGCCACCCTGCTGGATCCCCATTACAAAGACAACGTGCCATCCTTAATTCCCTCACTGGAGCGTGATCGGAAGATGCGCATCTACAAGCGCAATCTGGTAGACGCGCTGCTGAGGGCATTCCCAAATGACACCGGGGCTCAGTGGAAGCACAAGGTGAAGGCAGAGGAGGAGGAAGAGGTCGCCAATGCAGCTGTGGCACCGCCAGCACCTCAGAAGGCAGGGTTAGCATGGCCGAAATGTGGAAAAGCTTTGTCAGCAGCATGCCACAACAAACAGCACCACCAGCTGATAGGCAACGGGAGGCAGCATTTCAGCAACATGGTGGAACACATGGCCTGAGCTTGCCCTTTATGCCTTGGAGGTGCTGGCCTGCCCTGCAGCCAGTGTATTGTCTGGACATGTGTTTAGCACGGCAGGGGGCGTTATCAGAGACAAGCGCAGCCACCTGTCCACAGCCAACGTGGGCAAGCTAACGTTTATTAAAATGAACCAGGCATGGATCCCACAAGACTTGTCTTTACCTTGTGCAGAATAGACATTTAGACTGGCCTCACACAGCCATTGGTATACTTTTTTTTTTAATATGTCTCAATATTTTGGGGGCTACCCCAATTAGAAAAAAACCCCAAACAAATAAAAACAGTGTTGGCTACCTCTTCCAACGCCACTTCCAACTACACCGCTACGGTCACCGCCTCCTCAACCCCTAGACTCCTACTCCACATCCACCTCCTCCTCCATTGACTTCAATGGGGTTCGGGGTCCGGGGTCAAGTTTGCGTCAAGTTCGCTGCCGAACTCGATCATTTTGGGGAAGTTCGGCCGAACCCGACAAACCCGAACATTCAGGTGTCCGCTCAACTCTATTTATAAGAATATTTCTGACACATAGCATGTACATAGCAAAAATGGCACCCCAAAATACAATCTGCTACTCATCCTGAGTATGGTGATACCACATTTGTGAGAATTTTACACAGCAAGGCCACATACAGAGGCCCAACATGCAGGGAGCACCGTTAGGCGTTCTAAGAGCATACATGTAAATTTCCTAATGTCCTATTAAACTTTGAAGGCCCTGGAGCACCAGGAAAGTGGAAATACCCACAAAATGACCCCATTTTGGAAAGCAAACACCCCAATGTATATTCTAGGAGGCATAATGAGTCTTTTGAACAGTTCATTTTGTTCCACAAGTCTTCAAAAAATGTGGAAAGAAAACGAAACCTTTTTTATTTTTACACAAAGTGGTAAATTATAAGTAGAGTTGAGCGAACCCAAACTGTAAAGTTCGGGTTCGTACCAGACTTTAGGGTGTCCGTGTCCCAAACCTGGACATTTGAGAAAAAGTTCGGGTTCGGGGTTTGGGTATTTTTTAGCGCCTTTTGAATAGCTGCAGTGCAGCCAATCAACAAGCGTTTCACTCGTTTGACCTTAGAAGCCATCACAGCCGTGCCTACTAATGGCATGGCTGTGATTGGCCAGTGCATCATGTGACCCAGCCTCGATATGAGGTGGAATCACGTAGCGCTGCATGTCACACGCTCTCAGGCTAGTTTAGGGAGAGGATGTTGCCGCTGATGTAGGGGACATATTACAGTTATAAAATCATCTCATACTGGTATAGGGAGAGGTTCCTGCCGCTGGTGTGAGGGATAGATTAACGTTAAAAAATCATCTCATACTAGTATAGGGAGAGGTTCCTGCCGCTGGTGTGAGGGATAGATTAGCATTATAAAATCATCTCATACTAGTATAGGGAGAGGTTCCTGCCGCTGGTGTGAGTGATAGATTAGCGTTATAATATCATCTCATACTAGTATAGGGAGAGGTTCCTGTTGCTGGTGTGAGTGATAGATTAGCATTATAAAAATCATCTCATACTAGTATAGGGAGAGGTTCCTGCTGCTGGTGTGAGGGACAGATTATCGTTATAAGATCATCTCATACTAGTATAGGGAGAGGTTCCTGCTGCTGGTGTGAGAGACAGATTAGCATTATAAAATAATCTCATTCTAGTGTATGGAGAGGTTCCTGCTGCTGGTGTGAGGGACAGATTAGCATTATAAAATCATCTCATACTGGTGTAGGCAGAGGTTCCTGCTGCTGGTGTGAGGGACAGATAGCGTTATAAAATCATCTCATAGTAGTATAGGGAGAGGTTCCTGCTCCTGGTGTGAGGGACAGTTTACCGTTATGAAATCATCTCATACTGGTGTAGGGGAAGATTCCTGCTGCTGGTGTGAGGGACAGATTACCGTTACAAAATCATCTCATACTGGTGTAGGGAGAGGTTAGTGCTGCTAAGTGAGGGACAGATTACCGTTATAAGATCATCTTATACTAGTGTAGGGAGAGGTTCCTGCTGCTGGTGTGAGGGACAGATTACCATTATAAAATCATCTCAAACTAGCATAGGGAGAGGTTCCTGCTGCTGGTGTGAGGGATAGATTAAAGTTATAAAATCATCTCATACTGGTGTAGGGAGAGGTTCTTGCTGCTGGTGTGAGGGATAGATTAGCGTTATAAAATAATCTCATACTTGTGTAGGGAGAGGTTCCTGCTGCTGGTGTGAGGGACAGATTATCGTTATAAAATCATCTCATACTGATGTAGGGAGAGGTACCTGCTGCTGGTGTGAGGGACAGATTACAGTTATAGAATTATGTGATACTAGAATAGGGACAGGTTCCTGCTGCTGGTGTGAGGGACAGATTAGCATTATAAAATCATCTCATACTGGTGTAGGGAGAGGTTCCAGACGCTGGTGTGAGAGATAGATTAGCGTTATAAAATCATCTCATACTAGTATAGGGAAAGGTTCCTGCCGCTGGTGTGAGGGATATATTAGCGGTATAAAATCATTTCATACTTTTATGGGGAGAGGTTCCTGCTGCTGGTGTGAGGGACAGATTACCAATATAAAATAATCTCATACTAGTATAGGGAGAGGTTCCTGCTGCTGGTGGGAGGGACAGATTACCGTTATAAAATCATCTCATACTGGTGTAGAGAAAGGTTCCTGCTGCTGGGGTGAGGGACAAATTACCGTTATAAGATTGTCTCATACTAGTATACAGAGAGGTTCCTGCTGCTGGTGTGAGGGACAGATTAGCATTATAAAATCATCTCATATATGTGTAGGGAGAGGTTTCTGCTGCTGGTGTGAGGGACAGATTACCGTTATGAAATCATCTCATACTGGTGTAGGGAAAGGTTCCTGCTGCTGGTGTGAGGAATAGAATGCCATTATAAAATCATCTCATACTAGTATAGGGAGAGGTTCCTGTTGCTGGTGTGAGGGACATATTACCGTTAAAAAATCATCTCATGCTAGTATAGGAAGAGGTTCCTGCTGCTGGTGTGAGGGATAGATTAGCGTTATAAAATCATCTCATACTGGTGTAGGGAGAGGTTCCTGCTGCTGGTGTGAGGGATAGATTAGCGTTATAAAATAATCTCATACTAGTGTAGGGAGAGTTTCCTGTTGCTGGTGTGAGGGACAGATTAGAGTTATAAAATCATCTCATACTGGTGTAGGGAGAGGTACCTGCTGCTGGTGTGAGGGACAGATTACCGTTATAAAATTATGTGATACTAGTATAGGGACAGGTTCCTGCTGCTGGTGTGAGGGACAGATTAGCATTATAAAATCATCTCATAGTGGTGTAGGGAGAGGTTCCTGCTGCTGGTGTGAGTGATAGATTAGCGTTATAAAATCATCTCATACTAGTATAGGGAGAGCTTCCAGACACTGGTGTGAGAGATAGATTAGCGTTATAAAATCATCTCATACTAGTATAGGGAAAGGTTCCTGCCGCTGGTGTGAGGGATAGATTAGCGTTATAAAATCATTTCATACTTTTATAAGGAGAGGTTCCTGCTGCTGGTGTGAAGGACAGATTACCAATATAAAATCATCTCATACTAGTATAGGGAGAGGTTCCTGCTGCTGGTGGGAGGGACAGATTACCGTTATAAAATCATCTCATACTGGTGTAGGGAAAGGTTCCTGCTGCTGGTGTGAGGGACAAATTACCGTTATAAGATTGTCTCATACTAGTATACAGAGAGGTTCCTGCTGCTGGTGTGAGGGACAGATTAGCATTATAAAATCATCTCATATATGTGTAGGGAGAGGTTCCTGCTGCTGGTGTGAGGGACAGATTACCGTTATGAAATCATCTCATACTGGTGTAGGGAAAGGTTCCTGCTGCTGGTGTGAGGGATAGAATACCATTATAAAATCATCTCATACTAGTATAGGGAGAGATTCCTGTTGCTGGTGTGAGGGACATATTATTGTTAAAAAATCATCTCATGCTAGTATAGGAAGAGGTTCCTGCTGCTGGTGTGAGGGATAGATTAGCGTTATAAAATCATCTCATACTGGTGTAGGGAGAGGTTTCTGCTGCTAGTGTGAGGGATAGATTAGCGTTATAAAATAATCTCATACTTGTGTAGGGAGAGGTTCCTGCTGCTGGTGTGAGAGACAGATTAGAGTTATAAAATCATCTCATACTGGTGTAGGGAGAGGTACCTGCTGCTGATGTGAGGGACAGATTACCGTTATAAAATTATGTGATCCTAGTATAGGGACAGGTTCCTGCTGCTGGTGTGAGGGACAGATTAGCATGATAAAATCATCTCATACTGGTGTAGGGAGAGGTTCCTGCTGCTGTTGGGAGTGATAGATTAGCGTTATAAAATCATCTCATACTAGTATAGGGAAAGCTTCCAGACACTGCTGTGAGAGATAGATTAGCGTTATAAAATCATCTCATACTAGTATAGGGAAAGGTTCCTGCCGCTGGTGTGAGGGATAGATTAGCGTTATAAAATCATTTCATACTTTTATAGGGAGAGGTTCCTGCTGCTGGTGTGAGGGACAGATTACCAATATAAAATCATCTCATACTAGTATAGGGAGAGGTTCCTGCTGCTGGTGGGAGGGACAGATTACCGTTATAAAATCATCTCATACTGGTGTAGGGAAAGGTTCCTGCTGCTGGTGTGAGGGACAAATTACCGTTATAAGATTGTCTCATACTAGTATACAGAGAGGTTCCTGCTGCTGGTGTGAGGGACAGATTAGCATTATAAAATCATCTCATATATGTGTAGGGAGAGGTTCCTGCTGCTGGTGTGAGGGACAGATTACAGTTATGAAATCATCTCATACTGGTGTAGGGAAAGGTTCCTGCTGCTGGTGTGAGGGATAGAATACCATTATAAAATCATCTCATACTAGTTTAGGGAGAGGTTCCTGTTGCTGGTGTGAGGGACATATTACCGTTAGAATTGAGCGAACCTCTGGAAGTTCGGGTTCTGCTGGTCCGTCCGAACTTCGGGACAAAGTCCGGGTCCGGGTCCGGACGGAACCCGAACGATCGCACGGACAACGAACCCCATTGAAATCAATGGGGACGCGAACTTTTATGCACAAAAATGGCTGTAACAAAGTCCTGGAAAGCCCTAGAGGGCTGCAAAAGGAAGTAAAATGGGGGTAAGGGTAGGGCAAGTGCCCTACAAAAAAATGGGGACAGGGAAATAACTGTAAATATTTTTAAAAAAATAAAAACATAAAAAAAGCAAAAATGGAGGTGAATGTGGATCATCTTCAAACTGTGTCTGAAAAGTATTAATTAACGGTAGAAGCCATATAACTGTTCTAAAATCATCTTCAAACTTGGGCAAGTGCCCTACAAATAAATGGGGATAGGGAAAATAAATTAAAATCAAGTAAAA
>BLSH010436371.1:7068-20783 GCA_018402905.1 Glandirana rugosa
TCCTCCGACCCTCCACACAAAGAACCTCGTATTGTTATAGCATAAAATTACAAAACATCACCAGTGTATCAAAAAATGCGAAATATCCCCTCAAATCCGGGACCCGTAACACCCAACGGTGGAAATTTCCCCGAACCCACACTAGTCGGTAGTAAAGACCATGTCTTCTTCAATTGTAGTTCTATCCGTGAGTGGGAGGGGTTCCTTCAAGCCTTCGAAAGTATCCGCAATGCCTTGTAGACAAAGAAGACCACCAGGACAGAACAGGACAGTTTCATGGTGACCAGGTGCTTGTGAGATCTTCTCTCCCTTTTCTCTTCCTCCCCTATAAAGCGTAAAAAACTATGTGACCACTACAAAACATTAAAATACGATATTGTTATGCTCCAAGAAACACACCTCCCAGCCTCCTATAACCCAAAATTCCTTCACCATCATTTCCCCAATTTTTGTTTAGCCAACGCAGAGAATAAAACAAAAGGGGTAGCTATCCTCTTTTCAAAAAATTGCAATATCAATAAGCTAACCGAGATCAAAGACCCTGAGGGCAGATACATTTTGGTTAAGGGTAACATTGATGACCACCTAGTCTCCCTAGTATCATATTATGCTCCCAACAAGGGACAACTGCAATTCTTTAAAAAAATGTTGGATACTCTGTTGCCCCACCTTGACGGCACAGTAATCCTAGGAGGAGACTCCAATGTTGCCTTTGATCAAACACTAGATAAGACAAGGCCTCTAGGCTCCCAACTTCTCCATCCTTCCAGAGTTAGCATGAAACTGGCGAAATTACTCCATGCATTTGATTTAACAGATGTGTGGAGGGAAAAGCATCCCACGAGAAGGGACTATACTCACTTCTCCAGTCCCCACAATTCATATTCCAGGATT
Organism: Glandirana rugosa; assembly: GCA_018402905.1. Taxonomy (NCBI): domain Eukaryota; kingdom Metazoa; phylum Chordata; class Amphibia; order Anura; family Ranidae; genus Glandirana; species Glandirana rugosa. The sequence continues at coordinate 7,963 of BLSH010436371.1, forward strand.
GATCATCTTTTAATACCTGCATATGAACTACCCCTCATACTTGATGCTCGTATCCAGGACACGGCTTTATCCGACCACTCCATAGTCTCCCTCTCCCTCCGTCTCCAGACTAAGATCTTCCCCACTCCACACTGGAGACTTAATGAATCCTTGTTATCGGACCCTGTTAAAGCGGCAGAAATAGAAAAAAGTCTGCAGGAATATTTTTCCTTTAATAAAGTAGGGGAGACTTCAGCTGAAACAGTGTGGGCGGCTCATAAAGCCTTTATAAGAGGGAAATTTATCCAGATAGCATCCAAGACCAAGAAAGAAAGGGAGGCCTCATTAAAACTACTGGAGCATTCACTAGATCAGGATGAAATTAATAATTTCATGGAACCTTTCCGACTTTCAGAGTGGTATTTGAAAAATGACTTAACCAATTCTCTGGGGAAACTCAAGATTTGCAACCATAACTCCTGTTCTTAATAGTGCCCCTATTATACCTATGATCAGTCTCACTGAACCGACAACACTCTCAACCACTAACCCAGGGCAGTCTGCTACTACTACTATGCGTGGTACCCTCAGTTCCCCTCTCATCTTCCCCTCACATCTCCCCAATTCTCCCCCTTGGACACAAATGGATTGAAGGACATCACCTACACAAGGCAAACAACCAATGCACTTTCTCTAAGCTTCGGCTTCTTACGCTGTCACATTACCAGCACATCGAATGTACCTTAGTTATTCTTTACGCACTTGGTCATTGTTAATTGTCAGTCCTTCGGGACAAAGCTGTACGCTTCGATATGGAGCTATTTCTTTGGTTTCCACCTTGATATGTTTACAATTTTGTAATCTTTGTACTATTACTTTATCAAAACCCAATAAAGTATGTCAAAAAAAAAAAAACTACTGGAGCAGGCATATCTAACAACTAAAGCTGAACATAAGGCACGCCCCTCACCTGCACTTTTAGTTAAATTAGACAAGGCAAAAATAGAGCTTAATTTAGCCCTCACTACAAAAGCAGAGAAAAGTATTAGATGGTCTAAAAACAAATTTTACACAAAAGGTAACAATATGAGTTCCATGCTGGCAAGAAGGTTATCCCCTCGAGTGAGACAAATATCAATGCCAAAGATTAGAATATCTGGTAAACCCCCTTCAGCCAACCCAGATGTGGTGCTAGGGGCCTTCCAAAACTTCTATAAAAAACTATATAACCCAGTATTAATTAATACTGGGTCTGATATGGACGAGTTCCTCAGAGACATCACTCTCCCCCTCCTCTCAGACAACCACAGAGACCTAATGGAAGCAACAATAACCGAGGAGGAGGTGGCGGGAGTCATCAAGGACCTCAAGCAGGGCTCAGCCCCTGGTCCTGATGGCCTCTCTGGGCCATACTATAAGACATTTTCTGCTACCCTGGCACCGCACCTGGTGAGTTTTTTTAACTCCAAGATGAAAGGGGATCCATTAGATCCGCAATTAAATACCGCATTCATCACGGTAATTCCCAAGCCTGAGAAGAACCAAGAAGAAGTAGAAAACTATTGTCCGGTATCTCTCATAAACAATGACCTGAAAATTCTCACCAAGCTATTAGCAAATAGACTAGCCACCTTCATAGATCAATACATCCACAAAGATCAGGTGGGCTTCATTCCAGGTAGACAAGGCCCAGACCAAATTAGAAGAGCTATTGATTTAGTTTCAATTCTACAATCTAACTGGTCAGGAGGGCCAGCTCAGGAAGGAATGTTACTCTCACTAGATCTTTGCAAAGCATTTGACTCAGTTTCATGGCCCTACTTGTTTCTATTACTTAACAGATGGGGTTTTGGTCGGAAGTTTCTTAGCGTCATGAAAGCATTATACTCCTCCCCGCAGGCTATAATAAAACTACAGGGATTTTACTCTGACTCTTTTCCAATTAGGACAGGCACTAGGCAAGGATGTCCATTATCCCCCTTACTATTTGCTATAGCCATTGAAACACTTGCCATCTCTATTAGAAATAACCCCAACATCAAAGGGATTAGGTGTGGCGACCAAGAGCACAAATGTGGTCTGTTCGCAGATGATATTTTACTATTCATAACTTCCCCAACCACCTCCCTCCCCAACCTTTGCCAGATACTAGATGACTTTGCTAAACTCGCAGGCCTCAAAGTGAATTTCACCAAATCCCATGCTCTAAACATCTCCCTACCATCTGAAACAATCTCCACTCTGAAGTCCGGATTCAAATTCAAATGGAGCGAGAACTCCATAAAATATTTAGGTATCAACCTGAACCACGAAATTTGAAAACCTCTATAACTATAACTTCCCTCCTATATATCACAAACTAGAGGACGATATTAAAATCTGGTCCAAATAAGATATCTCATGGCTAGGAAGGGTAAACTCAATAAAAATGACACTATTGCCCAGACTGCTATACCTATTCCAATCTTTGCCCATACCCATTCGGAAGAATCATCTCGCGTCCCTACAAGGTAAAATCCTCAAATATATTTGGGGAAATAAAGGATATAGAATCCCACAATCCTCTCTCTTCCAACCAAGGAGAAAGGGAGGGCTGGGGCTGCCTAATCTCTATAAGTACTTCCAAGCGGCCAGAATTGCCCAACTATCAATAATCTACTCTAAATTTGAGAAACCGGATGGGGTCCGGATTGAAAGGCAAGCAATACCCAACCATACGCTAGACTACCTTTTATGGTCTCCTTCCAAAAATAGGCCTCCAATTCTAGCCCCTACGCTCTCCAATGAGCTGGCAATGTGGGATAAGGTCAGATCACTCCCCTCATTGATATCTTCAGCTAAACCACTAGCGCACCTCTTTCACAATCAAGACTTTCCCCCAGGGTTAAACATAAAAGCTTTCCAATGGTGGCTAAATAAAGGGCTCTACCATATAGGACATTTTTTCACAGCAACTGGCCCGATTTCCTACAAATACTGTGTAAATAAACTTGATCTCCCAAACTCAGAAAGACTTAGATACAACCAAATCTCAAGCTTTCTAAATAGCTTATGGAAGGAAAAAACACTTCCCCCTCTCTTCACTGCTCATGAGCTTTGGTGTGGTCAGCCATCGGTGCAGAAGGGAGGTATATCGGTTGCATATGAGGCACTCACTTTCCCCACGGAAAAATTATCCTACATGACAGAGTGGGAATCGGACCTCCAATTCGAATGGGACATTGGTAATTGGTATTCTGCCTGCTTTAAGTCCTTCAAAGGCATTCAGAACACTACCATAACAGAAGCAAGTCTGAAGGTAGTAATGAGATGGTACCTTACTCCTATCAGACTGGCAAAATTCTACCCATCTGTAGACCCCCTTTGCTTCAGGGGATGCCAACTATCTGGCTCCATGGTCCACATATGGTGGGAATTGCCGAGAATACGTCCTTTCTGGGCGAAAATTTTTCGCATTATTCAGAGAGTAGCTGGATGCAAATTGCCAAGGTCCCCGACCATAGCCCTTCTAAACGAACATATACACCAAACTTCCAAACCGAAAAGGAAATGAATCCAGTTCATTCTTTTGGGGGCCAAGATCTCCATAGCAAAAGCCTGGAAACAGGAACGGGTTTCAGTTAAAGCGGCCATCCGAAAGACTTCGTGGATTATGTCCCAAGAAAAGTTATTGAGCATCTTAAATGATAACTTGTACAAATTTGAAGTCATTTGGGAGCCTTGGGCGAACTTCATAGGAATATCTCTCACCCCGGGCATGTAAGCTTTGTGAGCCCACCAAGTTGACAGATGAGTCCACGCAACACTCTAAATTCGACTCACCCTAGAATCGCTTTTAGTACTCTCTCCTCTCTCTTCCCTTTTCTTACTCTTCCCTCTGTCCTTTTCTATGTCTTATTCTCAATGACTTCTTCTCTTTTTATATATGGGAATCTTCAGCAACGGCACACTCTGGCTAAGGGCCTCAGCGTCCTAATCTTAAACAAACCAGTCTTGGGAATTAATGGTCACCGAACCTATGCATAACAAAGCTGAAACCCAGCCTCAAGAAGAATAAGTTACTCGTCAGATAGAGCAGGCTGATGGGGGAGGGACTCTTCTCGCTGACACAGCTTGAACCCAAAGGGGGTGTCAGGAGATGTCAGAGCCCATTCCACCTACTTAGCTAAGTTAGGTTAACCATACGGAAAACTTGTCTGACCTTACTTGATGGCATAGTTCAGATTCAATGATTCTCATAGGCCAGTATGGCTCTCGGAAGTACATAAACATAGATTCTCAGTAAAGGTTTATGATTGTTCTATGCTTCTTTTATATTGCTTCCTTTAGTGTATAAATGATCCCATGTACACATTTTTTCAGCATTTCTGAAAGTTTTCAATATTTGTATGTTAAATCTTGAAAATCTTTAATAAAAATTATTGAAAATAAATATAAACCCTTGTAGTCTGAATTTTTGCAGGGTTGACTAGAGGTAACCCCAGTGTACCCTGTCAAATGCTTTCTCAGCGTCTAACGTCAGGACTACAGTGGGTACCTTGCGTGTCTCAACTATTTTAATAATATTTAACAACCTTCGCGTGTCATCTGGTGTTTGCCTGCCCTTAACGAAACCAACCTGATCTGGTTTAATCAACTCTGGAGTGACCTTGGCTAAACGATTAGCCAAAATCTTTGCATAGACTTTTAGATCTGTGTTCAATAACGATATTGGCCTAAAGTTTTGAGGGCTGTCCATTTTTTCCCCAGTTTGGGTATGGCAATAATCTTAGCCTCAAGCATTTCCTCTGTAACAGAAGCAGATATGGCTATTTTATTAAATAAGGCTGTTAAATATGGGGTCAGTATTGGTGCAAATGTTTGGTAAAATTTTGCTGTGAAGCCATCCGCCCCAGGTGACTTATGTGCTGAAAGAGCTGTAATAGTATCTCCGACCTCCATATCTGTGATGGGTGCATTGAGTGCTGTCAGCGCATCTGCAGTCAAAGTAGGTAGTCTGATTGTGCTTAAGAAGTTATTTATGATAGCTTCAGTGGGTTGAGGGGTACCACTATTTGCAGCAAGGTTATAAAGGCCATGGTAATATTTTTGAAAAGAGTTGGCAATATGATTTGGATGGAATACTAAGTTTCCAGTTTGCGGGTCTGTCATAGAGCATAATTTAGCCTGCTGATGATGTCTACATAGGTGGTGGGCTAAAAGCCTGCCTGCCTTGTTGCCATGTGCATAGTACAAGGCTTTGAGGTGTTTTAGTGACAGGTGGTGATCTACCAATAAGGCAAGTCTTAATTGTTGTCTACAGTTGTTAAGCTCGTCTTTAGTCGACAGGGTAGGGTTGTGTTTATTCTGTGTTTCTGAGAGTTTGAGACGTGTTAGTAAATGGATAAGATTCTTAGCCTTCTGCTTCTTTTCCCTAGCAGCTGCCTGAATCAACAGTCCTCTATTATATGCCTTATGGGCACACCATAAATATATCTCATTGGTATTACACTTATCATTAACAGAGAAATAATCTTTAAGTTGCTGAGATAATCTTCCCGAATAGTAAGGATTAGCTAAAATCTGTATATTATTTCTCCATAGGTATGCCTGATTATTGTCATTTTGTTCCTTCAATATTACGGAGATCGGAGCTTGGTCCAACCACGTTATTGGATGAATAGTCACTTCAGTAGCTCTTTGCAAAAGAGGGAGATCTGCTAGGAATAAGTCAATCCTGGAGAATGAATTATGAGGTGCTGAATAAAATGTGAAATCTTTCTCTGTGGAGTTGATACATCTCCAAATGTCGTGGAGGTTTTCCTCATGTAGGAAGGATTTCAGTTCATATCTGGATGTGGCTTTGGGGTTAGAACAAACCATTGCCTTGTCCACCACACTATTAAAATCCGCACATATGAGAAGGGAGCCAGTAGCAATCTTATTTATGTGTCGTTTAAGTTACCTCAAAAAAGTTGCTTGCCCATTATTGGGCGCATACAAGTTGACTATCGTGTACTTGACATTGTTCACCATACAAACCAGGATAATAAATCTGCCTTTGTTGTCCTCAACAATCTCTTGGAGTTGAAACGCCACAGAGTTATTTACTGCTATTAGCACTCCCCTCTTTTTGATGTGCGCACAGGCAGTGAAAATGTGGGAATGCTTTGTCCGTGCATTTGGGCTTTTTGTCCTTGGCAAAGTGTGTTTCCTGAATGCACACTATATCCCCTTTAAGTTTTTTTACCTCTTTCCACATAGTCCATCTTTTATAGGGGCTATTAAGTCCGTGGGCGTTAAGGTAAATTACCTTAATAGTCATTTTGATGTATGAAAACGCTTACTGGTTGCCTCAAAATAATTTTAGGAAGTAGAAGTAATATTATAAGATTACCTGTCTGAGGAAGTCCTTGAATGTAAGTGTGTCATCGTTTGCAGGGCCAGCTGTAAAGGGAGTTTCGTCCAGAGAATCGTCCAAAGTTCCATTCAATTTTCTTTTGTTGTTCCTCTGGTACTAAACAAACAGTAAAAACAAGAAAAAAAAAACGAACAAAGAAACATAAAAAAGTGAAAAGATTCACAGAGTGTGAACATGTCATTTAGTCACTGTGGGGGTCTCACTCCTGAAGACCTTCCCCGCCATCTAGTGGTAGATCTAGGTAAGGCAGATCCTAAAGCAGTTGCTTGCTTCTACAATTACCCATTTTTAACTTTTTGCCATTCAGATGATATTTCATGCACTGGAGATTTGCTGTGTACTGGTTCTTCATCGCTAAGAAGATTCCATTGTTTAGCCAGTTTTAGGCCATTCTCCAGCTTAGTGATTACATATGTTTTGTTGTCTCTTGTGATGAGGATTTTCATTGGGAAACCCCATGTATAAGGGATTTTATGATTTTGAAAGAGTGTGGTCAGTGTCGCAAGGTTTCTGTGTGCCTGTATGGTATGTTGTGAGATGTCAGTAAATACAGTGATATCTGCATATGGCTCAGGGAGTGGATGATTTTTCCTGGTGAATCTCATCAAATCATCTTTAACGTGGAAAAAATGGATCCGTGCTATGACATCCCTTGGCACTTTATCAGGCAGGTGTTTAGATTTAGGTAATCGATGAGCACGATCGACCACTACTTCTCTTTCTGGTATTTCTGCCAGTAATGTGGTAATGAACTTTTGAACATAGTGCCTAAGCTCTCGAGGGGGTACAGACTCAGCCACCCCCAAAGCTTAACATTGTTTCATCTCGATCTATCTTCTATTTATGCCATCTTGTTTTTAATGGACTGAATATCGTCGTCTGTCCCATTATAGGCATTGACCAATTCATTATGTGCAGCTGCAACCTCTCCCATCTTATTCTCTGCATGGCTCACTCTCTCTCCTAAAGCGGAGACTTCAGATTTAATGTTAGTCACACACTCCAATATATCTTTGTGCAGTGATCCCCTTAAAGTCACTAACATGTCTTTCATCATAGTATCAGTAAGTGGCTGACCCAGTGTAGGAAAATCATGAATTTGTTCTATGAATTCCCTTGTACTGCGACGATTCATGCTCCCCCAGCTCACCTGGATAAGTGTGAGTTGAAGATCTCTTCTGGGACGCCTTTTGGGGGCTCTGTATAGGCGATGTTCCAGGGGAGGATCTGCTGCTGTGCCCTGGGGAGGGAGCCTGTTGATGATAAGCGGATTGTCCTCTGTTCCGGCCTCGTCCAGATCCAGAGGCCTCGACGCCATCTTGGGGCCTAGGTGTGCTCGGTGATTGTTGTTAGGGTGGATGAGTGGATCCTCTTCACTAAGTCTTAATGTCGCTGGATGGCGGTGGATGTGCACGGAGCTCTCCTCTCACGCAGCCATCTCCGCTCGCTGCCGGCCACAACCCCCATTAGTGCACATTTAACGCAGTATATTTCAGTGTGTTATGTGCCATTTAACAAAGTATATTTCAGTGCTTACACGCCATTTATCCCAGTATATTTTAGTGTGTTACTGCAAGTTTAACATGGTATAATTCAGTGCGTTACGTGCCAATTAACGCAGTATATTTTGTTGCGTTAGTGCACATTTAATGCAGTATATTTAAGTGCATTACTGCAAGTTTAACGCTGTATATTTTCGTGCATTACATGCCATTTAACGCAGTATATTTCAGTGTGTTACATGCCGTTTGATGCAGTATATTTTTGTGCATTACATGCCATTTAAAGCAGTATATTTCTGTGCGTTAGTGTGCATTTATCGCAACATACTTCAGTGCATTATGTGCCATTTAACACAGTATATTTCAGTACATTACTGCGAGTTTAAGCAATTCCTGACTGCACACTGCCTTTTTACAGCAAATTTACACTGTTATACAAGCTCTACACTCTCTACTTTACATTGTAGCAAAGTGTAATTTCTTCAGTGTTGTCACATGAAAAGATATAATTAAATATTTACAAAAATGTGAGGGTTGTACTCACTTTTGTGAGATACTGTATATTATATCAGTATAATATTTGTAGTATATTATGATGCATATTCTAATAACTCAGACTTTTACTTCAGCTATCCTTTTATGATATTTCCATATATCCACATTAAAGCAACCCTGTTGGAGGATTAAAAAAAATGTCATCAGCAGTTCCCTGTGAGGAAAGCAGCTTCATAATTACCTGACGGCAACTGGTTTGCTGAAATTTCACTCTGCAGCAGAGCATCCATATAGAAAATGTAACTATAATAGGTATCAAGTTGTTTTCTTAACAGAGTACTGCTGATGGCCTTTTTAACCCCCTGACATGGCTTATTGCCTAAAAAAAAAATGTTCTATGAGAATTTGTTTTAAAACAATGCATTTTTATTGAAAGATTAGAAAGAAAAATAATATTTGTAGTTGGTATTTTACATTCAGTTATAAATGGGTAGAATTACAAATAGTGCATTAAGACATTGTTGTGGAAGGTAGAAACTAACCACGGGAGGGGGAGGGGAGAGGGAGGGGGGAGGGGGGGTGGTTGAAGAGACAGGTCGTCACCCACTTGATGGAAATCAGGGTTATGGCCCTCTGGCGGCGCTTGCATTTTGGTCTACTGTCCACTCATAGAAGATGGTGATCCCTCTCTCACTGGGAATTACCTCAGCCACCCCTAGTGGGAACACAAACTGTGGCTGAGTTGTGGTTGGCGTTGGTGGACTTTACCTGTATCATTATAGTGGTTGGGGAGGGCCGGCCTTTTAATGATGGGTAGCGACCGGTCTCTTCGGTAAGACAACAAACAACCAAACAAAAACTTGATTATTGTAACAGTTTGCGAATGTGATTACTTATTGTTAAGTACCCTTAGGTCATATACATAAAGATACATGCACTTTTACCAAAGGAAAGAATCTGTGGATGTTCGCTTAGGTAGTTACACTATGGTTTGTCTTGTGTTACTCGTGTTACCCGTGAGGGTCCTACCGTCGTGCTAGTCGTGTTTTAGTCTGTAATATTAGATCTGCTTGAGGAGGTCCATATGTTCCACTTGTCATTAAAGGATTGGGCTCTATTCCCTTTAAAGGTTAGTAATTGTTCCATTTTGCATTGGGTGTTAATTCTATTTACAATCTCCTCAGTTGTGGGTATGTTGGGGGTGCACCATTTGCCGGCTAGTGAAATTCTGACTGCAAATAGTATGTGGAGTATTACTGTCCTTGTGGCTGGGGGTAGTTTGTCTATTCCAATAGACAATAGCGCTAGTTCAGGGGTGATGTTTATAGTGTCTCCCATTAGGTCTGTAAGTAGGCCCGAAATATTTCTCCAAAAATTTTGGAGGAGTGGGCATTCCCAAAACAAGTGTTGTATAGAGCCTTTGCTCTGGCAGCCCCTCCAGCATAGCGGAGAAGATCTAGGATCCATGAGGTGTAGTCGGGAGGGGGTTAGATAGTATCTATGTAAGATTTTTTGGGAGTTATCCCAGTGGTTCACACACGCTGATGCTTTTGCATTGTGCCTAAGTGCCGATGTCCATTGGGCCACCGAGTATTCAGTTTTTAGTTCTTGTTCCCATCTACACATTGCTGGAATTTTCTTATGCGAGGGGTGGTAGTTGCAATATTTATAGAATAAGGTGATTCCCTTTTTCGATGTGGGTGTTCTGCTGGTTAGAAATTGCCATAATTTGGCAGGGATATGAGTGATAGATTTTGGATTGGTAGTGTGGAATGACTTTATCTGGTTGAGTTGGTGTCGGTCCAGAGGGGAAAGGTCAGGGAGGTCCTCCGTGTTGAAGTTGACCCCTTTCTTGGCCCAATTGCAGGTGGAAAAGTTTGGTATAAGGTGCTCATATGTCGCCAGGGGGGCACTTATAGGGGTGAGGCACTCCTCATGGAATGACCTTTTAGTTAGTGAGGTCCAGGCTGCTGTTGTTGCTCAGATGGTGTGTAAGTCAGATGTTGATGAGTTATGGGCCCAGTTGGCCGCTATCAGTACTGCAGGGAGGTCGTGACTTGGTGTGAGTTCTCTTTCTATGTTTGACCAGTGATTGTCCTCCTGAGCCAAGAACCAGTGTCTTGCTTGTTCAAGTATTGCTGCTTGATGGTATGCTTGTGCATTGGGGAGGCCTATACCGCCCAATGTCCTGCTCCTAAACATTGTGGTTAAGGATACCCTTGGTTTTGCATTGTTCCGAATGTAGCTGCGTAGTATTTTGTTTAATTCGTCAAAGAATTTTTGAGGGATCGGGATGGGGAGGGTTCTGAAATAATACAGCAATTTAGGGAATGTCTGCATTTGGTAGGCTGCTATTCTGCCTATCCATGAAAGTTGAAACTTCCCCATTGTGGCAAGCTCTTTTTGCAGTGTGGTTAAGAGGGAGGGGAAGTTTTGTCTGTAAAGGTTTGAGGAGGGAGATGTCAGCTGAATCCCTAAATAAGTGATAGAGGAATTGTTCCAGTTGCATGGGAATATAGAGTTCCAGTTAGAGATGTGTGAGGGTGTGGTGTTGATTGGGAGGGCAAAGCATTTTGCCACATTAACTTTATAAAGTGATATCTGGCTGAATTCTTTAAGTATTGTTTTGATAGCTGGTAGTGAATTTTCCGGTTTGGTCAGGGTTAGTATAATGTCGTCTGCAAACAACCCCAGTTTGTGGGTTGTTGGGCCAATTGTAATACCTGTTATGTCTTTATTCGCTCTAATGGATACCGCCAATGGTTCAATCATTAGTGAGAAGATGATAGGTGATAAAGGGCATCCTTGTCGGGTGCCATTTGATAGTGAAAATTCCTCTGATAGGATGCCAGTTGATATTACCCTGGTGGTGGGACCTATGTACAGGGACATGATGGCTCTATGTATAGGGCCCAGTAAGCCGTATTTAGAGAGGGCCCTTGACAGGTATCCCCAGTGGACCCTGTCAAAGGCCTTCTCCACGTCCAATGCCAGGAAAACACATGGTTTTTTGGAGTTTTCTGCCAGTTTGAGTAGGTTGATCATACGTTGTGTTCCGTCGTGTGCCTGCCTGCCCTTGACGAAACCCACCTGATCCAGACCTATGAGTGTAGGGGTGAGGGCCATCAATCTGTTGGCGAGTACTTTTGCAAATATTTTAATGTCTGAATTTAAAAGCGAGATGGGTCTAAAGTTCTGTGGGTTTGTTATGTCTTTTCCTGGTTTGGGGATTGTAATAATAATTGCCTGTAGCATTTCTTTCGGGAAAGCTCCTTCTTCTATTGCTGAATTGAAGGTTTTTGTAAGATGCGGGGTGAGTTGGGTGGCAAAGTTTTTATAGTATTCTGCGGAGAATCCATCTATACCCGGAGACTTATGTGGGGGGAGTGATTTAATAACTTCTAGGATCTCCTGTTCAGTTATGGGTGTATTTAGTTGTTCCCTTGCCGTGTTATTTATGCTGGGGAGAGTAATTTGTTTCAGGAAATCATCAATTTCCTGAACGGTTGGCTGGTAAGTTTCAGAGTCCTCCTGAAGGTTGTATAGGGACCTGTAGTAGTCTTTAAAAGTGTTGGCAATATCTTTAGGGTTTTTAATTTCAATAATTTTTATTGTGTTCAATATGATAAATACAACATGTACAGTTTGTACATTACAAGAGGCATAAAAGTAAAACACATTTTTAACTTTTCTCCAGAGGGAGAGCATACAAATAGGTAAGTATGAGATTGAGCAGGTAAGATATATCACTCTATCACTCTTTTCCATCCACCGAGTTTACACCCAGTGCCAATAGTTATAGCTATAACTGTAACTCCCAGGCATTCGGTGGTATAGGTATCTCATTTATAGAGGGAGTCAAGGCTGTTTTCCATTTCCTTACTATAGACAATCTGTTTGCCATTAGTAAGTGGGTAACCACTACTCTGAAATCGTGATGAATGTTGTCAATTCCCAAATTTAATAGGGCTAGCCCAGGGGACAAGTCAATTGGGACACCTACAATTGTACTAATTATATGGAAAATCTTTGGCCATATTTTAGAGAGTCTTCTGCAAGCCCAGAGAATGTGGTGCAAAGTTCCCATTTCTCCACAATCCCTCCAGCATTGTGGAGATGATGCGGGGTATATTTTTGCAATGCGAAAGGGTGTAAGGTACCATCTCAACATTATTTTATGTGATAATTCCCATAGGCCCACACACTTGGTAGCTGTGAGATTGGAAGTTATTGCCGTTTGCCATTGTTCTGTAGTATAAGAGAAATCTAGTTCCTCTTCCCAAGCCCACATTGGGGACGTTTTGGTAAATGTTATTTTGTCGTTAATTAATGAGTAGAAAATCGATATACCTCCCTTAATAGTGCTCTCTGCTTGCAGATAATTGGCAGCTTTGTCTGGGATTTTGCACGTATTGTAGGGTAGTGTGTGTAAGATAGAGGTTACC
>BLSH010436435.1:49090-60818 GCA_018402905.1 Glandirana rugosa
CCCATTACCCCATACCCGGAAGGGTACGTCGGACCTCAAACAAGACGGTGTTCCCCTCGTCTTGTATGTGGTCGACGGGTTGCAACATACGGGTGAGGGATCGTAACGCTAGTATGGTTGCAAAGACAGACCAGACCCGGACTCAGTACAAAAGGGCGTGTTAGGGGTGGTTACAGAGGTAAAATAGGGCCTTAGGGTCCTACATTAGGTGGTGTCTCTGGAGACCCAGCCGCTAGAACGGGAGGGTCCAGAGGGCCTAATCCAGGTCTCCAGGAGATTGGGAAGCAGGAATGTTGTCGAGTTTACCGCTCTTCGGACACCTGAGGACCCCGTGGAGAGACATTCCCATTTGAGCTGTTGTAAGGACGAAGGGTTAGAGGACCTCTGGACCTAATCCGGGAGACCTGGGAGGGCAAGATCGCCGACCCAGAGGTCTCTGTGGTGGATTACATCCTGGGATTCCGGGATAAAATGGAGACATTGGTGGGGATTGTGCGGGAAAACATGACTCAGGCCCAGACCAGACAGAAACGTTGGTATGATCGCAATGCTAGGGAGTGGGCATACAACGTTGGGCAGCTGGTGTATGTTCTGCTCCCCTTGTGGCAGAACAAACTCCAGGCTGCATGGGAAGGCCCATACCCCATTACCCAGCGTCTGAATGACGTTACTTACCTAGTCCAGTTGGGAGAAGGGGGTAGACGACAGAAGGCCTTCCATGAGAACATGATCAAAGCCCATCATGAGCGCACGGCCTATGCCATGCTGGTCTGCAGCAGGCCGGAGCCTAAACAGGCTGACCCACTCCTAGACTTGTTAGCTGACACCAGGGAGGTCATTCCGACCTCCAAATGAACCCCAACCTTACCCCCACAAAGGTACCTGGGCTGAAGGACGTGCTGACAGTCCATGGGAGCCGCTTTATGGGGAAAACGGGGTGGACGGACCTCGCTGTCCATCAGGTGGACACTGGGGCACATCCCCCCATTAAACGGCCTATCACGTCTCCCTGGAGGTGCTGGCTGACATGAAGAGGGAAGTGGAAGAGATGCTGCAGCTGGGGGTAATTCAGAGATTTCACAGTGCTTGGGCGTCCCCAGTGGTCCTGGTCCCCAAAAAGGATCAGACGACCAGGTTCTGTGTGGACTACCGAAAGTTGAATGCGATCACCACTGCAGACGCCTACCCCATGCCCCGGATCGATGAGTTGTTGGATAGGCTGGCGGCGGCCCGCTATATCACGATCATGGATCTGAACAGAGGGTACTGGCAAATTCCTCTGGCCCCTGAAGCTCGGGAAAAGTCGGCCTTCATCACCCCATTCGGCTTGTTCGAATTTACCGTCATGCCGTTTGGGATGAAGAACGCCCCAGCCACCTTCCAGAGGGTCATGAATGACTCACTGGAGGGGATAGAAACCTTTGCTGTGGCTTACCTGAACGACATTGCGGTGTTCACCCCTACCTGGGAGGATCACTTGGTGCACCTGTCACGAGTCCTGGACCAACTGACAGCTGCCAATCTGACTGTCAAGCCCAGCAAGTGTCAGGTGAGCATGGCTGATGTCCAATACCTGGGGCACCAGGTGGGAGGAGGCACTCTAAGACCTGAGACAGGGAAAGTGGAGGCCATACTGGCCTGGCCAACCCCTCAAACCAAGAAACAGGTTATGTCATTCTTGGGGACAGCTGGCTACTATAGGAAATTTGTAAGTAACTATAGTAGCCTGGCAAAACATTTGACTGACCTAACCAAGAAGAAACTGTCCAAAGTGGTGTCCTGGACACCAGAATGTGAGAGCACATTTCAGGCCCTGAAGGAGGTGCTGGCCAGCGCCCCTGTGCTACAGGCTCCCGACTTCACCCGCTGTTTCTTAGTGCAGACTGATGCCTCTGCCTATGGGTTGGGTGCAGTCCTGAGCCAAGTGGATGACACTGGAGAGGAACACCCCATCCTCTACCTGAGCCGGAAACTTCTTCCCAGGGAAGTAGCATACGCCACGATCGAAAAGGAATGTCTTGCGATCGTATGGGCTCTCCAGAAGCTGCAGATGTACCTCTATGGGAGGCACTTCACAGTGATCACCGATCACAATCCCTTGAGCTGGCTAAATCGTGTTGCTGGGGAGAACGGCAAGCTCCTTTTTTGGAGCTTAATCCTTCAGCAATATGATTTCACCATCCAGCACAAGAAAGGCAGCGCCCATGGGAATGCTGATGGTCTGTCCCGCAAAGCTGAGCCATAGGCGTGGAATGCGTCAGGATGGGAATCGCGTTCCCCTCCCAGGAAATCATCTTCGAAACACTGATTAGGCAAGGACATTTCAAATGCAGGTATTTTCAATCTGTTCTCTTTCGCTGTAAATTTTGTCTCACTTTGTAATTTTATTTTTCTGTAAATATTTTACTGCACCTAAAACTTGACCTTTTCATTATTAAACCTTATTTTGAAAAGTGTTAATTTTGTCCCTAAAGCTCTTAATGCAACTATAACAAATCTGTTCCTTTGAAAAGCGATACTGTTTTTGGAATAACGCACCTGAATATATCTGTCTGCAGGTGACAGGGTGTGTACAGACATTGTTCTAAAATACTGGTATTGCTAAAATAAGGGTCTTCTGGCCGGAATCCAGAAGTGGTGGCAGTGAAAGGGTTAAATGTTTCAATTAGCCCGGTAACAATCGCTCTCAGGCAGCTGACACTTAGATGGTGGTCCCGCAAACTGGGAAATCTTTGTGCTGAAAGCAGCTGAGAGTGGCATTGTTACGTTCGTGACAAGTGCGGTAGAGAGAGAGAGAGAGAGAGAGAGAGAGAGATATGCACTCAGTACAGGTGATCGGCGTCAAGCAATCAAAACCTCCCCAGGACCGTCTTCATACGAAACAAATCAAGGGATTGCTGCACCAACGTCTTTCACACAGTGTATTGAGTGTACACTATATATCAGTGCATTCGGGGGTGTACGGTATATAGTACACTACTTGATGTGGTGTTTTAAAATATATGCAGTCTAGTATATACAGTATCTCACAAAAGTGAGTACACCCCTTACATTTTTGTAAATATTTTATTATATCTTTTCATATGACAACACTGAAGAAATGACACTTTGCTACAATGTAAAGTAGTGAGTGTACAGCTTGTATAGCAGTGTAAATTTTCTGTCCCCTCAAAATAACTCAACACACAGCCATTAATGTCTAAACCCCTGACAACAAAAGTGAGTACACCCCTAAATGGAAATGTCCAAATTGGGCCCAAAGTGTCAATATTTTGTGTGGCCACCATTATTTTCCAGCACTGCCTAAACCCTTTTGGGCATGGAGTTCACCAGAGCTTCACAGGTTGCCACTGGAGTCCTCTTCCACTCCTCCATGACAACATCACAGAGCTGGTGGATGTTAGAGACCTTGCACTCCTCCACCTTCCATTTGAGGATGGCCCACAGATGCTCAATAGGGTTTAGGTCTGGAGACATGCTTGGCCAGTCCATCACCTTTACCCTCAGCTTCTTTAGCAAGGCAATGGTTGTCTTGGAGGTGTGTTTGGGTTCATTATCATATTGGAATACTGCCCTGCGTCTGAATCTCCAAAGGGAGGGGATCATGCTCTGCTTCAGTATGTCACAGTACACCTTGGCATTCATGGTTCCCTCAATGAACTATAGCTCCCCAGTGCCAGCAGCACTCATGCAGCCCCAGATCATAACACTCCCACCACCATGCTTGACTGTAGGCAAGACACACTTGTCTTTGTATTCCTCACCTGGTTGACCGCTAAACACAAGCTTGACACCATCTGAACCAAATACGTTTATCTTGGTCTCATCAGACCACAGGACGTGGTTCCAGTAATCCATGTCTTAGTCTGCTTGTCTTCAGCAAACTGTCTGCGGGCTTTCTTGTGCAACATCTTCAGAAGAGCCTTCCTTCTGGGATGACAGCCATGCAGACCAATTTGATGCAGTGTGCGGCGTATGGTCTGAGCACTGACAGGCTGACCCCCCACCTCTCCAACCTCTGCAGCAATGCTGGCAGCACCCTTTACATCTATTTCCCAAATACAACCTCTGGATATGACGCTGAGCACGTGCACTCAACTTCTTTGGTCCACCATGTTCTTGGCCTGTTCTGAGTGGAACCTGTCCTGTCAAACCGCTATATGGTCTTGGCCACCGTGCTGCAGATCATTGTCAGGGTCTTGGCAATCTTATTAAAGCCTAGGCCATCTTTATGTAGAGCAACAATTCTTTTTTTCAGATCCACAAAGAGTTCTTTGCTATGAGGTGCCATATTGAAATTCCAGTGACCAGTATGAGAGAGTGAGGGCGAATAACACCAAATTTAACATACCTGCTCCCCATTCACACCTGAGGCCTTCTAACACAAACGAGTCACATGACACCGGGGAGGGGAAATGGCTAATTGGGCCCAATTTGGAAATTTTCATTTAGGGGTGTACTCACTGTTGTTGCCAGCGGTTTAGCTGTGGGTGTTGAGTTATTTTGAGGGGACAGCAAATTTACACTGTTATACAAGCTGTACACTCACGACACTCTCTGCATGTACATACGATATATAGTACACTTGACGTGGTGTATTAAAATATATACAGTCTAATATATATATATATATATATATATATATATATATATATATATACACACATAGTGTATTGAGTGTACACTATATAGCAGTGCATTCGGGGTTGTACGGTACATAGTACAGTGTAGTGCGGTGTTAAAAAAAAATCCCCATCATGTCAGGAAGGCCACAAAGGAAAGGCAGACACTCCAAGGCCACTAAAAGAGGGCAAGCAGCCTTTGTGTCTTCAATGAAAAGTGGTGGTGGCGGACATCTTCTGCAGGGGGGTCACGCTTGTCCTTTTTTTCTGCTGTTGGCCATGCTACTCAGCCACAACATGCAAAAGAGTTGGTGAAGTGGATAACTAAGCTGTCCTCATCCTCCTCATCCTTTGTCACCCAGGCTCATACGAGTTTGCCTTCCAAGCAGCTGGCAAAGCGGCCTATTCCACTGGATCCTTGTCCACAGTTACTCCTTCTGTAGCCCCACCGTCATGCATGGAGGGTCACTAGAATTATTCCACCATAGTGTCGGTTACATGCTGATGGAGGATGCGCAGCAATTTGAAGGCTCTGATGTTGGTTCCCAGGTTGAGGAAGGGAGTAGCGTAAGCCTAGAGACAGGGGGTGTCTCAGAAGCATAAGAAACTAGCAGTCATGTTCCCCCAGCTGCAGCATACTGGCAAGTTTGCTCTAGTGATGAGGAGGGAGGGTGTCAGGAAGCAACTGTTACCTCTGGTACTAGGGTCCGGAAGCCTGTGCGCAGGCGTATGTAGCGTGTGTGCGCGCGCCCGTGCACGTGTGCATGCGCATATGCGCCGGCATTGGTGCCAAATGGCCCATTTAAGTGGACAGCACCCAGCAACCAGTGCTGTCCGTCCTACAGTGTTTCCGTGTTCTGCAGTGATCTGTTCTGAAGACTTCCTGTTTACCTGTGACCTGGCTTGACTTATACCTGTTTGAACTCTGCCTGCACCGACCTCCGGCTTGCCTACAACCATCATTCTGCCTGACCCCTTTGTACTTCCGTTGCCTGCGTGTTGCCAAACCTGCTTGCACCCAACCACCAGCCTGCCTGCTCCTCCTGCACCGCTTTGCCCGCATGTTACTGACCCGGCCTGTCTCACTACTCTTCAGTCTTGCACAAACCTCTGGACGACATCTAATCACCATCTGTGTTCGATCCAGCCTTCGTGCCCCCCTGCACTCTAGAACTCCCTGTCTGCTCTACCAGGGGTTCTGGAACCAGGGCCGTAAGAGAGCTTGCCCACTGCATAAGTCAGACTCTACCATCCGGTAGATGGTAGCAACAGACAGCCATTCCGAGTCTGTGCAGGGGCCCTCTCTGGTGAATGATCTAAGTGTGCACAAAGCTGGGCTCACCCATGCGGTGAAGGACTTACAAGTAGAGTACACCCGGTTGGAAAACAGAGTCCTGGAACTCTCCTTGCCAGCTCCATCCAGTGCCAGCCAACCGGCTGCCCACACCATTGTCACCTTGCCTATGGAACCCGAGGTACCCTTGGCCGAGCGGTTCACGGGGGACCGTCTGACGTTTCGAGCCTTTCGCAATGCATGCGAGTTATATTTCTTCCTACAACCCTGCACCTTCTCTTCGGAAGCCACCAAAATGGGGTTGGTTATCCCGCTTCTACAAAATGAACCCCAAGCCTGGGCCCACTGGCTTCTGGAACAAAAGGCCCCCGAAACTACCAACCTCTTTCAGTTTATGGCCCGGCTTTACGAGGACCCCCACCAGGCCGCCACTGTAGAGGCCGCTCTCCGTGCGCTACAGCAAGGCCGCCGTACGGCGGAAGATTGCGTAGCGGAGTTCCGGCGCTGGAGTGCAGACACAGCCTGGAATGATGCGGCGCTCTGTCATCAGTTTAGACTGGGCCTCTTAGAGCCGCTCAAAGACGAGCTGGCTCGTGTGGGTGTTCCCTGGACTCTGGATACCCTGATCAACCTGGCCATCCAGGTTGACGACATCTGTGGGAACGTAGAGCTGAAGGAGCTGCAGGATTTGCACGACCGGCCTGGATTGCACCCAGGGTACCCAGTTACCCGGGACCAGCCTCACAAGCCCTGCTGGAACCCGGATCCCTATGTCCCTCACTCCCCCGAAGAGAGACACAGATGCCTGACTCATAATCTCTGCCTCTACTGTGGAGGCCCCGGACATCTTGTCAGGTCCTGCCCAGTCAAGCATGGTAAGGGTCCCCACACTACCACAGTAGGACTCTTATCCTTACCCAACTCCTCTACCCACATTGTCCTTCGCCTTCATCTACAGCTCCCAGGTGGGAGTATACAAGTCCCAGCCATCTTGGACTCTGGAGCTTGCAGTTGCTTTGTCGACATGGCCTTTGCAGCCCAACATCAGATTCCCCTCAAACCTAAGACCCATCGAATGGTCATCCCTTTAGCTGACAGGTCCACTATTACATCGGGAGCAGTCACTCAGGAAGCTGTCCCTCTTGCCCGAACAACGAGCGGCCACTCGGAACACCTGTTGTTGGATGTCATTGCGTCCCCTCTCTTCCCAGTCATTCTGGGTCTGCCTTGGCTCCGGGCACACTGCCCCACCATTGATTTTTTTTTGTTTAATAAGTTTTTATTGAAAGATTAAATCATTCAGAAACAGACATTTAAAGAGAAGAACAAAGGTTTACAGAGTTTCAGGCAAATACAACGGTATTATTGGGCATTAGCATTACTCAATATATTAGACCTTGTAAAAGAAGGTTAGACTACCTGAAAAGCATACGTATAGTATATATGCCCGACTAAATGGCTATCTGTAGGGTAATATCATGTGTGAAAAGAAAGAGGGGGCTAGAGGGTGGGATAAGAGATATAGAAGGGATGAGGGGAGAAGGGGAGAGCAGGGAGATAGAAAAGGGGGAAGGAAGCGAAAGGAGGAGGGTAGAAAGAAGAAAGAGGAGGAGGTAATGGGGTGAGTGCATGCCCGCCCGGGCAGAGACCAGCAAATAGGCATCCTATAACCATATATTCCTACGCATCATCACCGTAATTGACAATCATAACATTATTAGTGAAGAGCCATAAGCCTAGAGTATTCTTTTTTTTTTTTTTTAAACTCTTTATTCCAAATATCACGTTTACAATTATTTTTAATTACATACATTTTGCATATTAATAGCTTCCTTTCTATCATTTTTCATACTTCCCATTCACACCACTCATTCTACACTCATTCTCTCATTTTCACTGGTCACTATTTCTGCTTTCTTTAATTGCTTTCCATCTCTATTGTCCAT
Source organism: Glandirana rugosa (assembly GCA_018402905.1). NCBI lineage: Eukaryota > Metazoa > Chordata > Amphibia > Anura > Ranidae > Glandirana > Glandirana rugosa. Next base: position 56,953 of record BLSH010436435.1, read on the forward strand.
TTGGACTTGTTCCATTGTTCCCATATTTTCTCGTACTTGTTCATATTACCTCTATTTTGGTACATATTTTTTTCGTGCGATATAATCTGGTTAACCGCTTTTATCCATTGAGTCGTCGTTGGTGGTATTGGCTGAATCCATCTTTCTACTATTTGCTTTCTTGCAAAAAATAACACTTTTTTTACTAATACTTTTGTTGATCTAGGCCATCTATTCCCCTCCACCATTTCCATTAAACACACTTCTACAGTGTTTGGTACAGAGCAATTAATAATTTTAGCAAGTTTGTCTGTAATTTGACTCCAATATCTCCTAATCTTGGGACAATCCCATATTAAATGGAGGCAATCTGCTCCCTCCAGGCTGCATCTAGTACAGTTTGATGTTTGTCGTTGTCCCATTTTATGTAATCTGATCGGACTTAAATAAGTTTGATGTATAATGTTCAACTGTATTATTTTATTATTCATTGCCGGTGATACTGCCAAATGGGAGGAGCAGATCTCCCCCCACCTCCTGCCATTTTCTCCTTGATTTAACAGGTTCTGTCCCAATCTTGCTCTGCATTAGGTGTGTATATAGTTTAGCTATTAGTCCCTTCGGCCCTTGAGATTTCAATATTCCTATAAGGGGATATTTAGTTATTTTTGGTCCTACTCTTCCAAACTGGGCTTGTAACACGTGTTGAAGTTGAAAATACTTGTATGTATATTTTTTTGGTAGATTATATTGCTCTCTTAATTTTTCGCCTGTTATCATTATGTTCTTGTCATAAATTTGACTTATTCTATTTATTCCTTGTTGTCTCCATATTTTGCTATCGTCAAATTTACTTAACTCCTTAAATTCTGGGTTATTCCACAATGCTACTTCTGGGAGTGTACCTTTATACCCTGTCACCTTTTTTGCTTCCCTCCACACTGATCTGGCCAACATCAGAAGGGGAATTTTCATTCCGATCTTTCTTGGTTCCCGTACTTCTAGTCCTACCAGAAGATCTTCCACCTGCATTCTACTTATTAAGTAACGCTCTCCCTCTCCTATTTGGTCCTGTGTTACCCAAGTTTTTAAATTTTTCAGCTGCCCGGCCAAGTAATATAAATATAAATCCGGTATTGCCAGTCCAGCTGCTCTTTTAGGGCGTTGTAATGTTGTCAATTTTATCTTACTTCTACCTCCTACCCATATGAATTTAGTTATTTGTGAATTCAGTTCTTTAAATATGTATTTAGGTATCTTTACTGGGACATGGGAAAAAATATAAGGACATTTGGGTAGGATCACTATTTTTATTAAATTTATTCTATCTGAAATTGTCAACGGGAGTTTACTCCATATTTTTTATTTTATTCTTTACATAATCTACTAAAGGGTTTACATTTTTCTCTATAGCATCCTCTATCCTCTTAGTTATGTATATCCCCAAATATTTAAATGTCCCTACTATTTTTATGGGAAACCCTTCCCATTCCTGTGTTTTAAGACCTAATGGCATTAGTGCAGATTTCTGCCAATTTATCTTAAGCCCGGAGTATACTCCAAACGTGTCTATTATTGTTAACGCCTCCCTCATTGAAGCTTGTCCTTCTCCTAGGTACAATATAATGTCATCTGCGTATAACCCAATACACTCCCTCTTATCCCCCAATTTGATACCCCTATATTTTTTGATTGTCTAAACCTGTTTGCCAATGCCTCAATTGCCAAGGCAAACAGGTGAGGGGATAACGGGCATCCCTGCCTTGTTCCCCTCTGTAATTTAATTGTTGGAGACAGTAATCCATTTATCAATAAATTTGAGCTGGGTTGTCTGTATATTATTTTTATCCATCTTCTAAACTTTTCCCCAAATCCATTTTTCCCCAATACTACCTGTAGAAAGTTCCATTCTATAGAGTCGAAGGCCCTGGCAGTATCCAGTGCTGCCAAGGCACTCTCCTCTGAAAGACACTCACTCAGCTGTATCATTAGCTGAGCGCGTCTTATATTATTTGTTGTTGACTTCCCTGGCATAAACCCTGATTGATCCTCATTCACTATAGACAAGATTACCCCCCTCAATCTTTCAGCCAGCACTTTAGCAAGTATCTTGTAGTCAAGATTGAGTAATGAGATCGGCTTATATGATGAACAATCCTGCTTATCTTTTTCAGGTTTTAGTATTAGTGTCACTGTGGCTTCATACATCGAGGGGGACATCTCTCCAGTTAGAAACATCTCCCTATACACCTTAACCAGTACAGGGGCCAAAATCTCAGTATACCGTTGGTATACCTCAAGTGGGATACCGTCCGGTCCTGGGGATTTACCTTTTCCTAACGAGGCTATAGCGCTTCGTATTTCTTGTTCTTCTATTTCTGCTTCCATCATCTCTGCCTGTTCTTCTGATAATTTAAGGAATTCTATATCTTCCAGATATTCCTCAATCTCTCTTATTGTATGATCAGCAGTAGATGTATACATTTCAATATAGAATTTATAAAAGCGTTCTATTATCTCATCTAATGTCCCCACTATTTCCCCTTGTTCGTTCCTTACTTTTAGTATGGTTGTAGGGATTGTTTCTTGTTTTACTAAAAAGTTTAGCATCTTCATTGCCCTTCCTCCTTGCTCAAATTTTTGTTGTTTTAGGGAAAAGTTTTTCCTCTTTGTATTGGCTATTGAGAGATTTGTATATTGTCTTATTAGATCTTTCCATTTAATTCTCTTTTCCTCTGAGGGATCTCTTATATATTCTGTTTCTGCTTTGGCACATTTTTTTTCTAACTCCTCTTCCTCCTGTCTATTAGTACGTTTAATGTATGAGATTGTTGATTTTAATATCCCTCTAAAATATGCTTTAAATGTATCCCATGTATTCCCATCCAACCTCGTATTTTCATGTGCTTCCCAGAATATCTGTATCTTATCCGGGATTCTATCACTCCTACCGATCTGGTTTAGCCAATAAGGCTGAATCCTATTTCTTGGTCTATTTCCCCTGGGGTACAGCCTTAGTTCGATCCTTAACGGTGAGTGATCAGACACCCCCCTAGCCATATATTCTACCAAGTGAACCAAAGCGAGTGTCTTCTCATTCGCCATTGCCAGATCTATTCTTGACATATTTCCCCCTCCCGTGGCTGACCAGGAGTACACTCTTTCATGCGGGTTTCTGGTTCTCCATATGTCACTCCATCCCACTTCCTTTATAATTTTTTCTAGAATATTAGGTCCTACTGTGCTCCTTTGTAGGGTCTTCCCATACCTATCTAGATTTGGGTTTAACCACATATTAAAATCTCCCGTACATATAACGTAAGCATCTGGATATTCGGCCATGAACAGCATTGCTTCTTTTAATACTCCTAATGTGGCAGGAGGTGGGTTGTATATCCCAAGTATAATAAACGGAAGAGAGTATACCCAAGCATAAACAAAAACATATCTTCCTTCTGTGTCTCGTTTGACTTTAATACATTCCCACATCACACTTTTATGTACCATTATAGTTACTCCCCTTGAATATGTTGTATGATATGTATGGGAGGACCACTGAATCCAAGGTCTTCTCAACTGTTTACTTTTTTCCTCATTCATATGTGTTTCCTGTATACATATTATTTTAGCTTGTAATTTCTGAATCATCGAGAAGACCTGTGTACGTTTCAGCGGTGTTCCCATTCCCCTAACATTCCATGTTAAGAATGTACATTGGTTATCCTGTCTTCCCGTCATTTCACTTCTCCTTTTCTATTTTTATCCTTCCCGCATAATCTACTTTCTTTATCTTTAGTGACCACATTTCCCATTCTTCTCTTTCATACATCATCCATCCCTTAAAAACTTCTAGGGCATTACCAACATACTGCATTTGCACCTATGCT